>BSBK01002666.1:905000-1505000 GCA_027943335.1 Chamaecyparis obtusa
TTAAAGAGGTCTTCTAGGCTCAAGCTGTCCTTAACATCCCCTCCTTGTGCCATGCACCGGATGAAATAATGGACTTAGATAATCAAAATGTGGGCCCCAAAACTAGAACACATAATTCCTAGAGCTAGTGTTGGAAAAAATTTAAAGACTATCAGATGTGAGGGATAGAATTGATGCCCAAATCTGCGTTGAGAAGTATAATAAAAGATTTAACAACCTTTCTAAACGTCTTAAAGAGAACTTACCTCATGAGCCCCTCCCGATTAGGGGTGTGACCACAGCCTTGGATAAGGAAGTCCCAACCCATTCACCTAATTTAGGAATGACCACTAGAAATAGGGAAGGTAACCCCAACCCTAGTATAGTAATCCAAAAAAAATTCAATGTTCAAACTTCTCATCCCGTTGGAAAACAATACGACCACTTGGAGAGATTGGATATATCTCTTGATAATGCTAGTGGACACTCTCAAGTTGAGGCTAGGGGTGGAGACTACCCTAGCCAATCCTATGGTCATGTCCTAAGCAATAGAGGGAATGCAGTAAGTAGCTCATAGGAAGTCCTTAATGATAAATTAAACCCAAATACATTCTTTTATACAACATAAATAATATATTTCTGGAGATTCAAAACTTACGAAATTCTCAATCAAAATTATATACTAACTTAATGATATATTGATACATTTTTTAATACAAAAATGCATGAAATTTAATTAATCAAAATCATACTAATTATTGTATTAATGTATATATTGAAATAAATCAATAGATCATTTTCTTCCTTTATTAATTATGCTTTTATAGTTATTATCCACATATAACTTTAATAAATCTATATAAAATATTATGCGAGATATTCTTGTGAGGTGTTTGAATTTTTTACATTATTGCATTTAAATAAAATAATGTAATTTAAATGAGAAAAATTAAACTTGTATTTCATATAGATTAACTAAATATATGTATGCTAGTACTTTTAATCTATAGAAATATTAAAACAAGTGCCACTCAGTGGACAATGCCTCCCTTAATTTTATTGTGATTTTAGTATTTCTTGTGTAGTCAATAGATGAACTAATGTTCAACAATTTGTTGTGTAGTAAAAGGCTCACTGATTTTTTTAACATAGAAAATAAGTCATCACTAGCTCATCATATACGAGATAATATCCAATTTTTTTTTGCTTAAATCCCTTCAAGTTGTATAATACCACTCATGAAAAATTAAATTTTATTTCAACACAAAACAAAGATGTCAATAAGGTATAGGGTAGAGGACCTAATAGTTGAGCGTGAACATCCAAAAGTTGTGATAACACTTGTTGATTTATTGATGAAGGGTGCTCCCCTTAATACCAAAAACACATAACAAAAACAGAGAAACAACAACAATATGCAAGAACAGAAAATTGGCTTCTTATTATCTCCACAAATGTGGAATTACAAACTTTCAGAATTACAATATGCAAAGCCACATGGGCATTCCCTTACAATATTCTGTAGGAAAAGCCTTGGATCAATACCCAGATCTACTATCCAGAACTGTCCCGAATTGCCTAAGACAACACTACAGCCTTCCTTATATAGGCAATTTTCCACCACCTGGGAAGGTTCAAGAATTTTTAGCCAACAAGGCCGACCAAACTTAGAATTATTTTATTTTTCATTTTATTACATCAAAGTCGGTTCAAAATAACTTTTGAAACCCAAACAAAAATTTTGAAGGAAAATCATTTTTTGCCATTTCAGGTGACCCAACTTCCGGAGACCATAAGTCATCACCCGTTGACCCGATTGACTATTATAACCCCATTTCGGAAAGGGCACAAGGAGCTCTACAATGCTTAAATCAAGCAAGCTTCATTCAACCAAAACTTTGACCTCATTCGAGGCCTCTAAAGCCTTCAAAATTGAGTTCAAAGTTTCTGTACCCTATTCCCAAAATCGAAAAGTTTCAATATCTTCAAAACCAGACTTGATCTAGCAATGAAACTTTACAGGCAGGCTGATATGACTGAGATGAACCCCCACATGTAAAATCAGAACATTCCGAGATCGTAAGACCAACTTAGTAAAAATAGCAAGTTCCCATAAATAGCAGCTCTGCACAAGATAGCCCTTATTGAATACAAAAACATAAATATTTTTGGGTGATGCAAGATTGCTCTTACACCCAGGATGCTCCTGCATCATTTATTGCCCAATATTTTTGGCAATATTTCACCAATAGTCACGACTTTAAAGAATTTTATCATTGATAACTACTACTCATAAGTGAATGAAATGTATTCTTTAGATATAAAAAAAATAGCAAATCATGTGATGCCACATGAGTGCACTAATAAAATATGACTTAGTGCACAAGTATTGGTCTCACTTTATGGGTGGCCTTTTTGGACACCTTGGCAAAAAGAATGTTGATCTGACATCATATTTGATGATGTGGCCTTGAAATCTTAGTAGGGAACTTACCAATTAAGTTGTTGAGAAATGGGAAGCTAGGCTACTCAACTATTGGGCCCTCTCCTCTATGAAGGGTCTTCTTCTCTATGAGTCATGCTTGATTTTGGTAATGGATCTACTTTTATCTATAATATAGTAAACAAGTAGTTGTGTAATGAAGCCGAAGAAAATTTAAAGTGGGAAAAAGCATAAAGATTGAGTATGTTGTATGGTTTCATGTGAAATAATGCATTGTTGCTTTTATATTTGTCACAATATACAAGAACAATTAAATGGATATATCAAATAAAATGGAAAGAAAATAATTTGTAAGATAAACATAAATAAAATTGAGGCTTATAGAGATCAAATTTTACCAACGAGAGGTAGAGTACAAGCAGACATTTACATTAGTAACCAAGATAGATGATAAAAGTATAATTTTTTTAGATGGATGTAAAAAGTATATTTTAGGTAGTAACTTAATAGAGAAAGAAAATTTTACAATAAATTTCCATCAAAATTTGCATCATTATAGCAATTTGATTGAAATTTTTGAAGTTTCAACAAATGTACCATAAACATATGAAAATAAAGACTCAATACTCTGAGGTCACATATCAAAGTTCACTTTTCAAGGGTAGTACACCATTGAAATTATAAGTGATTAATAAATGAATCAATATTATTTCGTAATTATTGGCAACAAAAATTGTGTTGGTCTAGCAAATTATGCAAAAAAAATTAAATTTAAAGGTCAAGAAAATTCTTAATGTGATCAATGACGTTGGCATAACATGCCCTCTAGCACCACATGAAACATGTTTGAACTGGAGCTATGAACAAATGAAGTCACAAATGAGGGATCTCATCCTCATTTAACAAAGTTGAAGCTCAAACCCATGAGACCATTAGAAAAATTATGTATAGACAATTAACACTAATATTTAGTGAACAAAATCTTTGTTAACATATTTAAGTTGTAGATGGTTAAGGTTTCTAATGGCTTATTTGAACTACTCTTGAAAACTTTAAATGTTGGAATGAACATAAAAAACTAATTACTTTATCTGTATGGAACATTTTGGTTAAACAATAGTGTAAGCCATTTCATGGTTTTAAGGATCTACCTTCAAACCCACTAAGAAGCTACCTTCAAGAATCCTAGTTAGGGTATCACTTCCATGGTTTCCACAAGAGTTCTAGAGACATGACATTTTCAATTTGGTTGTATTTCTCCTTAGCAATCCTATTGGTCCATCACAAAAACCATAGAATAAAATAATCACTTATGCCCATGTTTGCATTGAAATTTATTTAACCCCTTCCAAATTCTTTGGAGATTCAAGGAATCCACATCTTGGATCTAATGGTTTGAATATGAAACCATCCCTTTTTGGTGTTGAATCTGCCATGAATATCGCCATATACAAAGGATGTGTCCTTAGTCTTCTCCTACATGGCCCTCTTGTAAAGGGCCTTCTTATCAACCACCTAAGGTTGATAAAGGGGAAGCCCCTATGCTGGAGGATAAAGAGGGTTTTATTCCAACTAAGAATTCAAATAAGGGCAGAAGGTAGGATAAAACTCTAAAAGACGGACATGAGATTTTCAATAGTTTTGATGCTCTCATGGAATTGGATCAATTTGATGAAACACTTGTTAGATTAATTACAAGACAAGACTTTACGAGCACAAAATAAACTATTGTCCAAAAGGATATTATTCTTTCTACTTATTCTTATGTTAAGTAGGTTGGAGGCCTAGTTTCACAATGCATATAGACATCCGTTTACTGACCTCGAATAGTTTGAAGCCTAGGGGAGGGGTTGAGGTGAAAGATTTCCCAGGTTTGGCTAACCCATTGGTAAATCTAGAGAAAGAATCTCAAGAAGTTGAGAAAAGATAAGATGCCTTGCTTGTATTGGGAATATTCTCAAGAAGAGGCCATTTAGGGCCCATTTGGTGCCTGGAATTAACTTGGAATAGGAATTATTTAATGCGCGAATAAAATAATTTGTTGTTTGTGGCATTTTTTGAATTCTCGAATTAGAAAACTAATTCCCATTTTTGGCCCAATGTTTGCATTAATTAATTCCAAAAAAAACTTGGAATTCATTTCTTATTCCAGAATAAGCTTTTCATGGATTCGAAACAAAATGTATAAATTTTTCGGGTCAGTGCATGAACGGTTAAGGGATTATAATCTTCTTTTTTTAATAATTATTTTTGTTTTATAATTTTTGTTTATTAATTTTTTTTATAAATATTTTTTTTAATAATTTTTTTAATAATCTGATTTTTTTAAAAGTTAATAATATATATTTTAATTTAAAAATATATAAGTTAAAAATACATATATATTTTAATTAAAAAACCAACAACAAAAATGATAAGTTCAAAAATTAAAATTTGTAAGAATTTTTTTATTTTATAATTATAATATTTTAATAAGTTAAAAATATATATTGTTCAAATTAATTAAAAAAATAAAAAATAATCCTTATTCCAATTTTACATTATAGAATCCAAACACAGAAAAGATAATTCCAACTTTCGTTTTCAAATTAATTCTATGCACCATACGTACCCTTATTGATTTCACATTGTGGATATAATTTCCATCCACACCTATTGAAAACTTTGATTCGTGGATATAATTTCCATCCACACCTCTTGAAAACTATTTTGGTTGAATGTACGTTTGCATATAATTTCAATGCATGCGTCGTGAAAAATAGAATTGACATTTTTATAATTTTGTGACGTACAAAGAATTGATCGAGGTCATTTTAAATTGGAGCAAAACTTCAGTCAGGCAAGTGCTGTCACACCTATCTATCTCACGCCTCTGACTCTCATACAAAATATATAATATTTTGGTTGAATGCACGTTTGCATATACATTTTTATTTTTCTGTGGTCTACAAAGGATTCTCTGCTCGCCCATGGAATTAATCGAGGTCTGACGATTCGGAATACATTTTAAATTGGAGGAAAACTTCAGTCAGGAACGTGCTTTGACACCTATCTCACGCCTTAGACTCCCATACAATACAGATAACTATTCTCACGCAGTCTTTCTTTACTTTCTACGAAGAGTTTCACTATATATATTTATATAGTTATACTTAGATATATAGTTATACTTAGAATAGCATTCAGGAAGCAAAGAGGTTTGAGAGGAAGACGGAAGGATTGATGGAGCAAACAATAACATGGCCTGTTATTGTGGTAGGAGTTGCTACAATTTATGTTGCACTTTTACTACTAAAAAGCCTTGCAAGTTCTAACAAGAACCGTCTCCCTCCAGGCCCGAGAGGTCTTCCTTTAATTGGCCACTTCCATATTCTGCTAGACAAAAACAGGCCAATTCACCAGATTCTAGCTTCACTTGCTAAACGTTATGGACCTGTTATGCATGTCAAATTTGGTAGCCGCCCAGTTTTGATCATAAGCTCTGCAGAATTAGCAAGGGAATGTTTTACAGTGAATGACAAGGCTTTGGGATCGAAGCCTCGGCTTTCACAAGGCCAGCATTTGGGGTACAATTATTCTATGATTGCTTGGGCTCCTTATGGCCCCTTCTGGAGAATTGCTAGAAGAATCTGTGTTCTTGAGCTTCTCTCTCCCAAAAGAATCCAGTCTTTTGCTCCCAAGAGAACGCAACAACTTCGCAAAGGAGTGAATTCTTTGTTTGAGCAGGCACAGCTGAAGAATGCTGTTAACATGAAGAGGTTTTTCTCCACATTGAATTTCAAAACACTCATGTCTATGATCATAAATGAGAAGTATTTTGGAGATGAATCAGGAGTTTCGGAGGAGATTATTTCCAAAGCTATTGAAGATTCGTTTGTGTATCATGGATGTGTGAATATTGGGGATTATATTCCGTGGTTGAAGTGGCTTGATTTGCAAGGGTATGAGAGGGCTATGAAGAATATACAAGCACAGTTAGACTTGTATATGCAGACAATATTGGAGAAGCACAAGGAGAAAGGAGCAAAACACGGGGGAGATATGGAAGACTTTGTTGATGTTCTCATCGCTCAGGCAGACCAGAATGGTGATGCAATTCCTGATAAAGATGAATTCATCAAGGCAACTACTGGTGTAAGTGTTTTCACTTTCTCATTTCTCAACCATTTTAGTTCTTGTGATTTAATTAGGCTGAGAGGCGTAAATATACAATAGCACCATCTTTCTTATTGCTGTCATTAAAAAAATAAAGCTTCTATAAGAAACGATACAATAACTTTCCTCTTACTATAGACTGTTGCTTCTATATTTCTTTTATGAATGCTAAAGATTTTTTACATTTGATATCTCTATGAATTTTACCTATAAATTATATGTATGCTAATCAAATACATTAAATGTAAACTAAAATTTTGTGACCTGAGATTTTATCTCTTCTCCTTGTTATTAATGCTTGTACCTTTGCAGATTATGTTTAGCGCAGGTTCTGATACACTTTCAGTTGCCATGGAGTGGACATTATCAATGTTATTAGAACATCCACATGCAATGAGGAAGGTACAAGAAGAACTTGATTCTAAGGTAGGACGCAACAGATTAGTGGAGGAGTCAGACATACCCCAATTAAAATACTTGCAATCAGTAGTGAGAGAGACCATGCGCCTCCATCCATCAGCACCTTTGCTTTCGGTACATGAATCTATTGAGGATTGCACTGTGGGAGGCTATCATATTCCTGCAGGAACAATGATGTTTGTAAATGCATGGGCAATTCATAGGGACCCAAAATTGTGGGATAAACCGCTAGAGTTTATACCAGAACGTTTTATGGATAGGGAGATAGACGTAAACAACATACAAATGAAATCGGATGACTCGGAGATAATTCCATTTGGGGCAGGGAGAAGAGGATGTCCTGGTGCTGTGTTGGCAATGAATATGGTGCAGCTCACTGTCGCAACTTTCTTACATAGCTTTGAGTGGTCTGTTCCAGCTGGAAAAGTTATGGACATGAGTGAAGGGCCTGGCTTGACAATGCCAAGGGTGGTACCTTTGGAGGCTACCGTAAAACCTCGTCTCCCCCATCATCTCTACTAGATATAGATCTAGATCTAGTGTTAATGCCATGTTTTCACAAATTCTCCACTGTTTTATGTTAAATGTCCAAGTCCCGATGTAATTTGGAATAAGGCATTAATCCTATTCTACGTTTTTAAAAATTTCTATGGATTTAATGAGTAATGTTATAGCCTTACCACTTTAATCTTGAAACTATTTCTATTATTGAGTTATTGACCATTTGAATTAAATGATTTCATATAGGTATACTAGCTATGTGTGTGCATGTAGGCACATGCACACAAGTTATGTTTTGCACAAACTAGGTATTAATCCTTTCTAGATATTAAAATGTAGTTTTCTAATATTAGAAAAATAAGGTAACATAGTTCAATGAGTGATATAGACATATACATAATATTCGATCATGGAAGAATATGTAAGAGATGGTTGCACTCAAGATAGAAAGATGACTTGATAATGTTCACAAAATGAATATGGACATCAAAGATATGACAATAAATAAATGTAATTACTTATTTTCAAAAGTAACATCTTGGTAGATTCATAAATAATGGTCTTCCTTTGAAAATTGTGCCTCTATTCTCTTTAGAGGAAAATATTATTGATAAGATAAGGTAAGCACTAGAATTATTCCGACTTTACTCTTTCTCGGCAACAATTAAGTCTATTACTATCTTAGTATTAAATTGGTAGGGACAAAAAATAAACAAAAACATGATTCTTAATCTTCCAAATATAGAATTCCTTAACTTCTATGGAATTTCCATTTATAATTGACATATGAATCCGTACAATGATACTAAGATACTCTTGAAATATCTAGAGACTGATAAATATAGGTAAACATGATTCAACCAAAGATAATGAACTCTATTATCAAGGTGAAGAGTAAATTCTAGACTTAATCAATTTGATCCTTTGGAAAGAAGAAAATAAAACCATAATACTATCTTCTTTACCTAGTGTATTTACCAACAAGATAGTAAGAGAATTTACAATAGGCTAGAAAACTCTATGTGAATAAGAGTTGGTTTAGTTTCTAGCTTGAAAATGGTGAGTGTGGACTCAAGATCCAACCTTTCTAACCACCGCCCATCATTGCTAATATTCAATTCATTAAGAATGGAAATAGTAAGTGCAACAAATCCAAAGATTTTATGCTTAGTATAAATTTGTTAAAGGATGAGAATTAATGCAATGAAATCATCATGTTAAGAAAAATCAATCAATTGATTCCGAAGTCTCCTATTTAAAAATGGAACACCAATTTCAGTAGTTGGAAGATCATCTTCTAAACTATTGGTATGAAAAAGGCCATGGGTAATAGAAGGATTGAATCTAAATTGAATTATAGTCTATTTCAGGTAAGAAAGGGAATTCGAGAAAACCCTTTCAATCATAATCTTAATATCAATTTAATCAATGTCAAAAATTCTCTAAGGAGGATCCAAAACTAGGGGATCAGAGGCTTGAAAATAAGATTCATGTTGAATTGGATAAGCAATGGAGATAGGGGATCGATATTCTTTTTTTAACATGAAGCATAAATAGGCTGGAGAGAATATCTATAAAATATCTTATGGTAATCTAGTAGTGCAAGATCATGATGGGGCATAAAAAAAATGTTTTTGAATTTTTACAAGAATCTTTTTAGTGCTAAATATAAGGACCTGATAAGTTAGAAAGCCAGGAACTTCTACAAAACCATCATCCCCAAAAAGGTTTATGAGGTTGATTATGCTACTTTAGAAAAGTACATCTCTTTGTATCAAATCCAAAATGTTATCCTCAATAATGACAAGTATCTAGGGGATAATGGACTCCTTATTGAGTTCTACAAAATCAACATTGACTAGATATGCTTGGCTCTATTGAATGTATACAAGGAGGTTGAGGCTATAGGATCAATGTGAAATAATATCAACAAAGCTCGCATTAAGGTACTTCCCAAGGATGGTGATAAAGAATTGATAAGAAATCAGATGTTGAGTACTCCTCTTAATGTCTCCTATAAGATCTTCACAAAAAAATTGGTCATAAGGTTGATTGATTTTCTCCCTAAGTTCATCAACAATAATCAAATAGATTTAATTAAAGGGATATACATCTTTGAAAATATAATTGGGTAAGTGCTCCAAGTTTCTGGTAAAAAAAGTGGCCACATGATTAAAAAACACAAAATTTAATGTAACCTAATCATGTAATTCAAAAATTTAAATCACCTGACTTGGGGAAGTTCTTCATACCACGTACGTGTTTTTAAGAACTAAAAGAAATTTTTTAGTTTTTTATAGCACATATGTATTTTGAAGAACTAAAAGTACTTTTCAGTTTTCATAACACACACATATTGTGAAGAACTAAAAGTACTTTTTAGTTCTTCATAACACATACAGGTTATGAAGAACTATATGCTCTTTTGTTTGGCTGCACCATGTCCATAGTTTTATAGAGCCCAGATGTATTTTTATTATCTAAAAATGTTGGTTCTCTCTAAGAGATCCTAAATAACATTTATGTTTTTTCTTATTAGAGAAATAGAGAGAGATGAGCGAGGGGAGAGATGACATAGAACTCTAGAAGGAGGATAATTAGGGTTCAAAATAGACATAGGTGGTGATGGGGGAAGGAAGACACAAGAAAGAGGGAACAAGGAGAGACATGCAGATATAGACATTTCTACGTATATCTATATAAATATATGTATATATATTTATAGATATGCATATATATACATATACATGTTGGCATTAAGCAGGATTGCCACTAGTGACAACACTTATTTGCATTCTGAGTGCAAACTGAGCAGAACAGTGCAAATCGAGCAGAACAGTGCAAACCGAGCAGGACAGTGCAAACCGAGCAGAACAGTGCAAACCGAGCAGAACAGTGCAAACCGAGCAGAACAGTGCAAACCGAGCAGAATAGTGCAAACCGAGCAGGACAGTGCAAACCGAGCAAGACAGTGTAAACCGAGTAACATTATGTCTACCGAGTCACAAGTATTTACCGAGTTCGAAGCTTACCGAGTGGTTAGTATGAACCGAGCCTTCACTTCTACCGAGTGCATGACGATGCCGAGTAATGCAGTGGACGCCGAGTATCAGAAAGTCACCGAGTTAGTTTGTAGGAACCGTGTAACCATACTTGGGCCAACTTAGTAGCACTTATGTTTATTTGTCAATCCGACTTTGTAATTGTAATTAATTGTTTAGACTTGTATATAAACAATGTTGTACAAATACCAAGTAGTATAAAATGAATATGAAAAAGAGAGAAAGGCAGAGATAAGTGAATTACAAAGGGCTACAACAGTATAAGAAGTAGCAAAGATCTATCCATCACAGAAGGTGATCAGTACATCAGCGAATCTCATTCAGCAATCCAGTTGCAAAGTAAGAGATCTACTATTTCATCCTAACAGGTGAATCAACTTGAAATCCTCTAACCAGGTAGACTTAACAGTCTTTGTAAAATCTCTTAACCGAGTGCATACTTCATTGTATGTTTGTAAAACCTCTAACAAGGTGGACCTAGCAGTCCTTATTGCTCCTAGCAGGGCAGATCATCAGAAGTGATCAATGTAAGCCTTAACTGGCCAACTTTATACTGCAGTACTAAAGCTTTGTGGGTTTCATCCCCACCCCAGTTTTACTTTCTTTTGGAAGGTTTATGGGTAACCAAATCTATGTGTCATTGTTGTGAATGCTTTTAAGTTTCATGCTTTCTATATGCAAAAGGATAAAGTAAACTATATGTTAATACATCTGAAAGAAAATTTTGAAGTTACTGATTCACCCCTCCCCTCTCAGTAACTTGGTTAATTCTTGAATATTTCCAACAATACACATATTATATGTAAGTATATACATCTATGTAGTATATGATAAGTTCACAAGCATATGTTGTTATTTCTTTAAAACACATACATGTTTTGTATCTAACTAAAATCATATTCTTTTAGTTCCACATAACCCGTATGGGTTATGACGATATAGGAAAGCCGCTTTTTCTCTAACAGAACCCGATTGGATTTTTTAATACTTAGGAACCTGATCACGTTATGGTTATGTAAGAGGTTTGGACAATGACACTAAGGCTCAAGAGCCTTTTTCCCCTCTATCTCTCTCCCTTTACACATTTTTTTTCTTCCAGGTTGATTTCTAACCTTCATCTTCATCAGGTTTACACATCATACAGTGGGTATCTGTAAAATCACCACCATAATCTTAGATATCTTCTCATCTTTCTAACCATATAATTTTTTTCTATTTTTTGGATAACATTATCATAGTAAACTTTAATTTTCTTTAAACTAGAGTCTTCATAGTTCTCAAAGACATATGTCTACCATTTTCTTAAAATAAATTTTGATCTACTTAACCAAATAAAAAAATAAAAAATTACATATTATTGTTCTACACTTGATTCTATACACTTTTAAAAAAATTGCATTTTCAATTATTTTGATACAATTTATGCCCAGTGCACAAACAAACACCTAATTTTCAAGATGCAACCACTTCAAAAAATCATTAAAAAAATACCCAACAGAAAATTACAAAAAAATACACAACTTTTATCTCACTCTTACCTATCATTCTATCGAAGGCTTTTTCAAAATACTAAATCTAACTATATCTTTTGTGAAGCGAACTGAAGACACTATGTTATATTTTTCTAAAAAAATATAGGAAGAGTTTTTCGTGAATAGCAGGTTTAACCCTCTTAATCTTATCCATTTTAAAAATCTTTATTAGTGTTTAAACTAGATTTAGAGTACTACAATTCTCATTCTTTGCACAACTCCTAATTTTTAGTGCATGTCCCTCAAATTTCTCTTCAAAGTTTAGGTTTACCTAATTTCAGGAAAAAAAAAAAAGTGGTCACTTATACCCCCCTTTTTGCACACCATCTTGGTGGACTTACCCAATCATGAGTTTGCAAGTTATGAAATGGGTTGAAGAGGATAATTAGGATGTTGGTATATTTCTTTTATATTTTGAGGTTTATGTTATGGTGGAGTGGTTTCTCCTTATTATGACTCTCTAGGCATTTCAATTCCCTAATAATTTCTATCATTAGATTAAAGTTTTATCGAAGGATTTTGAAGCTAAGATTGACAGTAATAGTTCCAAAACTAATATCTTTAAGTTAGAGAGGTCCATCAGGAAAGGATGTCCGCTAGCATCCTATCTCTTTTTCATTACTTTAATGCTCTTCATTATCTTTTAAGGGAATCCATTCTTTCTCCCAAGGTTGAGGGAATTAGCCTCCCTAATAATGATATGTTGACTAACTTGTATTTTCCTAATGACATAACCCTCTTTGTAAGCATAGATGAAAGTAACATGGAATCTTCAACAAAAAAATCATAACACATTTTTTATAGACTCGGGTGCTAAACTATCCTCAACCAAGTTTATCAAATCATGAGCTAGAAAAATGATCGCCCTCCTTGGTTCTCTAAGTTTTATTTTGAGTGGGAGGGCATCCAAATAGATAAGATACCTAGGAAACTCTTTTTTCATCAACTTGTGTATGTAAGATATGTGGCTATGGATTAAAAAATATATGTAAGGGAAACTAAATAGATGGAATAAGTGATTTCTTTCTCTTGTAGGTAAAATTTCTAGCTCTGTCAGAAAATTCTATATCCTTTACTACTCTTCAACTTGGTTATTTAATGGTCACCAAATTAATATAATCTAGAAGTGAATAAGAAATTTCTTATGGTCTAATGGAAAATGCAATCTAGTAAAATATGCTATGTCAAATGGTGTTGACCACTATGGAGAAAAAGTGAGTTGGTTTGGGGCTATAAGATCTTAGAACTCACAGTACAACATGTTGGAAATTAAGTGAATATTTAAAGCTTTTAAAGGGTAGGAAAATTAGAAAGTTTTACTCTATCATTATATCAACAATTATGTTCTCAAAACTTATAAGGCCTCACAGGGGCTTCCCTTTAGTGACATCTTGGCACCTTATATTTTCCAGTCTATCCTATGGCTTCTGATGTCTTCAAGAGTATCTAGAAGGCTTGGGAAGTTGCTAGGAACATGCTCTCTTACATACATCATATCCTTGGGATCCTTCGTTGACCTTCTACATGCATGACTTATGCTCTTCTCATTTGAATTTTCCTCATAAAAACTCTTTATCCCCGTAGACTATTTTTCTTCCTCCTTAATGTGCTGATGTGATTATTGATATATATCTTTCTTGATCAAATTGTTTATTTTTCAAATTAATTTTTTCATAAGGACTTTCATATTTTTTTTCTCTTTTCATGTACTTTAATAATGTTATATCTTGAGCTTTGGACAACCTACCTTATATAGATTAATATGATCTCTTCATTATAACTACTCTATTATAGTCATGATAGCTGCCAAATAGACTTCTCCATGATGTGGGTCTATATTCTTAAATCACTATGACTATCTACTTATAACCTTCCTGACTACTATGACAAAATTTATTACAATTTCATAATGTTTTTTAAAAACCCTTCTCATTAGCCATGCATTAGATTCATTTTTTTCTCTAAGAGACTAAAAATATGATCATGATTAACTCCCTCTTAATATTTGCTTCTTTTCAAGGTCTACATGGCATCACATGTGCATGAAATGCACAGTTAGTTTTCATGGATTTAACTTGTTTATCATCTGGGTCACATTTTCTTCACCAAACCATAGTGGATCATTTCTTCTTGTTATGATCTTGATGTGGTTTTTCAATATTATTTCAGCAAGAGTATGCTTTATGTCAAAGATGCTTATATTTATAGCATCTTATAAATTCCTTTCTCTCAAGAACATACTTTCTCTAACATAATTTGTAGACCTTTTGGTGAATAGTCTATAATTGTAACACATTTGATTCATAAAATAGTTTATGCTTGTAAATTAACACCATCCTTTGTTGATTCCTTTGAACTATCTATCGTCGGTAGTCTCATTTTGTATTTTATTTTCATCTTCATTCTTAGGGTAAACAACTAATTTAGATCTATTTTCTTTCTCATATTTTGTCTAACTTTAAAATTTTGTCCTCCATCTAACTTTGTAGACACAAAAATTGTCTCATATTTTAACCCTTCTCTAGCCATGGAGCTTTTCCCTATCTCTTATCCTATACTAGTAGAATCCTTGGAGTAATTTTTCTTGTACAACATATCATTTACTATGTTAGTGCTTTGTTCAAATTCTAACTCTTTTTCCAAACAAATATTGAAACTTTCAAATTAGTGTAGACACTTAGAAATGACCTATTGCTCTAACACAATGGCATTAAGTTAAAATTTTTCCTAAATTGTTAAATAATCTTTATTATTTAATCAATATGCACCATTCTACTATTTTCCAAGATGAAAATCATCATTTACCTTTAAACTCATAATTAAGTAATTTTAATTAATTACTTTAATTGTTGAATATCTAATCAATATTTCATCACATATTTGTCTACAAAATAGTTAAATAATTAAACATTAAATTTAATTATTCCATGTCTCCTTATAATTAATTAAATAATCAAATTTTATTAATGTTCCCCCTCCCTAATTATTATATTTATGTAATAATTAAATCAAATTCTATCTCACGGTTAAATAAATGATATTTATTTAATTAAACTAATTATTCCCCTCTTATGATTAAATAAATTATATTTATTTAATTAAAGTAATTATTCCCCTCTCATGATTAAATAAACTATATTTTTTTAATTAAACTAATAAATTCATCCCATAAATAAATAAGTAATCATTTATTTATAAATATCCCCACATGTGCAAAAAAATAATTTATTATTTATTTAAATCATAAACATCCTCGTAAACCTAACTCACACTTACTTTCAGTTAGCTTTTCAATCACAACTCTTCACTCCACAAATCTCTCTCCTAACCCAGTCTCATATTCCACCTCTTCAACCAATCCTCTTATCAAGGCAGTCAAGCAGAGTTGAACTTCTACTCACTTTGAGTTAACTCTTTCCTCTCATTAGTCAATCCTCTTATCAATTCAATCAAATAGAATTGAACTTCTACTCACTTTGAGTTATCTCTTTCCACCTCATTTAGTCAATCCCCTCAATCAAGGAGGTTAATTAGAGTTGAACTCATGTTCACTTGAATTAGCTCTTCCTCCTCATTTAGTCAATCCCCTCAATTAAGGAAGTCAATTAGAGTTGAAATCCTACACACTTGAGTTAACTCTTCTACCACATTCAGTTATCCCTTCAATCAAGGTAATCAAGTAGAGTTGAACTCCTACTCACTCTGAGTTCATCTCCTCAATAAAAGTCAATCAACCCATCAATCAAGGAATCTTGATTGAAATCCCTAAAAATCTTATAAATAGAGTCCCGAATCTTTGATTTTAAAAACCACATTTTCTTTGAATTCTTATGCTGGCATGATCTTGAGCTCAATTCTAAGAGCCCATAGTTCATGAGAAGGAGAATGAAAAAGGAGGATTTCTGGTATGCATATACATGTGTTTTGAAATGATTTCATTATTATTGAGTGTTTATTTTTTCTAATTTCAATTCCTCTTTTGATATTGGGAATACTAATTGCTCTAACAATCACTTTGTGGTTGATATTTCATATGTTATTTCAGGTTTCTATTGATCTAGATTACCTGATTACAAATGGTGAACCCTGCGTGAAGTTAAAAGACCTTTTAGGAAATATTTTGCTTTGGATGTGTGTGTATTTTGTGGGTATTTCATTATTGGATGTTGAAATATCAGAAAAGATAGATCATCTATTTTCTCATCTACATCTGAAGGCCCCAGGAGGACCAAATCATAGGATTTTCAAAGATTTAGTCATAACTTTCAAATGGCTTGGAATTTTTATATGAAATTATTTTTGTAGGTGCAAGTGATAATAGTTTTGTCAAAGACGTTATTTTAAAACTAGAAACAATATTTGCTTATCTTCTGTCTAAAATCTCGTTCTCTATTATAAAATGACACATTTTCATTGTTGAAAATACACACTTGATGTGATGAAAAAATGTAGTGGGTCACTAAAACATAAGAAAGTTAAGATTCAAGAACCCCTTGAACATCGCAAAAGAGAAAGAGAGATAAAACATAACAAGATACTAGCTAAATTACAACGTCTCAACACTTTGGAGGTAGAAATCAGAGGACTTATTGACGTGTATGTGGACAAGGTATGGAGAATTTTTGAAAATTTTAATTGTCGCAACATTAACCTTAGTTCAATCAGGGGATTTTGAGACTAATTGCTAGGTTTTTGTACTAACTTTTTCTTTGCATCTTGTGGCTTGGAAACAAGGCTTAATAATTTTTAATCTAAAAGTAAATTCATCTTTCATTTTGGTTCTTTAGAATGAACAATGCATGCTCAAACATCATAATTCATACTTCATTTTGATGCTTGAAATTGACGTGTGGTTAAGAATTAAACAAAGGTAAAGAACATTTAAGATTGCTGCAATAAAATTGAACAAGGAAAAAAACATTTGGACTTTGGTACATCTAAAAGTTGAACAAGGAAAATCTCATCTCATTTTGGTGCTTAAAAATGAACCTGCGTGCTTGTATGGATGGTTTAGATTAGCTAACACCTATCTGTTTGGTGCTTAATATGATTAACATGGTGTTTTGAGTTCTTGATGTTCTTGGACAATCTATTAGATTAGAAACCATTTTATTTTTAACACATGCCTTTCCAGAGGGTTTGCTTAACCCAACATAGGACGACCTCAAATTGGAAAATCCTTATGGTCAGTATATAAACAAGAAAACTTTGGTCTTATCTCTATAAGCTTGATTGAGGTGTGTTGATGATAGACATGATCAAGTGAAGTATCCCTAAGAGTCCAACATGGTCAATTAGGCTCTTAAGTGATTCATACACATACAAATTGATTGGTGAGACTTAACAGATCTTACTACAACCCTGTTAAGTAGAGGCCACCTGATTCACCTCCGTACATTTGTCTTATTATAGTGCAAGGGGAGGCTAAACTAGAATCTTCCCCCAAGATTCCCATCATATATGTCCCAGGGATATTGTGTTATAAAAGAGATCTTCATTAACATGGCAACAATACCTGGAAAAGGAAAAAGCACAGGCACCTTCAAGAGGGATTTTAAGCTCTATTTGTGTGGAAAATATATTATGTGAGTTGATAGACACCAAAGGAATGAGCCTATAACATTACAGATGAAACCAATTTGACCTTAGATTAAACTTCTTGTATACTGCTTTCATTGTGATAGACCTTGTGAAAAGTTGCAAATTGAAAAAGTTGTTTTTGATTAAGTAAAACAGGTTTTACAGGGATCCTAAAACCCACAACAGTTTACAATAAAAAAAAAGGCATGAAAACCAAGAAAAGAAAAGCAGTACAGAGTAGCAAGGAATAGGCCACAATAGGGCCGAACAAGAAAAAATAAAGTAAATTAAAGAAAAGCCAAAAGGAAGAGCACCATGACAAGTTATGCTAGGCTCTTGAGCATGACAGCTGCATTTCTTTCGAGGGCCTCCATTAGTTGAACAGTGTCTTTAACATTCTGTACCTGGGAGCCATGAGGATCAATTTTCTCCCTGTTCTTCCTGGTTCTAGCCCTGGTTCTTTTACCTGGTCCTTTAGTAGGCTCCTTGTCCTCCTTCATAGTCCTCTGCTCAGTCTTGGAATCCATTTTCTCTTCAATCTTTTTAATCAGCAGCTTCAGGTTCCTCTTGGACATTTTGAGGATTTTAAAATTTTGCTTTGCCACACCCTTAAGGGTTTTTTCCAAACTTATCATTTTGGATTCCATGTGCAAGACCCTGGTTTCCAGGCTTAGCTATTTCTCTGTGGTCTTATCCTTGTTGTCTGAGCCCTGAATGTTTTCCTTGAGGTCCTCAATCTCATGGTAGAGCCATTTGAAGGATCGAAACTGATCCAGCATACTGTTTTTGGTATTGTTGAGGAAAACCATGTCCATTTCCCTGGCTTTATCACTAAGTACAACTAGTGCAGGGTTAATCAATTCTTCCTTATGGAATTTTCCATCATTGTCCTCCAAAATCTGGGGATAGACGACCTCCCTAATTATTCCCATTCACACTATGTTGATATTAAAATTCTCAAAAGTTGAAAAATTTGTTGAACATACACTGATCATTTCTTTTTCAAGTTAGTCCTTTGACTATATATTGAATGTGTGATTATCGGGTTTGTACACATCTCCAAATATTTTTCCGACAATATTTGGTCCTACAACATTGGTCATACAATATTTTTTCCTACAACATTGGTCCTACAACATTTTTTCTTGCAACATTGGTCCTACAACATTTTTTCCTACAACATTGGTCCTACAAGCATTGGTCCTACAACAATTGTCTTACAATATTGGTCCTATAATATTTTTCCTACAAGCATTGGTCCTACAACAATTGTCTTACAATACTGGTCCTATAATATTTTTCCTACAAGCATTGGTCCTACAACATTTTTCCTATAAACATTATGTTGATATTTCACCCTAGTTCCCTGTGATCAACATACCTAGATAGGCATATCTTGCATTCTTAGAATCTTTCTTTTTTTCATAGTCATCTTTTTTAGTCTCAAAATATAAAAAATCCCAAAAACATAGTTTTCATATCTTAGGGTTAAAGTATTGCACTTCCTAGAGTCATTTTTTAAATTAGAGGGTGTCTTTTCCTAGGACATATCCATATTGGTCTTGCATTTTATCTTGACTTCATCAATCCCATCCTTATCTATTTGCCACAGCACTGGCACCTTATCATTTTGGTTAACATTTATCTTAGACAAATTTTATTTCTAGAATTTATCACCTTTGTCCTACCTTTTGAAGTCAAGATAGTACTCAATATCATTTGGGTCTTTTCTTAGAGGATTTACCTTTGAAGTTTCTAGAATATCTCTTAGGGTAGAGTACTTGTACTCTAGGAATCATTTTTGTTTATTCATTCCTAGTTTTCATTAGAATTCCAAATTTAAAAAATCCAAAAAAATTAGTTTTCCTTATTGTCTTTGCATTTTCAAAACCAGAAAATCCAAAAAAATAAGAATCCCAATTTTATTTCCCTTGTTGTCTTTCATATACCTTAGTCTTATATCCCAACACCTTAGTATATATCAACACCTCAGCATATTTCACCACCCCAATATGTCCCACCACCTCAGCATATTCCAATGCCTTAGCATGTCCTAGCACCCCAAATGGATTCTCACATTCATCCAAATTATATTCATCTAATTTTTTCAAAATATTTTAAATCACTAACGAATGATTTAGACATATGTCAATACACCATTCCCAAAAATGATCAAAATCATATGCCTATGTCTAGCAATGTCTCACAAGTAATCTCCTTATCTCCTACCATTTCTTCCTCTACACTATCTCCACCTAGCAATGCATCCAATAATGAAACATTTTCAGTCTACCCACAAGGGCTATCCACAATAAAAATCCCAACTAATCCATTCTTTAATGTGAGTCCCTTCTACAATTCAACTATCTTAGATCCAATGCTACCATATGCTCCATTCCCAAGCAAATCTACTCCAATGAGTCCAATTAAAAGTCCATCCAAATCATGCTTGAGCATAAAGTCCTTTCAATAAACTACCATGCATATATAAAATCATACCCCATGTCAAGATGATTATCCAAAGTATAAAGAAATAAGTCCTAAAATTGGTCAAGATCAAGATACCAATAATGTCCAATCATTTGACCATTGATGTCCCTCAAGCTAAATTCCTATGTGGAATTGGTGGTCCTGATTCCCCTTGGTATAGAGAAATTTATGGCTACAAAATAATAGTTCAAGATAATCATACAAAAATTCATATAATTTCCAAATTATTTGATGGAAAAATAGAGCCACCTCAAAGTTCCTAATCCAATGGAAGAGTTTTCGAGTTGAAGATGCAACATCATGAAATGATGAATAATTCATACAAAATATTATAGAGCTTTTAGGTGTTAAGGGAAATTATTTTTTAAAGTGAAAGGAATCATATAATGCTAACATGCTATATTGCTAACTATATATTATATAATCCTAACTATAATAAGGATAGGAACTCATGGCAAGATTAACCCTAACATTTAAATAATTGTTAATATATTAACCCCCCTAGATTAGGATGAAAGTTTGTATCCCTTCATAGTTAAGCTTATACATAAGGATGAGACCATGACTCCATATCATCATATCATTGAATGTTCTGATTAGATAAAGTGAGAAAGGGCCCAACCAAATCTAGAACAAAAAGAAAATAGCAAAAGAAAACAAAAGACAAAAGCCACCCCTAACAGATACAAGGATATGGCCTACAAGTTAGACTCTTGACAGACTTCCACTCCTAATTTAAACCATATCATCAAATGTTGAATTCATATATTATAATTTGATTATTAATATTAGTTCCTTGAAGTGTTATGCTATCTTTATGATTTATATAAATATTTCCATGAAATATCATAACAATTTTACGAGCCAGTTTGATTTTAGATTGTAGGTGAAGTTGATTTTCTATTTATTGGGGAAGTCTTGGTGGTTTGTTTCTAAATTTTGGTGTTGATTTTTGGGTGTTATTTATGGTCATTTTTCTAATACATTTGATCATATTTTCTATAGATTTTGTTTTTCCATTTTAATCAGTTTGGGTGTTGAACAATTGAATATTTTCTAGATATTTTAGTATTGTATTTATTAAATTCTTTTTATAGTAACGACATATTTTATGTTATTAAAATTTTTATTTTATTAATAAGAAGTTTCATAGATTTTTATGCTATGTCTAGTTAAATGTGCTTAGTTTTGTTAAAACTTGAGTCTAGGTTTGCAATGAGATGAAAGTATTTATAGATCATAACTCATAGTTGTTAAAATCTCCATTTTCTTTGTTAGAAGCTTGAATTTTTCTTTTATATAATCTAACCATTTCTTTATTCTCTTAAGCACTCCAATTCTTTATTCTAATTTTTTCACCTATCTTTTCTCCAAAATATTCATAGTAAAAACCTAAATTATTTTTTCAATTTTTAATCAAATATAAAGTTCTGAACCATATTCGATTGGTTTATGATCAGTACTAAAGCTATTATAAGTTGAAGATAATAAACAAAGCAAGAATCTCTTTACTAAACATTAATTAAAAATCAAAATTCCTCAATATGAATATTTATTAATTAGAAACATTCCTAAACAAACTACGCTCTCCATTTATATTTATATTTTAATTAGAAACAACTTTTTAATTTTATACGTCTCTAATCAGTTGTGCCTACAGAGAATCTGCCCGCATTCTGTCGTTCATATCATTCATCTGGATTTTTCTCAATTGCGTGCCATTTGTGACTCCACAATTTCATCGTGGATATAATTTTCATGCACACCTCTTGAAAACTATTTTGGTTGAATGCACGTTTGCATATAATTTCAATGCATGCGTAGTGTGACAGTTTATATTTTTATACTGTACAAAGAATTCTCGGTCAGGCAAGTGCTTTCACACCTATCTATCTCACGCCTTTCTGTTTTTAGTGGGATACTGCAAAATACATATATTCTCAAGCAGCCTTTCTTTACTTTCTGCGAATATATTCTCACGCAGTCTTTCTTTACTTTCTGCGAAGAGATTCACTATATATAGTCATATAGTTATACTGCAAATGGCATTCAGGAAGCGAAGAGGTTTGAGAGGAAGATGGAAGGATTGATGGAGCAAACAATAACATGGCCTGTTATTGTGGTAGGAGTTGCTACAATTTATGTTGCACTTTTACTACTAAAAAGCCTTGCAAGTTCTAACAAGAACCGTCTCCCTCCAGGCCCGAGAGGTCTTCCTATTATTGGCCACTTCCATATTCTTCTAGACAAAAACAGGCCAATTCACCAGATTCTAGCTTCACTTGCTAAACGTTATGGACCTGTTATGCATGTCAAATTTGGTAGCCGCCCAGTTTTGATCATAAGCTCCGCAGAATTAGCGAGAGAGTGTTTTACAGTGAATGACAAGGCTTTGGGATCGAAGCCTCAGCTTTCACAAGGCAAGCATTTGGGGTACAATTATTCTATGATTGCTTGGGCTCCTTATGGCCCCTTCTGGAGAATTGCTAGAAGAATCTGTGTTCTTGAGCTTCTCTCTCCCAAGAGAATCCAGTCTTTTGCTCCCAAGAGATCGCAACAACTTCGCAAAGGAGTGAATTCTTTGTTTGAGCAGGCAAAGCTGAAGAATGCTGTTAACATGAAGAGGTTTTTCTCCACATTGAATTTCAAAACACTCATGTCTATGATCATAAATGAGAAGTATTTTGGAGATGAATCAGGAGTTTCGGAGGAGATTATTTCCAAAGCTATTGAAGATTCGTTTGTGTATCATGGATGTGTGAATATTGGGGATTATATTCCGTGGTTGAAGTGGCTTGATTTGCAAGGGTATGAGAGGGCTATGAAGAATATACAGGCACAGTTAGACTTGTATATGCAGACAATATTGGAGAAGCACAAGGAGAAAGGAGCAAAACACGGGGGAGATATGGAAGACTTTGTTGATGTTCTCATCGCTCAGGCAGACCAGAATGGTGATGCAATTCCTGATAAAGATGAATTCATCAAGGCAACTACTGGTGTAAGTGTTTTCACTTTCTCATTTCTCAACCATTTTAGTTCTTGCGATTTAATTAGGCTGAGAGGCGTAAATGTACAATAGCACCATCTTTCTTATTGGTGTCATAAAACAAAACAAAAATTAAAGCTTCTGTTTTCTTTCTTATTCAATAAGAAACGATAACTTTCCTCTTACTATAGACTGTTGTTTCTATATTTCTTGTATGAATGCTAAAGATTTTTTACATTTCATTTATCTCTATGAATTTTACTTATAAATTATATGTATGCTAACCAGATATATTAAATGTAAACTAAATTTTTGTTACCTGAGATTTTATCTCTTCTCCTTGTTAATTAATGCTTGTTACCTTTGCAGATTATGTTTAGCGCAGGTTCTGATACACTTTCAGTTGCCATGGAGTGGACATTGTCAATGTTATTAGAACATCCACATGCAATGAGGAAGGTACAAGAGGAACTTGATTCCAAGGTTGGACGCAACAGACTGGTGGAGGAGTCAGACATACCCCAATTAAAATACTTGCAATCAGTAGTGAGAGAGACCATGCGCCTCCATCCATCAGCACCTTTGCTTTCGGTACATGAATCTATTGAGGATTGCACTGTGGGAGGCTATCATATTCCTGCAGGAACAATGATGTTTGTAAATGCATGGGCAATTCATAGGGACCCAAAATTGTGGGATAAGCCACTAGAGTTTATACCAGAGCGTTTTATGGATAGGGAGATAGACGTAAACAACATACAAATGAAATCCGATGACTCGGAGATAATTCCATTTGGGGCAGGGAGAAGAGGATGTCCTGGTGCTGTGTTAGCAATGAATATGGTGCAGCTCACTGTCGCAACTTTCTTACATAGCTTTGAGTGGTTTGTTCCAGCTGGAAAAGTTATGGACATGAGTGAAGGGCCTGGCCTGACAATGCCAAGGGTGGTACCTTTGGAGGCTACCGTAAAACCTCGTCTCCCCCATCATCTCTACTAGATATAGATCTAGTGTTAATGCCATGTTTTCACAAACTCTCCACTCTGTTTTTTGTTGAATGTCTAAGTCCCGATGTAATTTGGAATAAGGCGTAAACCATATGATTCAAACAATAATCGTATTCTATGTTTTTGAATGTTTCTATGGATTTAATGAATAATGCTATGGCCTTAGCATTTTAATCTTGAAACTACTTTTGTTATAAGTTATTGACTGTTTGAATTAAATGATTTCAGAACACAAGTTATGTTTTGCACAAATTAGGTATTAATCATTTCTTGTGATGTATGCATGAGAATTGGAATAAATTTTGTAGGTGCTAGGGATGCTACAAAATAGGCTTCGCAATTTATCATGATAATCTAGTCTTGCTCTATGTATTTCCTAATTGTGAATTTCCTTATATAATGCAAGTTACAACTCACCCTTAGTCACTCGTTCTAGAATGATGGCCAACTAAACCTTCTAGCTTCCCCTAAACATTCTATGAAATTTATCATTCATAGCATGATGACTTCTTCAGCCCTATTGATTAAGTTCAATAACCATGTATCAATGATGAACAGTTGTCTCTAACCCTCTACCCTATTTTATGTTCAATGCCTAATGTCCTGATGTAATTTGCACTATACCATATAGTTCAAACTATAATTGTACTTTATGTTTTTAATGTTTCTATTGATTTAATGATTATACTATAGCCTTATTACTTTAATTTTAAAATTATTTTGATTATTCAATAATTGGAAGTTATACATTAATTATTTTCATTTAGGTATATTACACATGGATATATATGTATGCATGTAAATTATGTTTTAAACTAACTAGGTACTAATTCCTCCTTGTGATATGTGTGCATGAGAATTGGAATAGATCTTTGTAGGTGTTAGGGGTTGAACAAAATACTCCTAACAACTTATCATGATAATCTAGTCTTAAAAACTCTTTAGTGTGCCTTTGTAACCATGAGATCATCATGGTATGTATATTCTCTAATTTTGAATTTCCTTATTTAACGCAAGTAGCATCTTAACCCGTTGCTAATCATTCATTCTAGAATGATTCTAGAATGATGGTTGATTAAACCTTCTAGCGTCTCCTAAACATTCTATAAGATTTATCATTCATGTAGGATGATGACTTGTTTTTAACTCTATTGATCAAGTGCCAATGATTATGTATTAGTGATGGACACCCTTCTCTTAGTCTAGTATCAAGGTAAAAAATAGACATGACAAAAAGATGATATGCACATCAACAAACAAAAACTTCTATGCATCCCTAACCATTGATACTTAATGCAAAATAGAATAAAATGTAAGCAAGGTCATGGTGTTTCTGCCAAATAGCCAACAAATATGAACAAAGGGAATTAATGGATCCATCATCCCCTCCCATGTCTAGGAGACAACCCTAATTTTATGAGGAAAGGTGTGCTAGTGCTAAGGGATAGCTATGCATTTAGTAGGATATGGCATCCATCCTTATGGACATTAAAAATATGGTAGTTAGAAGTCAAATATTGTATACAACATACAAGCAAGACCAATGGATTCATTAAAATACATGTTATTTCATAGATTTCAAATGGTAGGTAAATTGGAGGGAGAATAAGATTAGAGGCTATAATCCATAGCTAGGCATCATTGTTTGGGAATTTTGAATTGGTAAGAACTCCAAACTAATGAATAAATGTTGAAGATAGGCATTTAATAAATTTTTCATCATCACAATGCACACACTTGATGAACCAATCTAGATCCCATATTAAGTAATTTATTATCTTAGAGAAATCCATTTAATCATAATTCTACACTACTGATAATATCCACAAATTATATTTATTGAACTAAAGAACACTTGCAACAAATAATTTATCGAAGCACTGAAAATTTTATCTAATGCTAAAGTTAACAATTTAACTATAAAGAAAATTACACTAAATCAAATGGCTCTTGCTTGAGGGTAGCAACCTCTGATCACAACGTAGGTTTAACTCGGAATATAATTAATCATCCACTTTATTCATTCAAAGTATTTAACAGACAATAACAACTTTACTTAATCGAAAGAAACTCTAACAGAATCTAACATTTATCACGCATTCAATGGATCTCCCAAATTCTGACAAGGCTGGACATTATACACAAAATCGCGAGAGAGGGAGCTAATTAAATCTTATAAACTGAAGGTACCAACTTCGAAAAGAGTCACAATCGTAACTGGACTCTTATTCAACTGAAGATAGAAAGGATAGGAAATGTGCAAGGATCGAATGAATGCCATAACGAAGCATGACTCCACTAGCCAACAAAGTTCTAAGGAGCATTAAATCGACCTTTAAGATTTGAATGATTCAATTTGTATATCTGAATAGAATAGTTCCTGTTTCAATCTATAATTAGTATTTAATACTGTTATCTAAAACTTGTGCTGATAACCTGTAAAAACAAAGTGCAACTCCATTGTGGATTTTGAAATGATATATCTGTGAAGTTGCTGTTGTTAAGCATATTAGAACATTCATGTTTATGTTTTCTACAACAGTCTGACCCTAAACATATGAAGATCATTCATGTAGCACAAGCTGATCAACCTCATGACCTTTACCATACAAATTCTTATTATACCATTGTAAAGGTTGTCTTAAATCTTCATACAAAATGACCAAATTGACTGCAACAACAATCTGACCCAAAAGATATGGAGATCATTCATCTAGCACGAGCTGATTCACCACTAATTCTGAATCTAAAAAGAGCTCATGACCTTTTATTGTACAAATTCTTATATATCATTGTAATGGTTGTTTTAAATCTCCATCCAAAGAGACTGAATTGGTAACTTGCAACTGCACGTTGCAAGTAAGGTGGTTTGACTATTATAATAACAGGCCTAACAAGAGCATGGCTAGTCCTTAATGTATATAAATTATGCCATTGTAATGGTTGTCTTAAATCTTCATACGAAAAAAAAATGATAATTCACAACTGCACATTGTAGTAAGGTGATTGATGATTACAATAACAAGTATGACAATAGCATGGAGTCCTTAGTGTAGATAAATCTTTATTTTTTACTGATGAAACAATTTCCTTCAACTCGTATTGGGTTAGAAGGATGTTATTAATGCCTCTTTTTCTCTTTTCATCGAAGTTTTTCCTTGTTTTCTTGCTGTTAGAGAAGGCAAACTAAGGGGAATAAATACACTTGAGAGTGCTGTGTATGGGAAGGATTAGTCGCTCCTAAATGAAGAGAATTGATTCTCGTCTAATCATAGGTCCAATGTTTGACTTCATGGGTAAGGTCTCTTGTTCAAGCCCAGTATTAAGAACAAACTGCCACCCATTATACACTAGTATTAAGAACGAACTGGCACCCATTATGCACTATGCAGTAGGACATGGGTGAGGTCTCTTGTTCAAGCCCAGTATTAAGAACAAACTGCCACCCATTATACACTAGTATTAAGAACGAACTGGCACCCATAATGAACTATGTAGTAGGACAGGTTTATGAATGAACCGGCATGATCACAACAGTATGCTGAGAGCCCATTATACACTAGTATTAAGAACGAACTGGCACCCATTATGCACTATGCAGTAGGACATGGGTGAGGTCTCTTGTTCAAGCCCAGTATTAAGAACAAACTGCCACCCATTATACACTAGTATTAAGAACGAACTGGCACCCATAATGAACTATGTAGTAGGACAGGTTTATGAATGAACCGGCATGATCACAACAGTATGCTGAGAGGAATGAGGTGGCACCCATTATGCTAACAGCCAAAATGATATTAGACAAAGGCAAAAGAATTACCCAAGGATAGTATCCCATTATACACTAGTATTAAGAACGAACTGGCACCCATTATGCACTATGTAGTAGGACAGGTTTATGAATGAACCGGCATGCTCACAACAGTATGCTGAGAGGAATGAGGTGGCACCCATTATGCTAACAGCCAAAATGATATTAGACGAAGGCAAAAGAATTACCCAAAGATGGTATCCCTACTCCAGAGCAATTCTGGTAGATAAACAAGGATAATTTAGTTCTGCTGCCAAGAAAAATAGAGTTATTCTGTAGATGTTAAATAGGACTAAATAGGAAAGCTTGTGAACAGTGCCACAAGGGGTATGATGACTTGTCAACTGCTTAGTAAATTATTCTCCTTTAGAGATAAATTCCAATTCACCAGTATAAAGCTACAGAACAAACCATAGCATGTAGGAGCATAAGGTCAATGGTAAAACATTTGTGCTCCAAATCTAATCAATGCATATTGGAGCGTTAAAATAATGAATAATAAATTAATATCAGAGCCCAGTGCTCTACTGCAGACCAAAAAGGTAAGCATGAGACTCAACAAGGAGGAAACTGAAGGGGCTTATTAAGTTATTCTCCTTTAGAGATAAATACGAAAGTTTGTGAACAGAGCCCACAAGGTATGATGACTTGTCAACTGCTTAGTAAGTTATTCTCCTTTAGAGATAAATTCCAATTCACCAGTATAAAGCTACAGAACAAACCATAGCAAGGAGGAGCATAAGGTCAATGGTAAAACATTTGTGCTCCAAATCTAATCAATGCATATTGGAGCGTTAAAATAATGAATAATAAATTAATATCAGAGCCCAGTGCTCTACTGCAGACCAAAAAGGTAAGCATGAGACTCAACAAGGAGGAAACTGAAGGGGCTTATTAAGTTATTCTCCTTTAGAGATAAATACGAAAGTTTGTGAACAGAGCCCACAAGGGTTATGATGACTTGTCAACTGCTTATTAAGTTATTCTCCTTTAGAAAATTCCAATTCACCAGTATAATAAATTAGTATCAGAGCCCAGTGCTCTACTGCAGACCAAAAAGGTAAGCATGAGACTCAACAAGGAGGAAACTGAAGGGGGCTTATTAAGTTATTCTCCTTTAGAGATAAATTCCAATTCACCAGTATAAAGCTACAGAACAAACCATAGCAAGGAGGAGCATAAGGTCAATGGTAAAACATTTGTGCTCCAAATCTAATCAATGCATATTGGAGCGTTAAAATAATGAATAATAAATTAATATCAGAGCCCAGTGCTCTACTGCAGACCAAAAAGGTAAGCATGAGACTCAACAAGGAGGAAACTGAAGGGGCTTATTAAGTTATTCTCCTTTAGAGATAAATACGAAAGTTTGTGAATAGAGCCCACAAGGGGTATGATGACTTGTCAACTGCTTATTAAGTTTTTCTCCTTTAGAGATAAATTCCAATTCACCAGTATAAAGCTACAGAACAAACCATAGCAAGGAGGAGAATAAGGTCAATGGTAAAACATTTTTGCTCCAAATCTAATCAACGCATATTGGAGCGTTAAAATACTGAATAATAAATTAATATCAGAGCCCTGTGCACTACTGCAGACCAAAAAGGTATACATGAGACTCAAAAAGGAGGAAACTGAAGGGGCTTGCTTATTAAGTTATTCTCCTTTAGAGATAAATTCCAATTCACCAGTATAACGCTACAGAACAAACCATAGCAAGGAGGAGCATAAGGTCAATGGTAAAACATTTTTGTTCCAAATCTAATCAATGTATATTGGAGCGTTAAAATAATGAATAATAAATTAATATCAGAGCCCAGTGCTCTACTGCAGACCAAAAAGGTATACATGAGATTCAACAAGGAAGAAACTGAAAGCAGCCCATCTCAATTTTAATTTTTTTAATAAATATATTGAAAAATGGCCTCTACTTTACAGATTATGGAGTTCTTTGGACATTAGTAATAACCATAAGTTTTGAGTTTTTTCCCGTAGATATAGACTATATCTGGAATCTTGAGGGAAAGACTTGAAAAATATAAATCCTGATGCAAATATATATTACAATGGTGGTTAATTATTTACACTAAAAAATATCAATTTGCAAAGGTAAAGAGCATAGTGTATGCCTGTATTAGTTCATGCATCTGTTAGAAGCAGGTAAAGTGCATAATTGAACAACCTCAGTTAAGAATTTGTGTAGTTTCAGATGACGAGACAAACAAGACACAATAAGAACAAAAGAAAGCTAAAGTAAGCACAGGTGTAAAAAGGAAAAAGCCAAAATATATCAATGTGAAACAAACAACAGAAAACAAATCAACCTGATATAGGCTTGAAAGCCTCTGAAACCAAAACAGATATAATGAGATAGATCTGAATTTATTGAGGCCAATGCCAGTTTTTACGTCTTACTAATGAATACAAACATGATTGCATTCTTTACAGACAAAAATTCTTCCAAAACCTAATCAACTAATCTGCACCAACCTATACAGTGAAAAATTCTTCCAACTAGTCTCAAGAAAAAGAAGTTACAATAGATCATTCTTCCTTTAAGATGAGGTATAAACAAAGAATAGAAAAGAATAATGCCAGATCAATGAATAAATAAAAAGTTACTATTTTTGTTCAATAGACATCTCAGACATTCAGTGATTTGTCATGCTTAGGAGAACCAGGAGGTGAAGGACCTGGAGGCGTAGCACCAGGAGGAGCAGCTGGCACACCAAATACTTGTGGTTGTGTGCGAATGTCCTGTCGACCCCTCGCTTTACCTAGGAAGTAGCAGCACACACACATGATAATAACTAGAATGATGAATGGTATGGAAATGACCAAAGTAAATGCCATCAAGTCGAAATATCTGTGTAATCAGTAAAACTATGTTGTTTAGGATTGTTCACTCTTGTCTCTTCAAAAAATTGTAGAAATGTATCGTATTAGTGTTTGATATTTCAGACTTCCTCAAACAACCCAAAGAGATCAATATGTATCTCCAGTCACTACTGAAAGTGAATCAATGTCCTGTACTTTTATTGGGGAAATTTGAGCCTTCTTTGGCAAATCCAGTATCGCACCTCTTATCTGCAAGGAACAACAAGCACCAGCAATTGTATCATCAACAAACTGTTCATTTCTCTTCAGCCTATAAACTTACAATATTTCATTTCTCCAAAAGAAAACCTAACAATTTTACAACTAAAATATTAATTTTGTGGGATTTGACCCATGTGCATTTCATCATCCAAAGATGAACTCAATGATTTCAATAAAAAACACCATCATCATTGTATCATCAGCAAACATACAGTATTTTCTCTCTTGTTTGTCAGATCTCCAAAAGAAAAAATATTATCACTAGAATTTTGATTTTGTGGGATTCAACCTGAACGAAATTCAGTCATCTCAAGGCGTAGGGAATAATTACAATGCTAGGGAGTCCACTTAACACTTAAGTACCCCTAAGAATTTGTTATTAGGGGGAGGAATAAATCCAGTCCACTGTTCTGAGCTTTTTACCTTCTAGCCTCTTCCCCGTTTGCAATGCTTTTTGGAGGATGTAATGGCTTCTAAGTCTCTTTTATCTCATGATTATTACAAATGTAGGATTAAATAAACCATTCTTATCTCAAAATTAATTCTACTGTGAGAGTACCCCAAGCTAATGATATAATATTGTTTTAATATTGAAAATTCTGAAGTGTAAAATTGAAAAATCCCTTCCAAGAAGGCCTAATGTTTCACAAGAACCAAAACAATGCTGATGAGAGAAGCTATTGTATATCCTCCCATTATGCAACGGAACCATGAGGAGAAGCAGTGTAATTTTTCAACAGGTGATGTTGAGAAAAATTTGAAGCAATTTTGCAGAAAATACGCTCCCATGTAAGATAAAAGTTCTGAGGAACTCTGCACCCACAACTAACATAATAAAAAATCCTGACAGAATCTGGAAAAATTTCTGGCTTCGGCCTCTTACTTATCAAAAAAAAAATGCTCTAAGCATTTTCTAAAAGTTGGCTCTCAGAGTTTAAGGTTAATATTTTGTTTATTCTTGTTCTTTGATCTATAATATCTTGTGGGACGACTTATAGTCCTCTCCATGGACTGCCTCCTTAAAAATCTGTCTGCCCTAACAATTCCATGTCATCTGTCTAAAATAAAAGATTATATATTATTTAGAAAACAAATTTCTAAAACAATAATGACATCAATATAACTGTCGAATCTTGTATTGGCACACTAATAAGCCAGGTGACCCACCCAGACATTAATCCAGCCTTGAAGATATAAAAACTCAATAGGATTATAACCTAACCTGCAAGAGGGTTTTCGCTGCCCAGTAGACTCATAACCTGCCCTAATATGACTAGCCGTTAAACAAGTGATGCTATAATATTTTAGACCAGAAAAGGAATAAAATAGGCATAGGTAATAATGAGAGAAACTTAGAAACTTTAATACACTTCAGGATTAATTTAAAATACAAAGCTAAATTTAGCAAAGAGTGAAAATTCAATTTAAAAAGGATGAGATGTTACCGAGATAAGTGACAGAAGTCTCTGTAACATGGAATTTCATGACTGAAGTTGAAGATGAAACATGCAACTTGAAACTTTATGAAAGAAAACACAACGATGAAATCCATTCTGTCAGATCTTTGTGCAAAGCTAAAAGATCAAATGCATAAGTTGTAATTTAATGAAGGGAAGCTGAAAATGAAATCTGTGTTGTGAGATCATTGACCGATGTAGGTATCCATGAAGCCCGTTTTAAAATAAGTTGTAATTTAATGAAGGGAAGCTGAAAATGAAATCTGTGTTGTGAGATCATTGACCGATGTAGGTATCCATGAAGCCCATTTTTAAAACTAAACATGGGCTACGCTCAAATGTACCACATAATCCTCACAACATAATGATGAATTTGACATGTGAAATCTATGAGAGGTATGAATGAGTGAATGAAGAATTTTTAATGATGTCCACGAGACCATCAGTCTAAGGGACCACTAGAGCACAGCCCTAAACTAACTCCATAGTCGCTCTCCTGCTGTGAATCTTGACAATCAAACTAGCCATCTGCTTGAGCTTATCCTCCTCAAATAAACTGCACATGCTGCCATCTTTCAGGATGTCCCTGTACTGAACCCGAATGTCATCATAAGCCATGCATTCGAAGAGAAAGTGCCATTCCGTTTCTATCACACCCTTTTCGCAGAACCTACAAATCCTCTCTTCCCGCTCCTCTTTAGGCCTTTTCCATCTACCAGTCTCGCATCTCAGCTGATGAGAGCCCGTCCTCAGCTGAGCCAACAAACTCTAGGTATAAAAGGTCACTCAATTGTACCCCATAAACCTTACACCATAACCTGTACCCAATTCTGTATATGCTAGTAATAGAATGTACCCCCTATTCCTTAGACCACATGTCTGCTAGAGTTTGGAGCTGCCCAATTGCATGGGAGAATTTAGGACCTTTATTACGTGTATTGTTTCATGGTTTGTTTGCTTTACTGCACGACCATGGCAGCTATCCAGAAGTTACCCCTGTTAATAAGTTTTCTTAGATAACCCAATTGCCTATAGGTAACCTCATTCGGAATTTAAAACCCGAGTAGACTCCGAACTTTGATTGTCATGCTCTCCACACAGATTTTCTTTAACTTAGTTTTCAAACACTTACGGAGTACGGAAGCTCAAATTCTTTACCCCTATTCAAGAAATACAACAATATTTCTTGGCCTGCGAAACAACCCATAACAACCCCTTCACAGAAACTCTGGGACCTCTTTTCTCTAAACTGAAAATACCCAATTGCATATCTCTCGTAATCAGCTTAATTACAAATCCAGACAACTTTTGATGCAAGCCCAGAATCACAATACTGACTCAAACAAACACCACACTCCAACAAACCAAAAAAGAAAAATAAACGGTTTTCCTTGCAGAACCCTAATTGAAATCCAATTCATACTCTAATTAAACTTTAGACCAAAAGTTTTACAGCAGAATTCAGAACAAAAATTCTGCAACTCCAAAAACCAAAACGGGGCTTTCAACATACCTCAAATTCCGAATGCTGCGCTGCTACGATAGAATCACAGAAATGGAATGGGTTTGAAGTATTTTAACATGGCTTCGTTGTAAGAACATGTAGAAACTTGGATTCTTTAACGGGTCTTAAAACGAGGTACAGAACCGTTGGGCATCCAAAGCAACTGATCAATTTTTTAAGTAGTACAGTGGACGTTATTAATATACGAGTAACGGGTAGATTGGTAAAAGAGGTTAACTAGTCACTGTTATTACCTGTTTGTGTGGGACTATTATATCAATTAATCTGATTGATAATTACTATTTAGTAAATTGCCTAGGGAGAGGGACTTGAGTACCTATTTATAGTTGTTATGGTGTAGTTGTCATGATGTAGTACATTTAGCATTTAAAATTCAATTAAATAAAGAAAAAGTTATAGTAGTTAGAAAAATATATTAGAAAAAACTGAATAGAAAATTGATGTATTTGTGCAAATATATTTGCAAAGATTCTTGTTTTTTATAATTGAATATATTTTAAGAAATTAATTAATTGATTGATTTATTTATTTATTTAATTTTTGATAGAAATATGTTAACATATATAGACCGTCAAATTCACACAGGGTTGAACTTTGCTCAAATGTACTTCTAGGAGTTTGAACCTTGGTGGATGACCTCTATATCACATACCATCACCCTGACCAATTATGATATTTATCTTTTTGAAAATATGCAAAAGTCAAATTAGTTTAAGACATTCAAATGACAACTCAACGTTTCTTAAGCTGTCATATAAACATACACATCGTATTTACATGAACATATAAATTCAAACTTAGGAAGAGGTCTCGTGAAGTGGCTAACAAAATTTTACATGTGGAGTAGGAATTTCCATTATGATTATGTGTGTGTGCCCCTATGCTATAAGATAATTTAGAATCCCTTGTAGAAAATAAAAGCCAATGTTTTTTTAGCTTTCAAGGTTAATGGGGTGCCTTTGAGGTGGGGTGGAAGTTTCACCCACCCACTTCTTAAAATTTTGCTACCATGTGACATTCATCTATATTTTTTTAAATTTGTCATTATAATTGTAGATTTAGAATATTTTACATTAAAAAATAATGATGAGACCACCATATCCTCGAATTCAAGTTTACCCATTATCACAAAATACATGACACTTCTTGCTTATAAAGCTCCTAAAATTTTCAACAATACATGTTGAGATATTTTAGGGATTGCTCTATGAAAATACTACCTTACTATCACTTTCACTTGACATTTCTCATGTGTTTCCACAAACATTTAGTGTGGAAACACCATAAAATAATACAAACTACATTTATCTACATTTCTAGGATTTATATTTGATATATTTGTAGTTTCTATATTTATTTTATTATTGTAGACAACTAAAATTGTCCTCACTTAATTTAATAAATATTTTATTTAATTAATTATTTTATCATATTTTCTCTATTAATTAAATATATTTTATTTATTTATTTATTGCATTAGTCTTTTTCTCATGATTAAATGAATATTTAATTAATTAATTATCTATTTTTCGCTCTCCTTTCTACTATTAATTAAATGAATACTTTATATTTACTTAATTAATTCATTATCCTTTTCTTTCTAATCTTAGTAATTTATCTTGTTCACATGGATCACAATCTAAATTCGTAGGTATGTGACAAATAACCTTAGGAAACTAGAAAACTTTGTGGAAACTCATTCTATGAAATCTTATGAGTTGAAATCTTATGAAACTTTGTGGAAAGTTATCTTTGTACCAATTCTTCTCACATGATCTCCAAAGGAGAGGTCTAGATGAGTTGTTTTATGCAAGTTATTTAGTTTTGTTGATCTCATTGTGTAGGGTATCTGTCATAAAAAAAACCTAGTTGAAGGAGGGCTTATGGAACAATGAATCATTTGAGTTATTTGATTCATTGATGATTTGTATCTCATCAATAGGCATGATAGGAGGCCAAAGGCGGGCCAAGAATGAATGTCCTTAGACAAGGTTGGATGTTGTTTTTCAAATAGGTTAAAGAACAATGTATCTAAGTCATGTAATTAAAATAAACCTTGAATATATTTTAGTAGAGCTTGTATGTTTGATTGATATAGCTCATCATCTACATCATTATTGGTATCAAAGCCAATAAAGACACCAAAGATCATCAATATAGGTTAAAGGCAACTAGGATCAAGGATCAAGAAAGGGAATATGTCTCCAAGAGAAGCTAAGAGGGTGGAAAAATGGATCCCCACACAACTTGGGCAAGCCTTTGCTAAGGAGATGATAGAAATGGGGATTAGCCTAGAAGAAAGACATGCAATAGTAGAATCCAACCAAAGAAGGGGAGTGGTTACAGGAAACATGAGTGACCAAGAAGAAGATGTAGTGGTTGAGGAAAATCCAATACAAGGACCTCCAAAAGAGAGGGATATTGAAGAAGTGAGGATGGAAATATTGTGTGGATGGAAGTGTTTCTCTTATCAATTCTTGGGTGGAAACATCATTTAAATCTAAAAGAATTTTTATTTTCCTTTTGTTATTTTAAGTTTATTTTTCTTATTGCTTCACACTAGTATTTAATGAATAGCAAAGGGGTGTATAAATTAGGAGAACATCGATATTAAGACCCTTATTATATTATGTGAAGTAGATTTTTTGTAGTTGTTGTCAATCAGGATTGCACCTATGACAAGATGTAAAACCTAGCCATCCCGTTGAAACATGGAAAGACTCTCAAGCTGTGGCTATCCTATAGCGAGAGTGAATCTTTGAGATTACAGTTTTGGTTCCTTAATGGTACTCACCTATATTGAATTTGAATGAGGAAAGACATAGAAGGATGTGCTTGTGAAAATGAAAATCTAAAACTAAAGGGTGGTGCACCAAAATAATGATCTAACTTGCATCTAAAGAAAAATTCACAGGATCTATTGGTTCTTGAGAAAGGGTTTATGCTAAAAAGCCACCAAGTTCACCTATCCACTATTTATAGATATGCCAACTCTAATAATCAACAATTTTTAGGACCTGGACCAACTGACAAGGACAATTCTACCCTTCTACACTTTGGGCTATGCAAAACTTGAGAGGGTTATCCCAAAATCCAATCACAAGCTCTGCACCACACTTGTAAAATGAAATAGAATAACATAAATCTCACATAAACTCAACATAAATAGGAGAATGTTGAGAAATGGCTAATTCTCCATTGATCCTCAACTAAATAGGAGCATGAGATGGGTACTACAATAACATGACATAAAACTTAAAATGACATAGCATGATTTAATCAACTTTATGGGAAAACTAGATGAAATTAAATACCATAAGACTGGTAAAGACACTAAAACACATATCTATACCTTAATCCATTGGATAATTTATCCACAAGAAATATAATTGTAGTATAACAGAAAATTACTAAATAGCTTTAAGATCGAAGAAAATATTGCATTACAATATTTCTCAACTACAATCCTAACACAAACTTCTTATTAGAATCCTTGAATAAACCCTAAGAATCTATAAATATATATTCAAGCATTTAATTGATTCTTTGAACCAAAGCATGAACAAAATTTACATACATTTCAATAATGCACTAAACATAATAAAATATTTGATTCTATTCTATTCAAAACTTCATAAGATTTTAACATAGGGGAGAATTAGGCAAGAAATTGTATATTTCATTAATTTTAAATGATATCTTTTGTTAGATTAACTGAGAGGGGGGGGGGGGAGAATCAGTTATCCACAGTCCCAATTCAAAATGTATACTTCAAAACAATTATCAAAAACTTCTGCAGCTTGGTAACATGAAATACTATTCTGTCTGTGCTTTTACCAATTAGCAGACAATTAATTTAAACTAATTACCGATAAAATCTAATAGTAATATGTAAAGTATGATAATGAACAATCACCACAATAAACACATAACACAAGAGATTTAATGTGGAAACCCTGTTAAGGGAAAAACCACCTGGGACCGGCAACCCAAAAATATTCACTCCTCTGAAGTGAGATCGGTGAAGACCCAACCCTGTTAAAGGTTACAAACACACTGTTAGGTGTGACCTTGTTAAAGGATTTAAGACCAGAAGTTATCATCCAACCAGCATTCACTATGGGTTTGACAGGATAACAAATGTGTACTCTATGAGAAACATCCAATAAGACTTAAGAGTCTACTCTGTTAAGAGATTTCTCTCTTTACAATGGTTAAACTGTAATAGCAATTTGACCTGATTACAATACAACTATAATTGCAGATGTTCAGATCTCTAATATGCTCATACAAATCCTCTGATCAATACAACAATTTTTGTATCAATAATAACCACGTACTGTCCGTCGGTAACAGCTTTCTGACGCTCGGTAGCTTCTACAGTCGAGTTCTTCTTAACCAGTCTAATTAGGCATACATGAAGCTTTTTCATGCGATATCTCTACAGTACTTCTTCTTCCGACATATGTTTCATCATGAAACCTTAGTCTCTTAAATAGACAAGTAACCCATTTACTTTTCCTCCATTGGATTCTGCCGCTTAATCATCTTCATCCATTTTGCCACTTTAACCTTCCTTGGCTGTTGTGTCAGAAACACGTTTCAATTTTGTCCTTTAGATCTTCCTTGAATTTTTCTAGCCATTGATATTCATAACAAACTTTATATCTTCACCTCTAAATCATGTGTATCTAGCTCATCAATCCTTGTCGGCTAAACTAATCATTTAGTTCTTTTCACTTCATCAGTTAACAAAGAAATGCGTCGGTAAACACTCTATTGGTTTACACTATTGTCGGTATACATTACACTGCTCGGTGTATATTGTGATGTTTCACCTTACTGACCACACTGCCTTGTGTCTTTCAGCTCTTTTCTTCATCATAGATGAATGAAACATAATCAAGTCAATAACATAAGGTCATAGACTCATCAACAAGTTACTCAATGAATTTCTTAACCTCATCTGTCACATACATCTTCCTCATGTAGATTTATCTATTCTTCATCTCATTTTCTCCTCTTTTACAGATGTTTAGATATAGTAACTTATAAGATAAGTACTGTTAAGCTAGTTGACATCAATGACAACATATTACTAATTCAATTACATTACATATCTAATCAACAACTCCTATGATCTGTAATCATTGTTTCTTCAATCAGGTTCTAAATCAGTTGTAGTTCATCAATCTCTCCCTTTGACATTGATGGCAACTCAAATAATATGAAATGTACCATACATACCAACATATATTCTACAACTTTGTAAACTAATGTTGTCCAAGCTTTCCCTAGCTTAATATGTTTAATCACTACGTTACTTAACAACATTATCATAAGCAGCATTGACAATATGTGAATATGATCTTTTCAGCTCAAGTTCCAACTTATGTTCTCAGTAACTGATCTTTAGTGTTCTTCATTCTTCTGAATTTGTCTCTCCCTTAGACTAATATCTCTCCTTAAGTACTATTTATCTCTCCCTCAGATAGATGTTACTTCATATTGTCTATCTCTCCCTTAGACAACAATACCAAAAGAAACAAATAAACAAACAGCTCTTGCAGTAGCCAAGTAACTCTCTGTTGTCCTGTATCTTCTCTGTATCTCAGTATACTAGTTTTCCAATCTGTTTCAGTTCTCCAACCATCTATCTTCATAACCTTAGACATGATCTAAAGTGTGAACTTTGCTTGCATCAACATGTATGATCTTATGATAAGATTAGGCTGATGCAACCTCTAGATCACCTTAGTGACCAATAGATAGGGGACGGACCCCTAGTCTAGTCCTCAAATATTCAAATGTTTCCTTCGGTAGAGGCTTTGTAAAAATATCTGCAAGTTGTTCTTTTGATGTAACAAATTCTAACTTAACTTGCTTCTCCTGAACTTGCTCTCTCAAGTAATGGTACTTAGTCGATATGTGCTTAGTTTTAGAGTACATCACCAGATTTTTAGAAATGTTAATTGCACTTGTGTTGTCATAGTATATGATCACTGGTTCAGTAATCGCCTCATTCATTCCTTCCAATACTTGTTTGATATATGCAATATTTGAACAATTTGTTGTAGCAGCAACATACTCTGTTTCAGCTGTAGACTGAGAAATGCAAGCCTACTTTTTACTTGTCTAGGTTACAAGTATTTCACCAAAGAAAAATGCTCCTTTGGTGGTGCTTTTTCTGTCATCCACATTTCCAGCCCAATCAGCATCGGTGTAAACTCTAAGTTCAAACTTGCCTTCCTTAGGATACCAGATTCCATAGTCTTCAATTTTCTTTAGGTATCTTAAGATTCTTTTAGTAGCAATCATGTGTGATTCTCTAGGGTTAGCAGAAAATCTAGCAACTATTCCCACAACATGTGCTATGTCTAGCCTACTATGAACTACATACATTAATTTACCAATCATTGATCAGTACAGTGTTTGGTTTACCTCAGTAGTTTCATCTTCCTCTGTTAGTTTGCATCCAGTGGCCATCAGTGTTCCCATCAGTTTAGCATCTTCCATGCCAAATGTTTTCAATATTTCCTTGACATATTTTGACTGTGTGATGAATATCCCATCACTCTGCTAAATCACTTGTAGTCCTAGAAATAATTTAATCTCTCTGAACATAGACATTTCAAATTCATTCCTCATATCATCAGCAAAAGATTTACATATTAGATCTTGACCTCCAAATATGATATCATCCACAAAAATTTCAGCAATCAGAATTGTATTATCAGTATCTCCTTTCATGTACAAATTGTTGTTGTCACTTGTTCTTACAAACCCAATACTTAGAAAACAATTATGTAATCTTTCATACCATGCTCTAGGTGCTTGCTTCAAGCCATATAATGCTTTATGTAATCTACATACCATATCCTTTTTGTCTGGATCAACAAACCCTTCCGGTTGTTCTATGTAGACCTCTTCTTCAAGTATTCCATTCAGAAATGTTGATTTCACATCCATTTGGTAGACTTTGAATTTCTTATGTGCAGCATATGCAAGCAGCATCCTTACTCCTAATCTTGCAACAGGTGCAAATGTTTCTCCATAATCAATTCCTTCTTCTTGTGCATAGCCTTTGCATACTAATCTAGCTTTGTTTCTGGTTACTTCTCCATCTTCATTCAGTTTGCTCCTAAATATCCACTTAGTACCGATAAAAATTTTATCCTTCAGTCTGGGTACTAAAGTCTAGGTTTTATTCTTTTCTATCTACTCTATTTCTTCTTTCATTGCATTAACCCATTCATCATTATCTAATGCAATCTTCACATTCTTTGGTTCAAATTCACAAACTAGACATGTACCTTGTCTTGTCTTGCTTCTTGTTTATATGCATGCTTGTTGGTTTTCAATTATCTATGTCTCAAGATGGTATCTTCTAACAAATCTAGCCATAACACAATCTCTTCTTTCTTGTTCATCCTGCTCAAGTTCATCAACTTGCTCAGTAGGTCCTTCTTGCTCATCGGTTCCTTCAACTTGTTCCTTGGTTTGATTATTCTGCTGACCAATAATCACAGTCTGTGTCTTCGGTAGAAACTCAGGTTGTTCAATGTAAGTAAATCTACCATAGTCCTCAAGTTCCTTTCTGCTTTCCTCTGTATTCTTATAATCAAACTCATCAACATGAACATTAGTGCTCTCAATCATCTTGTTAGTTACTTTGTTTAAACATGTTATATGCTTTACTTTTCATGGAATATCCTAGGAATATTCCTTCATCACCTTTTGAATCAAATTTTCCATTCCTTTCATCTTTCAAGATAAAACATTTACTTCCAAAAATTCTAAAATAACTTACAGTAGGTTTGTGTCCAAACCAAAACTCATATGGTGTTCGGTTGGTATCCTTCTTCAGTTGTACTCAGTTCAATACATAAATAGTTGTGCTTACAGCTTCCCTCTAGTATGTTTGTGCTACATTCTTTTCTATCATCAATGTTCTAGCACAATCACTATTGACCTATTTCTCCTTTCAGCAATCTCATTTTGTTGGGGTGTCCTCGGTGCAGAGACCTATCTTTTGATTCCATGCTCATTACAAAAGTTAGTAAACTCATCAGAGATAAATTCACCTCCTCTATCAAATCTTAAGCATTCTAATTGTTTACCAATCTCTTTCTCAACCTTTGCTTTATACCACTTAAACAACTTGAATGCCTCAGATTTTTCTTTTAAGAACATGATAGTCATTAACCTTGTATAATCATCACCAAAAAGTATAAAGTATCTATCTCCATAATAGTTTTGAGTTCTCATAGGACCACATAGGTCAGTATGAACCAACTCAAGTATCTTCTTTGTTGAGTAATCCTTACTTTTAAAACTTGACTTAGTCATCTTACCTTTCTGACATTCATGGCACATAACATGATTAGGCTTTGATAAGTTAGGCAAACCTCTAACTCTTCTCTTTTTACTGATCTTAATCATGTTATCAAAATTGACATGGCATAGCCTCTTATGCCACAACCACGCATCCTCATTTTTCATCATTAAGCAAGAAGACTCATTAGTATCAAGATAAAATAAATTACCTTTCGTTTGAGCTCCAGTTCCAATCAGTCTTCCTTCATCATTAAATATCTTCACTTTCCTACTCTCAAAAGCAACTCAGTGACCAAAATTATTTAGCTGAGCCACACTTAGAAAATTATAATTCAATCCATCAACCCAATAAGCATTGTCACATTTAATTCTATCATTTATCATTAAGGATCCTTTACCTCTTATTATGCAGGGTGTGTCATTACCCATTTTGACATATCCTCCATTGGAATGCTCAAGGTGATCAAACTTGTCATCATCACCGATCATATGGTGAGTACAACCACTGTCTATGATCCATGTATTGTTTTTATTCTCTTTTGAGATCAGTGCTATTTCAGATTGTTTTACTTCTTCCTCAGAATCATCTTTCATAGCTACAAAAATAACTTCTACATCATCATCAGATTCAGAATTAGATTCATCTTCTTCTGCTATGTAACATACCTTTTTGTCTCAGTCATCATTTTTTCGGTTGTCTCTTCTATTGTCTTGGTAGCCTCTGTTGTCTCTTCTTCCATAGCTTCCTTCTGATCGGTCTTTTGTTCTATCATCATCATCCTTCTTCTTTGGACATCTAGCAGCAATGTGGCCAACCTCTTTACAATTAAAGCATGCCAAAGGTAACTTGCCTTTGTATCTACCTTTTCCTTTGGGCAATCTCCTGGCCATAAGAGCTTTAAGCTCATCAAGCTCATCATCTGTATTGCTATCACTATCATTCTTATTCCTGCTACTAGACTTACCAATCTTCAGAGAAGTCATGAAAGCAGATTCAACATTGGGTACTACACTATTATCATAGTTATTCAACTTGAATGTTGTAAGCTTTCCAATCAGATTATCTAATGTAAGTGTACTGTTAGATGTTGACCTATTCTCATGAATTGTAGATACTCTGATGGCATAGTTAGGTAATAGAGTTCTTATAATTTTGCTTACCATAATTTCTTCTTCAATGACTCCATTAGATGCTCGAATAGCATGTACAACTTCTTTGATTTTGTTTGTATATTGCACTATATTTTCTCCTTTCATCTTCATATTGTCGAATCTTCCTCTAAGACTTTCGAGTCTAGCTCTTTTGACACTTGTATCACCACTGTAGATTTGAGCTAGTTTGTCCCACATCTGCTTGGCAATAGTACAGTCCTTGATATCTTCAAATTCTACATCGCTACAGGCTACAACAATCTCCATCATGGTTACATTATATTCATGCATGTCCCTTAATTGATCAAGGGTAAGGGGACTAGTTGGCGGTGCAAGGTATCCATTGTTCATTAGACCCAAGGCTGAATTCCCAATTCCAGATATATGCAGCTTCATCTGACTTTGCCATACTATGAAATTATCCTTATTAAGCTTTGGCACTTCCTTCTTATACATCTTGAGACCTTTGTGCTGAAGTCCTTAAAACTCTGTTCCAAGCAACCACAGCTCTGATACCAATTGTTAGAATAACTGAGAGGGGGGGAGGTGAGAATCAGTTATCCACAATCCCAATTCAAAATGTATACTTCAAAACAATTATCAAAAACTTCTACAGCTCGGTAACATGAAATACTATTCTTTTTGTGCTTTTACCAATTAGCAAACAATTAATTTAAACTAATTATCGATCAAATCTAATATGTAATATGTAAAGTATGATAATGAACAATCACCACAATAAACACATAACACAAGAGATTTAATGTGGAAACCCTATTAAGGGAAAAACCACCTGGGACCGACAACCCAAAAATATTCACTCTTTTGAAGTGAGGTCGGTGAAGACCCAACCTTGTTAAAGGTTACAAACACATTGTTAGGTGTGACCTTGTTAAAGGATTTAAGAGCAGAAGTTATCGTCCAACCATCATTCACTATGGGGTTGATAGGATAACAAATGTGTACTCTATGAGAAACATCCAATAAGACTTAAGAGTCTACTCTGTTAAGAGATTTCTTTGTTTACAATGGTTAAATTGTAACAACAGTTTGACTTGATTACAATACAACTATAATTGTAGATGTTCAGATCTCTAATATGCTCATACAAATCCTCTAATTGATAAAACAATTTCTGTATCAATAATAACCACTTACTGTCCATCGGTAATAGCTTTCTGATGCTCGATAGCTTCTGCAATCAGGTTCTTCTTAACCAGTCTGATCAGGCATACATGAAGCTTGTTCATGCGATATCTCTGCAGTACTTCTTCTTTCGGCATACGTTTCATCATGAAACCTTAGTCTCTTAAATAGACAAGTAACTCGTTTACTTTTCCTCCATTGGATTTTTCCACTTAATCATCTTCATCCATTTTGTCGCTTTAACCTTCCTCAGTTGTTGTGTTAGAAACACATTTCAATTCTGTCCTTTAGATCTTCATTGAATTTTGCTAGCTGTTGATCTTCATAAAAAACTTTATATCTTCACCTCGAAATCATGCGTATCCAGCTCATCAATCCTTGCCGGCTAAACTAATCATTTAGTTCTTTTCACTTCATCGGTTAACAAAGAAATGCATCGGTAAACACTCTATCGGTTTACACTGTCATCGGTATACACTACATTGCTCGGTGTATACTATGATGTTTCACCTTACCGACCACACTGCCTTGTGTCTTTCAGCTCTTTTCTTCATCATAGATGAATGAAACATAATCAAGTCAATAACATAAGGTCATAGACTCATCAACAAGTTACTCAATGAATTCCTTAACCTCATCTATCACATACATCTTCCTTATGTAGATTTATCTATTCTTCATCTAATTTTCTCATCTTTTATAGATGTTTAAATATAGTAACTTATAAGATAAGTACTATCAAGCTAGTTGACATCAATGACAACATATTATTGATTCAATTACATTACATATCTAATCAACAACTCCTATGATCTATAATCACTGTTTCTTCAATCAGGTTCTAAATCATTTGTAGTTCATCAATCTTTGTCATACATAAGATATAAAATTCATAGATTCAATACCTTCAAAATTTGATACAAAATCCTTTCTATTTGCTTTGTAAATGCTTTACAATTTTCTCCAAAAATCATATATCCTTAACCTAGGACCTAGAATTTATAAAAATGAACTCGGACCTTATCTTTTGGTCTTGATTACGCTTTTATAGAAATAAGAGAGAAAAAATGTTATGGGCTAGAGGAGACACATGCCACTTTTCCATTGGACTATAAACTTTTACTTCAATAGACTTGACATATAAAACAAATTTGCCTTTTCCCTTTCCAAAATATTCTTTGTACATTCTCACTTTTCAATTTGTTGATGAAGATTTCACCTGGGCTCGTGCTTGTTGAAAACTCATTCTTCAAAATATAACTACTAATGAAATAATGCCAAAAGTGCATGTCATCCTTGTTATCTCTATTTGAGCATTAGATGTTGTCATTAGTATCAATATAGTATATAATAATAGAGGAAATAATAGAGGAAAACTCATTCTTCAAAATATAACTACTGATGAAATAATGCCAAAAGTGCATGTCATCCTTGTTATCTCTATTTGAGCATTAGATGTTGTCATTAGTATCATTAGTATCAATATAGCATTAGATGTTGTACAGAGTTGTAGAGTATGTTAAATGGAACAAGGAGAAAAGCCAAATATAGGGTTTTGCTAGTAGAAGACGTGTTTGTATATCCATTGCAAGATAGGGGAAATCAAAGATTTTGAGATGTTTGCAACTTATCAAAAGTTGTGTGGTGAAGATGACAAAGTTGAAATCTAATCACAAGTACCTGAAAGTTAAAGGTCTGGTTAATGCCCTAAATTTCCTGAACAATTTCAAAAATGAATGGATATGAATAGTTCTAAGTCGGTATCATGATGAAAAGTTATGGTTGGATGAGCCCATAAAGATCACAAAGAACATCATAAAAGTGGTAACATGATATCCCACTACTGATAAGGTCAAGGCACTTTGAAGTGCACCGAGGGATGAGCTGGAGAAGAACACTGGAGTCGAATGGGATGGGAGAGCAATGAAAGTAAGCACAATTACTGATCCTGAGAGAAGATTCATAGCTTATGTCATCGGCTACAAGATATTCCAATCGAGTAGACCAAATAGTGTACCCTGTGGTGCTATTGATATTTCATATGAGATGGTTAAGAAGGGATTCCAGTTGGACCTTGCCGAGATACTTCTGAAGTAGGTAGAGGAGAAAATGAAGACTATCCAATCGGCTAAGTCCAACACCTATAAGTTCAGATCCTTACTACTTTGCATATTCTTTTATGTGAAATTTTTTTTCCCTTCGATCAGTAATGTAGATTGGTCAACCGACAAGCCAGTTACACTCCAAATCAGAGATTTGATTAAGAGTTTGGGAGACAATTTTGTCAGTCTAGTCGATAATTATTTTGAACAATTTAAAGAGAGAATGAATTCAAGGAGCATAATTCCAAGGTAGCTAGTAGAAGAATATGAACATGATATTTGCTTTCTAGTTGATACTAATCATACTTTGATTAAGGCAATAGAGCCAAGGAAAAAAGGGATAGCCCCTATGAGCTATGAGTTAGACATTAACTGTGCCTCTAGATCAATAAAGGCTTTATTAGTTGAGCCTAAGGACCCTAATGTTGCTAGGTTTGGCACATATGAAGAAGCAAAGACATGGATAGAGATAGACCTTGTCATAGGTAAAATCACAAAGAAATCCAGGAAAATGATGAGCAATCTAGTAAAGATATTTGGTGATGATGATGAAGCATTTGAGAGCATACTGGTTGAGGTTGCAACCAAAGGACAGTTACTTATTTCTGACAAATCCCATGACATTGAAGAAACTGAGTCTGATAAAGATGCAGATTCTACACTAGTTTCACCTTCCCCCACTCCAAAGAAGATGTAGTGTGAAGTGAAAAAAAGGGCATGCACAAGGTCAACAACTGCAGCTTCACATCCACTGAAGAAAGGAGTTGTGAAGATATCTAGACCAACTGCAGCTACACCGACAAAGACCTACAAGAAAAGAGGTACTAAAACTACTATTGAGGCCCCCAAGAAAAGAAGAAAATTAATCAGAGGAAAGGATGATATAGATGATGATGAAGATGATAATGATCAATTCAAGATAGTTATAAATAAGAATCAGTCAATTGATGAAGTAGTTGAAGACATAATAGAAAATGGAGGTCTAAGCGACCCTGAAATCAGTCAGTTTGAACACTTGTCAGTCAAAGACCAAAACAAGATTGAAGAAGCAATCATTCAGATGATGATTGAGTTCAAGAAGGTACTAATTGAATTTTCAAAATATGTACCTAAGGCATTATATGAAAGAATTTCACAAAGATGGACATATGCCTTGAACACCGAGAAAAGAATGAGGGAACAATCCCTAGTTATGGCAATGTCGACACTGATAGTTCCTGAAATTGAGGAATTGATGAATAAATATTACAAAAGATTCTTAGTAAAGAGTCGAGCACTGTAGATACTTGATGAAAATTTGGCAGACATTGATGAGAACAGTCAAATTTTGTGGACTTCTATTTTACATGCCTGAGCTGAGTCAAAAAAGATGGCTATGGCCATTATTCCTGAGAAGAAGATCAAGAGAAAAGGGAAAGGCATACATTCTGATGATGTTGATTTGGCACCAAAGCAAACAATTGAGTTATCAGATACTGAGGCACTTGATACTATTGATGCCAGCGAGCAAATAAGTGCAATCTAGGATGCACCGGAGCAGGTAGAAATACAAGGAATCAATAATGATTCATATGATGTACTCATTGAGGACATCACAAATGGTGTTCCTGATGACATCAAAGATGATGAGGATGTCACAATTTTTGGAACTCAACCAGAAGAGCAAGCCTCTACCGAGCCAGCAGTCAGCACTATACTAGGTGATCTTCCAATTTTGATGTAAGCTGTTGAAATAATTACTCAAGAGGAACCCAAAGGCTCAATCCTCAAGCAACCTAAAGATACATTAGGGGAATAGGGAACAAGCACATCAAATACTGTAGAGACATAAATGCCTGAGGAAAAAGAGGCAGATACGCAGGGACAAGATGATCCCAAGCCTACTGAGACAACACAAACAAACACTACATCTGAATCTCCATATCAATCAACCGACATAGGTTACCGAGGAGCAGAAGAAGGAACATACAGTGTCTACCGAACAGGATAAGCCAAGTGTTGAGGTAAAGGAAATAGTTCCTTTTGTGAAAACATCACCCCAAGAGTCCAAGAAGAAGAAGAAAAAGCATGGAAAAGGGCCAGTCACACTTGATGAAATCATAGAAATACCTGAATGTGACCCAAGGACTTTAGACCCTAAAGCATTGAGAAAATATGGAGAATTATGTACAAGTAAAGCAACACAGGAGAAGCTGAGAAAAGAGAGCAAGAGCAAGAAAATACTTGAAGATGTGAGAGACATCTTGCAACAAGTAGTACCAGATGTCCAAATAATCACCCATATTGGACCAACTTGCCACCCTTTCCAATCAAATAAATGCCCCAGACATTGATGTTGAAAAGAAAATTGAAGAAAGGACAGAAGCAAAAATTCAAAACAAGTTAGCAGAGAAGATCAACCAAGAAGTGGCAATAAACAAAGTAAAGCTTTCTGAGGTAATCACCAAGTTACAAACCATTACTCAGAAGATTGTTCAAATTTTATTTAAGTTATGCACTATGGAGAACTTCACTGTTGAGGTCAGTGAGAAGATTAAAAAGATGGATACTGAAATCCAAGCCAGTGCCAATGCAACCTTAATTGAGCCAAATGCTTTTCACAATCATATACTAAAAGTTCAAGAACTTAGGCGGTTAAGAGCAAACTTAAGGAAGCATGAAGATAAGATAAGTGACCAAGTCACCAAGCTTCAAGCAAAACTGCTTCCACACCTCAAAATAATTGAGCAACACATCGTGAAGGCACAAGCCTTAGTTGCAACACTTGAGATTTCAGTGTTGGAGGACATATTTGACATGCATGCACAAGTTGGTCTTGAGCACATTGCTCTCACCAACTTGAAAGAGGAATGGGAAAACCTCTTAGATTCTCTAATGAAAACCCATAAGAACATTTTTTACAAGATGTAAGTACAATTTTTTTGATTTTGGCATTAATCTCAAAAAGGGGGAAATATAATGTATATGCTAAGTATACTACATACATATCGGCAGCATGCACCAAGGGGGAGTAATTTTGTAAAGAGTCAGTTGTATATGTATATCTGGAAAGTTAGAACATTTTGAGAATATCGGTTTATATACATTACAATTTTCATACTAATGCCAAAGGGGGAGATTGTTATCTCTATTTGAGCTTTAGGTGTTGTCATTAGTATCAATCTAGATTAGTCAGTTATCTAAGTTGATCAGTTGGTAAAGTATGGAACAACAAGCTATAATATGTTGGTCGGTTGAACCTACAAGCCTTCATACCAAGCAATCACAAGGCAGAACTGAGGCTAAAAGGAAATAGGCTTAACCAGGCACCAGAGCATATTTATCGAGCATTAGAGTAAACTAAGCACCAAGCAATATACACACCGAGCACCAGTATATTCACCGAATAGAAAAGGTTGTGTTTACCGAGTTATCTAGGAAACGACATAGTAATCAGGAATGGCACATCTATCTATGCAAATGGTTATTGTATACACTTAAAAATGGCTTCATTAATTAATTAAATATTTATTATTTAATTTCTATTGACTTGATAAATTAATTAAATATTTATTATTTAATTAATAATTATTCTTCTATTTATTAAATAAATTATTCAATTTATTTAGTGAATTCACTATAGTCGATTCCTCTATTCTAAGTCTTCTAATTAGTCTTATTAAAGTGATTTAATTAAATATACAATCACCTAAATATGACTAAGTCCCCTAGTCCACCTCATCTACCCACTCACTTGACACATCATCTTGGCTAAAATAAATAATTATTATTAATTATTTATTAGTAATTATCCTCACCCACACATGTCCTATTCTTAAGGGCTATGTGGCCTCATAGGACTTAGTCTCATGACCACATGTCCTCTCAACAAACAAGTCAAGAGACATTCCCTATTCCTAAGGGGCTTCTCAAGCCACCTCTAAGGGTCAAAGGTGACTCATGGGACACTTGTACAAAGATTCCTCATGAGGAAAAGGTCTCTCCCCCTTTCTCTCTTTGGTCTTTGTGAGACACTTGACATGTGTCTTTCCCTTCCATCTTCTTCTCCTCTATGTCAATGTGAGAGGAACATCATCCCTATTCTTCCTCTCACATTCCAACTACATCCCCCTTTCTCTCAACTCCTTCAACCAAGTCAATCTTAGCCCTAGGATCTTCCACCTTTCATTCTCAACCGTAGGATTGTGCCACCTAGGCTTAGATCCTCCAAAACTCTATAAAAGGAGCCTCATTTCCGCTTTGTAGGCTAATAGCTAATAGGCATTTTCAAGCAATCAAAAAATCAAGAATTCAAGCATCCAAGCATCCAAGCATTTTAAAGAGCATTCAAGCACCCATATTATCATCATTTGCATTTGCATTTCATCCATTAGTTTGCATAAGCTATTGTGCACTCATTTCATTTAATCTCCACACTTTGGTGACATCTTGGGCAAGGAGCTTCAAATTGGAAATCTAAGAGCTCAACACATCTAAGAAATTAGAGCATAGGAGGACAATGGAGACAAGCTACATGGTAAGTGAAGGTAAAATGTTATTTTAGCTTCATTTTTATTGTATTCTTCATTGTAGTTTGCTTATTAGATAGATTTATTAACTTCTAAGTACTTAATTTATCATTTAGGATAGTATTCAACTGATTTGCATACATTTTTGGTGCTAGAAGGAGGGCCCAACTAGGTTTTTCACTTTCAATTTTTAGTTTTCCGTGTGCAGATTTTTCTACAGGTTAATTCTGTGCATTCATCCACGATTCCTGCGCATCTGTTCATTTCTGCTGCGCATTCATTTTCTGATGCCACAGTCAAAATTTTTCATCTGCATTTCCACTTTCTGTTGCTTTTCTGTGCATTCGTTCAACTGTTTCTCACATCCATAATTTCCTACTGTGCATCCGTAATAACTGCGCATTTACATCATCGCGCTACGCACTAGTTAAACTATTTTGTGCATCCATAATTTCGGCACATTTATCCATACTTTCTGCGCATTTATTCACTATTTCTGCGCATCTATTTTATGTAGTAGTTACATTCAATTTTTCAAAGTTGTTTGGGTTTTAGCTAATCTTTAACAATTTTCTGTTCATTCTAGTAGTTTTTAGGCTATTTTGTAGGACGTTGTTTTTGAAGACCCCATTGCCAAAAAATTTTAACAGTTTGATTGCAGATTGCCAAGGGGTTTGCAAAATAAACTACAATCTCATTTGGACTTAAAATAAGATATGTTTTTGCTTTGTGTGTCTTCTTTAGCATAGATTCAAGTGTCTATCGTGTTTTGCTTAATAAGCTATCTATAATCCCAAAATTATAACAATGTATCCTCTCCCCTCGCCATTCGTGGACCTTGGGTGTAAGAGAAACTGTTATAATTTTTAGAGGGTGGTCTTTGGTGGGAAAAGAGGTACTCACCCCAAGGAACGACCCAACCGGTAATAGGCTAAAGCCAAGCCCTTCCAAATAGGTATATAAAAAATGCTAGTGTGATTAGTCTCACATTAGATAGGTGTGAATGTGTTGTGGCAACCAAAATCTCCTCCAGTACCCTAGTGGTGCGTTAAAGTCCTACTTAGTAGAGGTGAAAGCCTTGCTTTGAAAGGATTGGGAGAGCCCCCTTAATTGAGAAAATGACTTGATCACAACCACCTGAATGGATGTCCTTATTAATAAATTTTGTTTAGTGGCCAAAAACCTTCTATTTGCTGGCTCAAGGGGTCACCCAAGCCCGTGAAGACACCCCACATTACTCACAGTCCATAGTAGAGATAATAGTTCTTTGGGAAGTAATGACCCATTGAATTCAGAACTTGGTGTGCCTGAGAAGTGTGTGCACATGTAAGGAGGATCCCATGCCTCCAAGTTCCTAGGCTGTCTGCTGTGGATTTGCGTGGCTGAATTTTATTATCCTAGTGGGGATTTAGCAGATATTGTCCTTGCCAACCTTAGGATTGTAAGTGTGTTTGTGCATTCATATTAGAATAGATTAGATCAAAATCATTTCTATCTTGCATGTGTGTGTTTATGCATTTTTACTTTGCCAAGAACCAGAAAAACATCAGAAAAATCCAAAAATTTCAAATCATCAAAATAGAAAATCATCAGAAATCAAGACCCTGCGCATATATCACATCTTGCTACGCATTTGACCAAATTTGTTGTGCATCTGTTCAGATTGTCTGTGCTTTTGATTATACCAGTTCACATTTGTCAAAAATTACTGCGCATATATCAAACTGTCCTGTGCATTTGTTGCTGCGCATTTACAACAAAGAGCATTTCCATAGGCTTTTGAAATTTCAAAATCACTTTTTCAGATACCCATGTTCGTCCTTAGTCAGATTCTAGAAAAACAGTCAAGTTACACAGACCTCTGATCTTTAGTTTGACCATTTTCATCACTTTGCATCATTCCTTCATCAAGAATCATAAAATCATTTTCTTCCAATCTTTAAAAATTCTCAATTTAGTGTTGAAAAATTACCTTATCTATCAAATTTTGATCTTTGTGAGTTTACCATATCAAGATATATCATCCTTAACCATCAAACTTACTTTGATTTATTATCTCTTGGTACCAATTTTCAATACCTATCATATCTTTTCTATCAATCATTTTCCATATCTTTTCATCAAAAATCTTTCATCCCACAATCAATTTTCTCCATTTTTATGGTCCAAACTCGATCTCAGAAACTCAAACAATCTCTTAATCTAGAATCCCTTGACAAAATGGAAGGAAATACTAGCAATGAGGAGAATTCTTGGTCCAAAGCACCCCCTAAGAAAACTTCTCTTTTCACATCAGATGACGAACCTACCGATGAAGAACTTAGGGATGCTACACAAGATCCAAAAATTTTCCAAGTCATGGAAAGACTTTTAGGCTTGGATAAAGAGATGTATTTCCTCATGCTTGCTCAACAAGGAGCTAAGTTACCAAGTGATTTTGATGTTTCCCATCTTAGAGAACCAGCTCACACAAACAATCAAGAAATCCCTAAAGGTTCTCAAGATACTCATGGAGCAAAGGAAACCAATCAACAATCCAATGTTTTTCAAAACAATCAGCAATCCAATGGTTCTCATAGTGATCAACAACAACATGTTTCTCAAAACAATCAGCAATCCAATGATTCTCAACATACTCAGTAGCATAATGTTTCCCAAAACACTCAAGGAAACATGCCATCTTTGGATCCCATCCTACAACAAATCCAGATGCTTCAACAACAAATCTGTGACATCCAAACCAGATCATCAACTAAGAAGTATTCTTTGGATGATATATGTCCTTATCCTTTTAATAATAACTTAGCAATGATTCCATTCCCTCCTCATTTTGAGGTACCAAAATTTGACAAATACAAAGGGAATTCGGATCCACAAGACCACATTCGTGAGTTTTGTGTTGCTTGTATTGAAGTCTCCCACAATGACACTTATCTTATGCGACTGTTTCCACAAAGTTTAGGAGGACAAGCCATGGAATGGTTCTCCAAACTTCCCCCCGGTATCAAATCTTTCAATGAGCTTTTGGACAAATTTGTGACCCATTATTCATATAACATCAAACATGAAGTCACTATGCTTGATCTTTGCAATACACATCAAAAGAATGGAGAACCCTTCCTTACTTTTTTGCAAAGATGGCATCAATTGTTTGCCAAATATCCACGAACGATTCCTGAACAAGAAAAAATGGATATTTTTGTGCATAACCTTACACCAGAAATGAGTTATAGGTTACAATTGCAATGTCCACCAAACTTCAATAAGCTCATAGAAAATTGTATCAAGATTGAGGAAGCCATGGTCTGAAAAGGTGAGATAAAACTTTATTCCAAAGACAATGCTGGATCCTCAAATTTGAATTCCAACAATTATAATTCCAATTCCAACAATGACAAATCAAAATTCTGGAATAAAAACAAAAACATTGTCAATGACGGAATTGTTGATAATCATAATGTCCAACCAACAAAACCTCTTCTAAATCTCACAAGTAAGGCCAACGCTACTCAAGCTACCTACAACAATCAATCAGCAAATCAAGATACCAACATAGATTCATCTAAACCAAGATTGCCTTTTTTCTCACCTCGAAGAAACTTTACTCCTTTAGGGGAATCTCTCGAATCAGCATTACGGAAGTTAATCACCAAGAAACTCATCACACTTCCTGAAATGAAAGATTATGAACCTAGAGTGAAGCCTTCTTGGTGGAATGGAAATGATTATTGTGAATTTCACAGAGGAAAAGGACATAAAACCAATGAGTGCAAAAGGCTCAAAAATGTGATCCTATACTTAATTGAAAGTGGTGAAATTGGTGTTGACGGACATGTCTTGAATGAATCACATACGGCCTTCAAAGATCCACTTCCTGAGCATGAAAAAGGAGGTTCTTCCAACAATAAGGGTGACAATCAAGCCAATTATAATACCACACCCTATAGATATGTTGGTAACATTTCTGACTATCATCCTTCTATGTATTATGCCAATGCCATTACCATAAAGGGAAAATTAGAGAGTCAACCAATCCATGTTACTACTCGTGCTCAAGCCAAAGTTACTCTCCAAGGAGTCCAATCTAAACCAAGTACCTCTCAAAAAAAGTCCGTTTATGTCCCAAAGTCTATACCAAATACTTCCAACCAGTACAACCTTTTGGAACAACTCAAGAAAACACCTACCCAGATATCCATCTTAGAGCTTCTGCATCTATCCCCATCTCACAAAGATATCCTTGAAAAAGCTCTCTTAGATACCCAAGTCCCCACGAATCTAGATCATGATCAATTTCAAGCTATGGTGAGCCATTTGACAACCCCACACTATCTATCCTTCACTGAAAATGATGATTTAGCTATTACCCAACCTCATAATGCTCCCTTACATATTGAAGTCCTTGTACAGAGTCACAAAATTAAAAGAGAACTAATAGATGGGGGAGCTGGTTTGAATATCTACACGTTAAAGTTAGTCCTTGCATTGGGATTTTCTGAGAATGTTGTTGACCCCAAAAAGAAAATCACAATAAAGGCTTATGATGAGGAAGAAAGGTCATCCAAGGGGTCTGTTGTTCTTCCAATTAGAGTTGGTCCTATTGTCAAATATGTATCTTGTCAAGTTCTAGACATGGATCTTGCTTATAATATTCTTTTGGGAAGACCATGGATTCATTCCATGCAAGCTGTGCCATCAACTTATCACCAATGTTTGAAATTCCCTCATAATGGTCAGGAGATTACTATCAAAGGAGACTCTAATCCTTTTCAATATTGTAGCAATGTGAAGACATCTAATTCTTTGGTTCCTCATAATCGTACTGGATCTTCTGCAACTACACCCATTGATCCTAGTAATGTAGCATCAACTTCTAAATCACATGAGATCAAGATAGACATCAACAAAAGTGGTATGGGAGAATACACTCTAGGTCAAGCTCTTTGCATTACAGAGTTAACTTTATCTCCTAGATCATATGGTAGATCTTTGATCACTAAACAACAATCATAACCCCCTTCAGCACTTGTTTATAACACATTTATAAGTGGGGGCACAATATCCAAAGAGGCAGCTGAGCATAATGAAAATTATTGGCTTAAGACATAGAAGAATGATGAGGATATCAAACATGAATGTATATCCCCTGATGTCTATGGAAAAGGGTATACTTTGCTACAAAAGATGGGATACCAAGGTGCTGGACCTATAGGGTTACAAAGAGAAGGTGTTATAAAACCAATATTGCAAAATCCTAATTATCAAAGAGACACCACAAGATTAGGATATAAAGGAGAAGGACCAACAGAACCAAAAGGAAAAGCAAAGATCACACCTTTTCATGAGATATCTAAAGCTCTTGCCTTACAATTCAAAAAGAATGGTATGTATGTAGATCCAAAGAAACAAAGGATAGGACAGAGAATCATTGATAGACTTGAAGATAATGATGATTCTGACTCTAATGATTATGAATGGGATTCATTCTCTGACTATACTAAAGACATAGGAGGAGATGTTGTCCATCAATATAGTAATGATTACCATAAAGGAGAGAGTTCAAGGAGTGATTCACTAGGATTGGTCCCACGTAATACTACTTTTGATGATTGTGAGGGAAGTGAGCCTTATCTTGCGACAGATGATTCGGATGAGAGTATGGAAATAGACCTCATTGATACCATCATAAACCTTGACAAATTTTCCATCAATACCATCTCTGCCTTTGAAACTGACCCAAATGATCCAATGCCCCTTGTACGTCCCAACCTTATCGATTGGGATTCTCCCAATCATCCCAAACTTGATGTCTTCCATAATGATGATGCAATCATTGATTATCTTGGAATCAGGGATCATTTACCACCAGGGGATCACAAGTCATGATTTTCGATAGAACTCAATGACATGGCTTATTTTGGAGAGAGTGCCAATCCTTTCAGTCATAAAAATATAAAAATAATCAATAGATGTAATGGTGAAAACCACTCAGTGGCAGGATTAGATCCAAAAATAGTAAAAAGAAAAGATGCATCTGATGGTGAAAACCTCTCTGAGGTGCCTGATGATGGAAGGATTGACACTCTTCCCAATTATCTGTATCGAGAGCAATCTACCATTCTTATAGAACGAACAGTACCGCTTCACATTGGAATAGAGGAGTCTCCACGCATCCTCAAAGTAGTAGCATCCTTGACAGAATCAGAGAAAGAAGCTTTTGCAAAAATTTTCAAAGAGAGATAGATCAACTTTGCTTGGTCCTATGCTGATATGCCTGGGCTGGACCCCAATCTTATTATGCATCATTTATCTATTCAACCAGGTGTGAAACTAGTTAAGCAGAAGCTCCACAAGATGCACCCGCACATTGCACTAATGGTTAAAGTAGAATTGAAGAAGCTCCTAGATGTTGGATTCATTCATGCTATTGATTATGCTAAGTAGATTTCCAATATCGTCCCTATCTCAAAACCAGACAAGTCTATCTGGATTTGTATTGATTTTTGAGATCTTAATAAAGCTTGTCTGAAAGATGACTTTCCTCTACCAAATATTGACATGATTGTTGATCTGACAGCTGGGCATGAGATGTTATTATTAATGGATGGTTTTTTGGGCTATAACCAGATCAAGATTGCATCAAAAGACCAGGAAAAGATTGCTTTTACTTGTCCGTGGGGTACATACTGCTGGAATGTGATGCCATTTGGCCTCAAATATGCTGGATTAACTTATCAAAGAGCCATGACCACAATCTTTCATGACATGATACATACCATCATGGAAGATTATGTTGATGATATTCTAGCAAAATCTAAAGACAAAGCTAGTCATTTGAGAGTGTTGGATAGAATATTCACCCATATGGAAAAGTATCAGATTCGACTCAATCCAAATAAATGTGCATTCAGGGTCACATCTAGCAAACTGTTAGGGTACATTATCTTAGCTAAAGGAATCGAAGTCGATTCAAAAAAGGTTAAAGCAATAATGGATATGGCTTCCCCCACCAACATCAGTCAGTTAAGATCTTTGCAAGGATGTCTTGAATCCATCCGATGATTTGTTTCTCAACTAGCAGATCGCAGTCATCCCTTTCAACATTTGCTACATAAAAATATCTTATTCCAATGGGATGATAAGTGTGAGGAAGCTTTCAACAAAATCAAGCAATATGTGGTGAATCCTCCAACTCTGATGTCACTAATTCCAGGCAAGCCACTCTTGCTCTACATTTAAGCTATGATAGCTTCACTAGGTGCTCTTCTGGCTCAGCAAGATCATGATGGAAAAGAAAAAAGCCATTTACTACATCAGTCGCACTCTAGTGGGATATGAACTAAACTATTCTCCTATCGAAAGAGCATGTCTGGCTGTTGTCTTTGCTTCACAGAAGTGGCGACATTACATGTTGTCACATTCAATCAAGCTCATTACAAAGATTGATCCTTTAAAGTATCTATTAAGCAAGATTACATTGACAGGCAGATTGGCTAAGTGGGTCATGCTACTTAGTGAATTTGATATTGAATATGTGGACAAGAAAGCTATTAAAGGTCACGTGATCGCAGATTAGCTAGCCGATGCTCTATTAATAGATGACCAACCTATACACATAGAGTTTCCTGATGCCCACATCTTAGCTTTGTCTACACAAGCATGGAAACTAAACTTTGATGGATCATGTACTCAGTAGGGTTCAGGAGCTGGTATTCTCTTTATCACACCGCAAGGATACACCATTCTAAAATCTTACAAGCTACTTTTTCCTTGCACCAATAATGTAACAAAATATGAGGCATTGCTGATTGGGCTAAAGATGGCTTTACAATGGAAAGTATCTGAAATGAATATCTATGGGGATTCTTAGTTGATCATAAACTAGGTTAATGATGATTATCAGACTAAAGATGATAAGTTATTACCATATAAGCATATGGTTGATGACTTTAAAGAATATTTCTCAGTGATCACTTTTGGAAAGATTCCTCAGCATGAAAACAAGGCTGCTGATGCCATGGCAATGATTGCTTCTTTGTTTGATATAGAAGATACCAAGGCCCATTTTGAGTTCTTGGTGGAATCCTTGACTTGTCTTGCATATGATGACCCTAATATGAGTATTATATGTTATCTAATTGGACATGACTCCCCAATCTATGGAAGAATCTATTCTTACCTCAAAGATAACATCCTACCTCCTAACCTATTCCAAAATAAAAAATGAACTTTTCTCTGCCAAGCCTCCTGCTATCTCCTAATATCTGACACCCTTTATCGGTGAGGTTTTGATGGTACTCTCCTACGATGTCTTGAGCATGACAAAGCTCAACTTTCTTTACGTGATGTACATGAGGGTATTTGTGGGACACATTTGAGTGGTCCCTCTTTGGCTAAGAAACTCATGCGTATGGGTTATTATTGGCCTACCATGGAAGAAGACTCCTTTCATTTTGCTAGGGCATGCAAGAAATGTTAGATACATGGAAATCTTATCCATGCTCCAGCACAAGAGTTACATCCTTTTACAACTACTTTTCCATTCAGTCGGTGGGGACTTGATCTCGTGGCCACTATCAACCCTCCATCTTCCAATGACCACAAATGGATTCTCACTACCACAGAGTATTTTACTAAACGGATTGAGGTCATTCCATTGATTACCACCACAGGGAAACAAATATCCATGTTTATCTTAAACTATATCATTTGTAGATATGGTATACCTATGTATCTTATCACTGATCATGGGAAACTGTTTCAAAATTAGGACATAGATGAACTGTGCACCAAATTCCATATCACCCACAACTATTCTTCCATATACTATCCCCAAGGAAATGGCCAAGCTGAGGCATCCAACAAAACAATTGTTAAAATCTTACAAAAGAATATCAATGATGATGGCCGTGACTAGCATCTCCAACTGAATCTAGCCTTATGGGCTTACCGCACCTCCATCCGTACTCCCATTGGAGCCACCCCATATTCCCTTGTTTATGGGTCTGAAGCAGTCTTGCCCCTCGAGGTTGAGTTGCCTTCACTTTGTGTCACTCTTAAAGATTTGATTCCTAATGAAGAATATAGAGTTGCATGACTGACTAAACTAGAACTATTAGATGAATGCCGTCAGCAAGCTTATGATCATTTGAAAGTCTATCAGCAGCATCTATCTTGTCAGTATAATAGCAAGGTAAAGATCAGAGACTTTCAGTTGGGTGACCTAGTCCTTCGAGAAAATCTAAAGAATCAACAACATCGTGAAAAGAAGGGCAAGTTCAAACCCAATTGGTTAGGTCCTTTTGTGATTACAACAGTCTATGGTTCTGGAGCTTATTAGTTGTCAACACCTAAGGGAGATCCCTTGGATGAACCTCTTAATAGCATACATCTCAAGAAGTTCTATCCTTGAAATCCCAATGCAAGGGGCATGTATATAGTATGTATATAGATCAAAAAATTAAAAAAAAATAAAAAAAATAAAAAAAAATCAAAAAAGAAAAAAGAAAAAAAGAAAATTGCAATAAAAGCATGTGGTGAAAACCTGGAAACAGGTGCTATGTGTGACAAGTTAGCTCCTCTATCTATTAGGATTCTTCTAGTGTGTCCGTTCATTGTATATATCAATAATAAAATGGCTAGTCAGTCCTCGTCCCCACCATATATATCATAATAAAATGGCCAGTTCATACACCATCCATTGTATTTACCCATAATAAAACCTATCATAGCTTGATCTTTTGTCATGGTCTTCATCCTAGTCTTGTTGAGTCCTTCTTCATCCATAATAAGTCAGTCCATCACCTAGTTGGGGGCATGTCCTCGACCTAGTTTGGGAAGTGCATCTATGATAGTCGTGACTCTTAGAGGATAGAATGGAGTATTTTCACTAGGCAAGAAAACACAATCAAATGTTCTTTCACAATGGTATCTTCATGCTGAATCAGAATCTATGATCTATCCTTTGAAATGTGACCACTTATCTATACATCTTGACTATACATCATCAATTGATCTGATCAACATATCTTAAATCTATCTTTTGGCAAAATAAATGTATATTCATGGCAGACATGTTAGAATGGTTTGTTGTAGTTTATACATTCATATCTAGATTTCATTGTTATCATGTTTTCTATGCTATTCCAGGATATCTTTGACATGAGTTTGACACTCCCATATGTCATTGATTAGAATAGCCAGGATGGGGCATGGTATTTTCTTTGATTGCTGTTTGTGGGGTATTTTCTGATGAAATTGAAGGAACAAGTAATTGGGGTGTCTGTGTGTAAGTGCCTTCATCCATTTTATAGTATTGGCAACATACAAATCATGTTGCTCTGCAAATGTTATTTATGATGATACGCCATCGCATACCTTGACTCCAAATATTTGTTCGCTGATGGAGGGGGGAATATTCCTTGTCTGTTACACAAACGAAACTCAGGTCATCTCGGTTCAATTATACCTAGATGCTTGTCAAGTTTGCAATATTAAACTCCATGCAAGAAGTGCTCAGGTCATCCTGGTTTAATTATACCATGATGCTTGCATTTTCTTGCAGCATAACGAGCTCAATGATGAAAAATAAAATTCCAATTATTATGAAGTTCTAAGATGTTACATGAGGTTGTGGAGATACTCATTTCATATTTCATTTTGCATTTCATTTTTACCACCTCATGAATTGCATATCAATGCTCCTTTTATAGAGATTTGTAGGTTATCTTTCTCATTAGGTTATCTATTTCTCCTAGTCCATTCTTCTTGTGTCAGAAACATTGTTATTTCAGTTGAGGACATTTGGACAACCAAAAATATTAAAACTTTTTGCATTTAACATTTTGCACTTAATCATTTTAGACATGCATACTCTTCATTAAGTGTGTTCATTTGTGTATACTTTGATCATTTCTTATAGCTATCATTTCATTACATTTTATTTTATCATGTTGTAAGTTATTATACTCAATCATCTTAGGTACATTATCATTCATTACATTAGATATCATTTGCATTGCACCATCATTGCATTAGTTAGCACATAGCATTCATAAACATCATTTAGGACATGCATTTATATCATCATCATATATTAGATTACTCACCATTGTGCATCACATAGAAAATAAATCATTTTGCATCCTAAGACATACATTCTATGCATATTAAAGTAAATCATCACATCCTACATATGTCACATGTATATAAAATCATCAAAACAAATCATGATAGAAACTGCATCATCAATCATCTAGAGTCCATAAAACAACAAAACTGTCCAAATGTCTAATGATATAATCAATAACACTGTGTCTAAAGTCAGTGTCTATCAAGTCAATCATATAATGATACAATGCTACAAAATGTGTATACAAGTGGTATCTATGACCCACTACCTCTAGAATTTGTTTGTCACTGTCTGGGAGCTGCAATGAGGCCCTGTGCTACTGAACCACCTACTCCTAAGGATTCGCCCTGATCTCCTAAACCTATGGGTGCTCTAGGAGGACATGATGATACACCTCCACTACCATCTGATGCTTGTCTATCATAAACTGCTATCCTCATAGCTACTGAGCTCTCTCTGAAGCTCCCAATCCACTGATCCCTATGAACCACCTGTCTGTAAGCCTCTTGCCAGTAGGATATCTCCTTCTCAGCTCGTATAATGGCTCTCAAGCTATCTCCATGAGGACCTAACTCCTCTGTACGCTGTAGCTCATCCAATAACATCTCTGACTCCCTGAGTCTCTCTATAGCTATGTCCCTCTCCCATCTAAGTACATCCATCTGACTCTCCAGTCTCTCTATACGTCTCTCTAGACTAGGAACCCGGTCTGCCTATACCTGTGTAACTACTAGTTAAACTAGTAGTGCATCAATATCTGGCTCCTCCTCAGCAGCATCTCTCTATAAGTAGGGATCCTATCCCCCAATGTCCATCTCAACCCTCTCATCATGTGCCCCCACATTTGACATCTCAACGTCCTACTCATCTGGTACATCATCAGGGATCTATTTGCCCTGTACCACTACACCTTGAGCCAATAAGACATCTGCCTCATCCTGTACCTGCCCTACCTGTATCAGCACTTGTACCTATGCAACTGGTCCCTATACTGGGGCAGCTGGTATCTGTACCTGAGCGACTGGTACCTATAATGGAGCTCCTATTGCTGGCTATGCTGAAGGCTATCTCTGTCCTTGTCTAGCTGAAGGTGGCATCAATCCCCTCTACCTCACATCCCCACCTCTCATCCGAGGTCATGCTCTACCACCATCTCCTCCACCATCACCTCCACCTCCTCTCCCTCGTCCCCTCCTATCTCATCCTCAAAGTCTCCTGCGACGTCTATGTGCTGGATCTCTCTCAAGTGGCCTTGTTGTTGGATCTTTAATACGTGGAATGGGAAAATCACACAAGTGCTGCTCAAGATTAGCTATCATCCCAGGGTCTACAACTGTCTGCCTCATGGACCCTAGAATGGTATATCCAAAAAGTCTTGTCTTGCTATCTCAAACAATGCCATAGGCCCCCAGTCTCACCTCTCTTGATGAGTCCTAGAGAACTCTATCACTCCCTGGGGCATGCCCTATATCCTTCCAAACTAGTGCAACACCCAGCTAACCAACTGTCTCTCCAAAATAAAAGGTGTCTGCCCTATAAGCCATCATGACTCAAAACAAAATCCCAGCTGTCTCTCATCATCCCACAGCTCACAACCTAGGTAGGGTCTCCATGTGACTATATCCAGTGTATCAAAAGTGTAACACCAGAACTCTAAATGTCCCAGTTTTTCTTGAGACAAAACTGAGGAGTATAAATGTATGTAGGGCTGCCCTGGGCCCCAAAATCTAATAGCCACTGGTCATGTCACCGCAATATGCTCCCATGCCCAAACATGGAATAGTGTCACACCTACTGATAGAGATGCACCCCTATGGTACACCACCTAATGCAAATCATGATAAAGATGCACTAATAAACACACCCCCCAAGAAAATTGGGTCCCCTCCATCATCCGCTGTAACGTGCAGCCCCATCCAACTGCAAATCCATGTGATCTTTGATCAAGGCACACAAACCCTCCAATCACTCCTGCTAGTACTACTGGTAGAGGTTCATATAGATCCACCATGTCCTCCCAGCTAATCTCTCCATCCTCTATATCATCATCACCGAAGACAGCTCTGCACTCTATGACTCTATCATGCTGATCATACTGAACCAGCTCACCTGTAATGGGAAGCCTGAGGATGCAATACACATCCTCTAAGGTAACAGTCATCTCCCCTATTAGAAGATGAAAGGTACTTGTCTCTGAGTGCCATCTCTCTGCCAAGGTAGTCATCATACTCAGATTCACCTGAACCTCGAGCGTGTAAATCACATAGTACAACCTAGATGCTCCAATCAATAGTTTGTCTGTCTCTGATAGCGCTGGTCTCAAATTCTATGTGACAGGATATCTCTCCCATGACATTAGAATATCTGTAATATCCTCCTATTCAAGTCAACAATAATCAACCTATCAAATTTTGATAACCTGATTTATCAATCTATCTATCTTGTCATATCAATTTCAAACATGTTTTACCACATGTTTCAACAGATGATTCCATCAATTATCTATATTCAAGACTGGTTAACTAGCGACCATGCTACGATGTTGCCTATCTTGCTCAAATCAACCAAAATCAACCATCGACAAATCAAATCAGCTTATCGACATCAAGTTTGACCTAATTGACTATCTACTTTGACCAAATTCTACCACCTAAAACACATGCGTAGCATTGAAACATGCATGTGTAGCCTTCTTTAACATTTGCGCAGGTTTTTACATTTGCGCAGTTTTCCTCCACATTTGCACAACAATTCATAACATATGCGCAGAAACTCTATATTCGCACTTTTAATTCATACTTGCGCAACACTAACTTTCTTCTAGTATGAATGCACAGATGCCCTAAACGCATGCGCAGAAACTTTGACTTTTTGCGCAAACATGGCTAGTTGCTGCACATTGATGCACCGCAACTGTGCATTCATTCTTCACCCAAAAATAAAAAAATTTCTAATCTAATCTATCATTCAATCTACCCTAAACATGCTAAAATTCTACACTAACATGCATCAAATCATGAAATCACAAAGTAGGATCAAGTCACCTACCGGTTCACCCGAATCGGGTGGTCACTAGAAGTGTCTGACCCTCTCGAAGTGATGATCTAATAGCGGGAATGACATCCTGGCAGCTCTGCTCTTCTCTCTCTCGCGCTCTGCTCTCCAAATGACAAGTGTGCACAATGAGCCTATTGTGGACCCCTTAGCCCTATTTATAGCCCGTGGACCCGATGTGCTTGGTGTGTGGACCCTATCGCCCATTTTTCTTCCATTCCACCCCGTTTTCATCCATCTTTTCTATTGTTCTTTTGTGAGATTGATTATCCAACTTGATTAACAAAAAAAAAACTCAAATAAAAATTAAAATAATCTTTTTTTTTCAATCAATCTCTCGAGGGGGCATGCATAGGTCGTCTGAGACATTGTCTAGGGCAGGGGCAAAAATGCTTGATTTTTCTTTGAAACGATGTGACCAACACATTATTTCAAAGAGGGGCAAAATGTATACACTTAAAAATGGCTTCATTAATTAATTAAATATTTTTTATTTAACTGCTATTGACTTGATAAATTAATTAAATATTTATTATTTAATTAATAATTATTCCTCTATTTATTAAATAAATTATTCAATTTATTTAGTGAATTCACTATAGTCTATTCCTCTATTCTAAGTCTTCTAATTAGTCTTATTAAAGTGATTTAATTAAATATACAATCACCTAAATATGACTAAGTCCCCTAGTCCACCTCATCTACCCACTCACTTGACACATCATCTTGGCTAAAATAAATAATTATTATTAATTATTTATTAGTAATTATCCTCACCCACATATGTCCTATTCTTAAAGGCTATGTAGCCTCATAGGACTTAGTCTCATGACCACATGTCCTCTCAACAAACAAGTCAAGAGACATTCCCTATTGCTAAGGGGTTTCTCAAACCACCTCTAAGGGTCAAAGGTGACTCATGGGACACTTGTACAAAGATTCCTCATGAGGAAAAGGTCTCTCCCCCTTTCTCTCTTTGGTCTTTGTGAGACACTTGACATGTGTCTTTCCCTTCCATCTTCTTCTCCTCTATGTCAATGTGAGAGGAACATCATCCCTATTCTTCCTCTCACATTCCAACTACATCCCCCTTTCTCTCAACTCCTTCAACCGAGTCAATCTTAGCCCTAGGATCTTCCACCTTTCATTCTCAACCGTAGGATTGTGCCACCTAGGCTTAGATCCTCCAAAACTCTATAAAAGGAGCCTCATTTCCCCTTTGTAGGCTAATAGCTAATAGGTATTTTCAAGCAATCAAGCAATCAAGCATTCAAGCATCCAAGCATCCAAGCATTTTAAAGAGCATTCAAGCACCCATATTATCATCATTTGCATTTGCATTTCATCCATTAGTTTGCATAAGCTATTGTGCACTCATTTCATTTAATCTCCACACTTTGGTGACATCTTGGGCAAGGAGCTTCAAATTGGAAATTTGAGAGCTCAACACATCCAAGAAATCAGAGCATAGGAGGACAATGGAGACAAGCTACATGGTAAGTGAAGGTAAAATGTTATTTTAGCTTCATTTTTATTGTATTCTTCATTGTAGTTTGCTTATTAGATAGATTTATTAGCTTCTAAGTAGTTAATTTATCATTTAGGATAGTATTCAACTAATTTGCATATAGTTACATGGATTCATAAAACATTTTACCAAGATCAAAGATTATTTATTACGGATGTAATCATTGAATGTAGTGACGATTCCTATGTAAAGCTAGATCTAGGTTAATTTTGTACACTGTAGATCTTAGGTTTTCTAAGGTGATGTAAACCTAATTAGGTCATGGCAATCATAGTAGTTTTCTATATATTTGTAATTGATGTCATTTTTAAAAAGAAGAGGGATCAAATACATGTCAAGGAGATCTTGTAGAAGTAGCCGCCTTCAAGACATCAAAATTCAGACAAGGTTTGCATGGCAAATCAGTTATTAGAGTTTCAATTCAGTTTATTCAAAAATAGTCAAGGCTACTGAGTAGATTAGAGGACTATTTACTACACATAAAGGTAATATTTATTCAGTATATCATAGATCTAATTCAGAAAAAATTTAGTTGTCATTCACAGATACTTTCTGTTATTCTCTAATCATTGTAACAGAGTTCATAAAATCTATTAACAAAGTAGACTTAACAATCTGATTGTAAATCTCTTAACCAAGTGCACACTCGAGTAGTGTTGTTTAAATCCTTTCACAAGGTAGATCTAATCAATCTGATTGTTACTCCTAATAGGGTAAGATCACCAAAAGTGATCACACTTGTAGCCTTAACTGACATACTTTATTTACTATAGTAGTGAAGAATTTGTGTGTGTCATCCCCACCGCATTTTTTACCTTCTAACAAGGGTTTTTGCGTAACCAAAATACATGTGTTATGTGTTACATTTCATGATTGATTTATTGTTTGATTTCATACACTTTACATTTACAAAGTCATTTGAATGAATGTTTCAAACAATGGATTTAGTTGGATAGTTAAGTCACTACTATTGCAAATTGGTTATTTAGTAAAGGTTTTTGAGGGTATTGATTCACCTCTCCCCTCTTAGTCCCTTATCTTTCTATTCCAACAATCTCTTCCCATCAAACTAGAAGGCTAACTGCTTGATTTCTCAATCTTCATTCAAATACATTTTAACCCATTCAACATATTCTTCATTTTTTGGCCAATTGAAACCCATGACCTCATTTACAATTATTTTACCCTCTTCAGGTGTGATGGCATCAAATTCCTCCATCATTTCTTTCTCAACATTCTCCTAGTCACTCCTCTCAGGCTTTTGAGCCTTTCTTTCCTCACATCTCTTCTTTTAATCATTAATCTTGACCTTCCAAACCGACTGAAAGAAAGCTCAACTCTTTACATATGTTTCATCTTCAAGGAACTCATTGCAAGCCTCCTTTCTAGAATCTAAGAATGCTCTACCTTGAATATCTAGAGAGGTGAAATCCAATTCAAGTGACCTAGGAGTAGGAGGGACCCCAGTGTATAAATCCCTACTAGTAACAATAATTGTACCATCTTCATCCTTGATTGGTTGTTCCTCCATTTTGCACATCCTCTTGCCTTGTAGGTGAATTGGATAGATGGTGCAGGAGCACCCAAAGATCAGCAGGAGCACCTAAAGATCACTCCCCACTCTTCATAATGTTTAGACTTATAGGTTATGTTTTAATAAGCCAATTTGTAAGACCTAGTCACCCTTGGTGTGGTTATAAACCATGGGTTTTTGACTATGGTCCTAAGGCACATTTAGGATGTTAGGTTTTCTAGGTGTCTTTTTAAATGTTTTCAATAATGTAAGGCATTAGGCCTATAGGCTCATTTAGAGCAAGAATACAACATTTGTCAAAGTTGCAAAAATGTAAAAGAATGTTGTTGGCAACTACTTGGAAAGTTTCTACCGAACTGTTACACAACCATCCAACGGTCACAACCTTTCAAAAATGGTTGGATCCATTGAGGGAAGTCTTCATATAGCCCTTTTAGGTGGGTGGAAGTATGGGTTGTTGAACAGTGAAGGAATCATATGTAATTTTGCATTCAATCAATAAAGAAATCCCTATTTTTCTCTAAGTTTCTGGATTAAGACAGTACGTGTGCGGATTTGTACTAAAGTTCAAAGAAGAACATTTATTGATCCAACACACATTATATATTGAGACTCCAATGTGTTTTTTTTTAATCCATTTGGAGATTGGAGTCGATAGTTAAGGAGAATCTATTTCCGATTTTGCAGGAAACCCTCCTGAACCAAGGTTTTACCGACCATGCCCTGACTTGTATTTCCACTATGGGATTCCCATGTGCGGTTGGGAAATGAAAGTAGGGACCATGTACTTTAGTTTTCATAGGGTGCAGAATAAGGGGGATCATCTCAGATCCATTTGTAGATTCTAGACCAAGCATCTCTATGTGCTTGGTTCAGCAAATGAAGAAGTGAAGTAGCAGAAGCACTTCGGGGGTGGATAAATGCAATTTTTATAATAGATTGTTATCTCTTAGGGTTTGTTAACATCAATGAAATAAGTGGTTTTTTTTGGATAATCGAATGGTGAAATTTTCCTTTAAGTTACCAAGTTAGTTGCCCTATTAGGACTAGTAAGTCAGAAGTTGTTTGACACAATCCGAGTTGTTTGAGATCTTGTGATCTTGCGGTTAGCATCAACTCAAAAAAGGGGTATCCAAACATACAATTTGTTTTGTAGTCTCTCTGTGAAGATTTGAACTAAGTCCATAGAACTAGGTTCAAAAGGCTACAAGCTGGTAGGCTTAAACTGAGCACTATTTTGTTTCCAAGACTTGTAAGTTGTGGATTTTGTCCCTATAGTAGACATCTTATTTGTGTATGGAACCTTTCCATCCCCTCAATAAATTTGTAGGTTTTTGTTGAAGGTAAAGTTAGTAAAACATTGTGGTGAGCATTACCGAGCATCAGAAAACTACTCGATAAAGCTACCGAACACCGTCGGTTAACACAGTCACCGAGTATCAACCAAGCACCAGTGAAGCCTAAGGGAGTCAAGCTGGTTGGAGACATTATATCTTCCAGCAAGGACAGTAGAAGTTTTTTTTTTTTGGATCTTCTAAAGGCGTTTAGCACTCTCCTAAAGCCCACATTAGGTTTAGAGAACACTAAAGGTCTCACCATTTACCAAGCTACCTAAATAGGGGAGAGCTCTACGTCAAGTGGTATCAGAGCATCTAAGATCCTTAAGGTAAATATATACTAGCACCATGGAAGGAGAAGATGGTGGTGGATTTTCATCAAGGATGACCAATGCATTGATAGTAAGATATCTAAAAGAGCAAAGGACATAATGTGATGATCAAAGAGATGTTGAGATGCAGCAGATGAGGCAAGAGATGGACAAGCTGAGGGAAGAGCTTCAGAAGAGAAGTAGTGGAAACTCTGAAGATGTTAAAGAAGGGAGTGATGAAGAATCCCTTGAGTAGGAGGAAGAAGAATGTCCTGTCGACTAGAGGCTACTTGTGAAGACTCTAAAGTCTATGGAGAGGAGAACCATGGATGCCAAGATTGAGTTTCCTACATACAATGGGAAGATGGACCCAGATGCTACAATGGACTAGGTGGATGCCCTAAACAGTTTCTTTGATTGTGAAGACATCCCTAAAATTCAGAGGGTGAAAATTGCTAAGTCAAGGCTCAAAGGCTCTCCACTCACATGGTGGAACTTCACTCAAGATGATAGGGTGAAGAATGGAAAGAATCTGGTTGCCACTTGGAAGAAAATGGTGACCCTACTTAGGGAAACTTATGTCCCTAAGGATTATGAAGTGCAACTTCATAAAAGAAGAATGAGTCTAAGATAGAAAGAGATGGATATCTCAACTTATATCAAGGAATTCCAGAGATTGGTGATGAAATCAAAGCTTGCTGAACCAGAGTGTGTAAATCTTGCTCAGTATATGCAAGGCCTAAGGGTCTCAATTCAGGATGAACTTAGTTTGTCAAGCCCTACCACAGTGAACCAATGCTACCAATTGGCACTGAAAGTTGAAGAAACTTTCAGAAGGAGGAATGAACAAAGTGGTAGAGGTAAATCCAAGATTGAAAGAGGTAGAGGAAACTTTGGAGGATGAGGACAGAATAACTGACCACAAGGAGAATCTAAAAAGGAAAACATCCAAGGAGAAAGTAGTTCAAGAGGTGGATACTGAGGTAGAAGAGGAAATGGTAGAGGTAGAAATGGGGGAAGAAACAATGGATAGATCAGATGTTATAACTGCAATCAGATAGGGCACTATACCATTAGGTGTCTGGACAGAGAGAAGCAAAATAACTAAGGTGAAAGAAGAACCAACCTAGTAAAAGAAGATGATGTTGACAGTGTGTGAGACTATATTGGAGAAGATCAAATAAGTCTCATGATGAAGAGGACTTTGATCCAAGCACCAACACCGGTGGAACCTCCTCAAAGAAAGAGTCTTTTTTGAACCAACTGCAAAAGCCATGGAAAGGTATGAAAGTTAGTAATTGATTATGGTTCTTTTGAAAATCTTGTATCTAGAGAAATGGTAGATAAGTTAAAATTGGAAAAGATGCCCCACCCAAACCCATCCCATGTATCTTGGTTGACAAAAGGGTAGCAGACCCTCATAAATGAACAATCTTGGGTAGATTTCTCCATAAAAGATTATAAGGATAAAGTTCTTTTTGATGTTGTAGATATGGATGTATGTCACCTTTTGTTAGGACGTCCATGGCAGTATGATCTATAGGCTAAACATGATGGAGTCACAAACAAATACCAAATTATCCAGAATGGTCATAAGTACAATCTACTCGCTCTTCCTGATCCTCCATAAGAAAAACCTAAAGAACAACTAGTTATGCTGCTAGGAGAACAAGAAATGATCAGTACTATACAATATTTTGAGGTAGGATATGCCCTAGTCCTAAAACCAAAGGAGAAAATTATGCACAATGAAGTACCGAAGGAAGTAGACAGTCTACTACAGAAATACAAGGGAATTGTTGCAGGAGACACACTAGATGAACTCCCACCATTGAGGGACATCTATCACCAAATAGATTTCATTCTAGGTGCTTCCCTACCCAAAAAAGATGCTTATAAGCTTACCCCTGATCAGAATGCCAAAGTCACTAGATAAGTTGGTGAACTATTGACAAAAGGACTCATACAAAAAAGTCTTAGCCCTTGTGCAGTCCTGAGTGTTTTGGCCCCTAAAAAGGATGGCAAATGGAGACTATGCACTGACTCCAAGGAAATAAACAAAATTACAATCAGATATAGATTCCCTATACCAAGGATTGAAGATCTACTAGACCAACTTGGAGGGGTATGTTATTTCTCAAAAATTGACCTTAAATCTGGTTACCATCAGATAAGGATAAGGCCTGGAGATCAGTGGAAAACTGCATTCAAAACCACTGAAGGATTGTATGAATGGCTTGTGATGCCATTTGGCTTTAGCAATGCTCCGAGAACATTCATGAGATTAATGAATGAAGTGCTTCAAGATTTCATAGGAAAGTTTGTGGTGGTCTACTTAGATGATATCTTGATTTTTAGCGGAACAATAAGGGAATGCATGAGACATTTGGAGCAAATTCTCCAAAGATTACATGAGAAGAAGCTAGCTATCAACTTAGAAAAATGCACATTCATGCAACAAGAGTTGATATTTTTGGGATTTGTTATCTCAAAGGGCATGTTAAAAATGGATCCTGAAAAGGTGGAGGCTATCATCAACTGGCCCATACCAAAGACTCCAGGAGAAGTTAGGTGCTTTCATGGATTGGCTAGCTTTTATAGGAAGTTTATCAAAAATTTCAGCCACATTTGTGCACCTTTACTTGATACCATCAAGGGTGGTAGAAAACAAAGTTCCAGTGGACAACACAAGCAAGTGAGGCTTTTAAATATTTGAAGGAGAGAGTAGCATAGTATCCTATTTTAGCACTACCAACCTTCAAAAAATTGTTCACAATAAAAACCGATGCTAGCAATTTGGCTATAGGAGTAGTCCTTAGTCAGGATGGAAGACCAGTGGCTTTATTCTCTAAAAAATTGAATGACACAAAGAAGAAATACATCACCTATGACTTGGAATTGTATGCTATGGTTCAAGCCCTTAAGAAATGGAAGCACTACTTGCTTCCCAAAGAATTTATTGTCCTTATCGACAATCATGCCTTAAGTTTTCTGAATAGTCAAGATAAACTAAGTTGTAGGCATATGAAATGGGTTGAACAACTCCAAGCATTCACATTTTCAATAAAGCATAAGAAAGGAACTTCAAACAAAGTAGCAGATGCTCTCAGCAGAAGAGTGATATTGGTTGAAGAAGTGCAGGTACATAGCATAGGGATTGATTCCCTCAAACACATATACAAGGATGATTCAAATTTTGGTGATATTTATGAGGTTTGCTCTACTCTATTAGATGCATATAATACTACTTATTCTAAATATTTGTTGCAAAATGGCCTTTTATTCAAAGGAGGTCAACTTTGTATTCCTAAATGCTCCATGAGGCAAAATTTGATTAGAGAGAAACATTTTGGTACACTAGGAGGTCATTTTGGCATAGATAAAACACTTGAACTTGTAAGGAGAAACTATCATTGGCCTCAGTTACTGACTGACATCAGAAAGTTTGTTGAGTCATGCACTATTTATCAAAGGGAAAAAGGAGTTAAGACCAATTAGGGTCTCTATCAACCACTACCAATTCCAGAAAAACCATGGGACAGTGTGAGTATGGATTTTATCTTAGGACTATCGAGAACTAAGCAAGGATTTGATAGTATCTTTGTTATAGTTGATAGATTCAGTAAAATGGCACACTTTGTTCCTTGTAAAGTTTCTAATGATGCTTCACATATTGCTAACTTGTTTTTTGAAGAAGTGGTTAGAATACATGGATTTCCAACATCTATTATCTCCGACAGAGACGTAAAATTCCAAGGGCACTTTTGGAGAACCCTTTGGAAAAAGTTGGGGACAAATCTATCATTCAGTTCTGCATACCATCTACAAACTGATGGGTGGATTGAAGTTGTAAACCAATCATTAGCAAACCTTCTAAGGTGTCTAAAAAAATAATATGTATAGACATGGGATGCTATACTTCCTCAAGAAGAGTTTTCTTTCAATGATTCAGTGAATAGATCAACCGGGAAGACACCATTCCAAGTGAATTATGGAATTCATCCAAGAGGATTCATGGAACTCAGAGAGTTACCGATTGACTTTAAGGTTAGTACACAAGGTGAAGAATTGTCTGCATCGATCAAACAGATTCATGATCAAGTCAGAGATACATTGAGTTATACTACTGCAAAGTACAAAGAATAGGTAGATAAAAAGAAGCGGCATGTTAGTTTCAAAGAACAAGATCAATATGGGCATACTTGAATAAAGCAAGGTTACCAAGGGGACACACCAAGTTGTAGATGAGGAAGATCAGTCCTTGTGAAATACTTCATAAATTTGGGGAAAATGATTTTGAAATTTCTTTACCCCCTACTATTTCTATTTCTCCTATCTGTAATGTTTGTGATCTCACTCCTTTTAAGGGTGATGCAGGATCTCATAACAATTTGTAGGATACCGAAGATAAATAGGTAGAATGGATAAAGGACTTGCCATGGAGCCAACCATTACAGTTGGAAAATATGTTGGACTCTAAAGTTGTCAAACAAACCAGAAAGAAGACCTACAAAGACTACTTGGTCAAATGGAAGGGGTTACCGGACATTGATGCTACATGGATGAATGAAGATTGTATCAACAAGCACGGGACTTCGGTTCAGAAACTTCTCTCAAGTGGGACTTGAGTTTTTAAAACATGGGAGTATGGTGCAGGAGCACCCAAAGATCAGCAGGAGCACCTAAAGATCACTCCCCACTCTTCATAATGTTTAGACTTATAGGTTATGTTTTAATAAGCCAATTTCTAAGACCTAGTCACCTTCGGTGTGGTTATAAACCATGGGTTTTTGACTATGGTCCTAAGGCACATTTAGGATGTTAGGTTTCCTAGGTGTCTTTTTAAATTTTTTCAATAATGTAAGGCATTAGGCCTATAGACTCATTTAGAGCAAGAATGCAACAATTGTCAAAGTTGCAAAAATGTAAAAGAATGTTGTCGGCAACTACTTGGAAAATTTCTACTGACCTGTCACACAATTGCCCAATGGTCAAAACCTTTCAAAAATGGTTGGATCCATTGAGGGAAGTCTTCATATAGCCCTTTCAAGTGGGTGGAAGTATAGGTTGTTGAACAGTGAGGGAATCATATGTAATTTTGCATTCAATCAATAAAGAAATCCCTATTTTTCTCTAAGTTTCTAGATTAAGACAGTACGTGTGTGGATTTTTGCTAAAGTTCAAAGAAGAGAATTTATTGATCCAACACACATTATGTATTGAGACTCCAACATGTTTTTTTTTAATCCATTTGGAGATTGGAGTCGATAGTTAAGGAGAATCTGTTTCTAGTTTTGCAGGAAACCCTCCTGAACCAGGGTTTTATCAACCATGCCTTGACTTGTATTTCCACTGTGGGATTCCCATGCACAGTTGGGAAATTCAAGTAGGGACCATGGACTTTATTTTTCCTGGGGTGTAGAAGAAGGGGGATCATCTCGGATCTATTTGCAGATTCTAGACCAAGCATCTCCATGTTCTTGGTTCAGGAAATAAAGAAGTGAAGTAGCAGAAGCACTTCAGGGGTGGATAAGTGCAATCTAATAATAGATTGTTGTCTCTTAGGGTTTTTTAATGTCAGTGAAATAAGTGGTTTGTTTTGGATAATCGACTAGTGAACTTTTCCTTTAAGTTACCGAGTTAGTTGCCCTATTAGGACTAGTAAGTCAGAAGTTGTTTGACACAGTCTAAGTTGTTTGAGATCATGTGATCGTGCGGTTAGCATCAACTCAAAAAAGGGGTATCCAAACATACAATTTGTTTTTTAGTCTCTCTGTGAAGATTTGAACTAAGTCCATAGAACCAGGTTCAAAAGGCTACAAGCCGATAGGCTTAAACCGAGCACTGTTTTGTTTCCAAGACTTGTAAGTTGTGGATTTTTTCCCTATAGTAGACATCTTATTTGTGTATGGAACCTTTCCATCCCCTCAATAAATTTGTAGGTTTTCATTTGAAGGTAAAGTTAGTAAAATGTTGTGGTAAGTATTACCGAGCATTAGAAAACTACTCGTTAAAGCTACCAAGCACCATCGGTAACACAGTCACCGAGTATCAACCGAGCACCAGTGAAGCTTGAGGGAGTCAATCCAGTTGGAGACACTGTATCTTCCAGCAAGGATAGTGGAATTTTGTTTGGTTTTGGATCTTCTAAAGGTGTTTAGCACTCTCCTAAAGCCCACATCAGGTTTAGAGAACACTGAAGGTCTCACCATTTACTGAGCTACCTAAATAGGGTAGAGCTCTATGTCAATAGAGGAGGTAGTGATGTATTTATAATAGATGAATCTTCTTTATCAATTTTCTTGATTCCCTTCATTGGTTTTGGTTGAGATTTAGAAGGCTCCTCATATTTCATAATTTTCTTACCCTTTCTTCTCATTTCCTCATCACTATCATCATCACTGACCACCTCACCCCTAAATCTCTTATATATCTTTTCATTTCTTTGAGGCATATCAGCAGGTCTTGATTCCTCTTTTCCATCCTTTGATTGTGGTATTGGATTTGGCTTCAAAGGCCTCATTCTAGTTTGAAAAGAAGAAAGTGGTTCATGCAAGAACTTCTGCAAGACACCAACATTACCACCTAACTCTAATTGATCCTTTCCTGCTTTTGTGTGTCTACCACTATTGGAAATGCTACTTGCATAACATATCCCTTGCTTGTCCCTCCTTGGTTTTCTCCAATCAATTTTTTTTATGTTAAGGCCAACATCACCTCTTGAAAATGATCAGCCAATGTATTTATCTTGTCAAAAAAATATTTGAATGTCTTGAATGGATCATAACTAGGATCCATTTTTTGCACAATACTCAACAACTTTCTATATGCCACCCATTTCTCCTTTCTTTCTTCTTGTTCTTCTTCATCAAATTTATTTCTAATAAAAGCCTCATGAAAATTAAAAACATAAGAGGATGCAGTTCCCTTGATCCTAGTTCTAAACATCTTGTAGAATCCTTTTGGGGCACTATGTCTTACCATATTGACACTCATATGATAAGGAATGATGACCTTATCCAAGTGGACCCAACATCCTTTGGTTATCACAAAATGAGGGATGATTTTATAGTCAAGGAATAAAGTACCTTTCTACTGTCCTATCAACTCCCTTTTCTGAATACATCCAATCTGCCAAATCACCTATGCAAATCCTAACCTCAATGGAACATTGTAGGGTAAGACATGTGGCATGATTGTAAAACCATAAACCCTTATAACAATGCTGACTGTATAAGGATATATATCTCCCCAATTATGTGCAATCTTTAAAGTATGGGTTCTTTCCATGGGTCTCAATAAATCATGCAATTATGGAGGAATTCTAGGTGGAGGTGGATTAACTATTAACTCTACCCTCAGCCTTGATGCAAAATAGTTTTAAAATATAACAAAGTTGGCCTCATCCCTTTCCCAAGACATATCCATACTCCACAATTGAACTAGCATTTTCAATCCATCAACACTTCTTCTCAAGAACATGGAAATATCAAATAAATCTGTATTTTGGTATAGGATCATATGCATTGATAAATAATACTAAAAGAAAGATGGCAAACCCCCACTCTTATTTGTCAACAATCCCTCATGAATCTTCTCTTCTAACATACTAAAAAATTATTGTGAAGCCTAGATGTTGGATTTGAATTGCTATATACATGTATATTGGTGGCATGACAGTACTAAGATGAAACCCTAAAACCTGGCAGAGTGAATAGAATGTAGCCTTGAGGTATAGAGAAAAATCCTCAATACAAAATGTCTCCATTGAACTTGGGCCAATAAAGTACTTTGTCTTCCCTACTTTGGCTAGATGGGTAGGTAGGAGATTATCTCTAACCATATCTTTCACCTTCACATATTATGCTCTTATATCCTCCAAATCAACGGGTTCTAGAAAAGGGGCATGTTCATACAAGTCAAAAATCTTATGAATATCTTTACTTTTGATCAATAACAACACATTCCCTGAATTCCCTTTTACATCCTTCAAAATTAGGTCATATCTATCTGCAATAGTTTTAAGAAAATCTGTATCCATGAAAACATTAGGGACCGCCAATTTGCCGAAATCATATTGACACACATTTGAAAGGAGAGTAGCTTAATTTCTCTACCCAAACCATATTCTAAACATATTTAAACTACTCATCACAACCCTAGCATCTGATACATTATATGCCTTATCAATTAAACCCTCACCTAGGGTTTTCCCCACTACAAATTTTAGTCCCTGAAACCTATATGTTTTGGATGGTAGAAATTGGTCTATAAAATCATCATAGAGGTTCCTCTTTTCATACTTAATTTTTTGGGAATATTTTCTTTGGGGTGCTATTTTAAAACTTAGGGCTTTCAATTTCAAAATTTATAAATAAAAGGAAAAAATTAGGGCTTACAAAAAAATTGCAAATTACAACACAATTCACACAAATCTTTACTTAATTAAATCAAACCTTGATTCCCCAATACCCTATGAAAAAAAATCCCATAAATTCGAACACAATTCACCCAATATTCACCTTGAAATGACTAAGAGAGCACGGAAACCCACTTACTATTTTATCAGTCTAGAAAACCCTAAATTCAACACTGCAACTCCTCATTCAAAAATCCTTCAGCTTTGAATAATTTTGGCTCTTGTCTAATGCTTTGGTGAGTGCAAAATAGCATCAAAATCCTCCTTTATGTTTGTTTGAAATAGGTTAGTTCCATCCTGTCTGCCATTAAAATTTATTTGAGATTAAAGAAATGTCTCAAACTCCAGTTTGGAAAAAGTTTGAATTTTGGTCATTGATCTTCATCTACCTTGACTAATCAGTCGAGGGATCTCATTAGTCAATCTGACATTGACTTCCCACTTGGATTACAGGCCCATCTAATAGCTAATAAGAAATTCCTAGCTTGTTGTCCTTTCCGACTTAGTCCCTTGGCCTCACCTTTGGCTTGGCTTTTCTCAAAGATGACATGTGGTGGCATGCTGCAATGCCGCTATCATTAAATCCATCGCAACTCTCGATCGTGGGATCAAGAAAGCCATTGATTTTATCCTACTTTTAACTACCAATCAAACCATAACACTTCATCCATCTTTTAAACTTTGATTATCTTTTCATTAAGATTAAAAGATCATTGTCCATATTCACCATGTGCTAAAAGATAAGACATTAAGTTTCTCAAATATTAACCAAAGGCATTCGACATGGTATATTAAAACATTTCATAAGGTTCCTTCAGCCAGTAAACAAATGACAAATGGAAGCCTCATGTGATGTCATGTTCAATAAATTCTTCAAGAAAATGACATCACGATAATGCAGGGTGAATAGAAATGAGACATGTAACACATCGTTGTAAAGAATAAAGGGACTTGCCTAGAAAGAAGGTTAAACCCATAACCTTAGAGACTTAAAAAGTGACCAAGGGCCCACTTAGACTTAGGGAAATACAAACCAACCATGTTAGAAATATACCTAGTGACATAACACTTGGTCCCTTTCAATGACTAAGAACCCTTCCCATTAAAACTTAAAACATAAAGGCCACAAAAAGTAATGACAAAATAGAACAACGACTAGGGTTTAGACTAGAAGGATTTTAAAAATATAAAACCCTAAACCCCAAAACATGTAAAGACCTTGCAAACATAAAGATTTTATCCACAGATCATTATGGCACAAAAAAAAATTACAAGACTCAAAACACATTACCAGGATCATTCATAAAAGATACTTCAAACTCATAAACTTGATTAGACACGCCCTACAAAATAAATCTTATGAAAGGTCCTGGTATTCTAATATTTGAAGAGGAAAAGACTAATATTTTCTCAGTTTCAACATCAAAATGTAAAACACAATCACAGATCTGCACCATGGGATATCAAATTATGCATTAAAAGGATATTGATTAAAAAAAGGTGAAAACACAATATCAGATTAATTCACTCATAGTAAATGTTGGACACAAAAAATATAATGGATAAGGAATCAATCTTTGTATATCAATAATCAAGAAATTTTCTACAAGCCAACCAATGTCCAATACAATCTACTAATATTTGCAAGATGCAAAATAATGGCCAAAAGTTGGTGTAATACCCCAAAAATGGGCTATAGGTTCATTAACCTCCTACATCTTCAAATCGAATGAAATCAACATCGAAGTCCTAACCTAAGGCACATCTGAATATCATCAAATCCTAATTGATTATCTTAAATTTTGCATCGGGGAATATTCCTAGCAATATTCCTAAATATCTTAATTATCTTTAATTTAATGATTATTTGGTGATAAATCATATTTATCCTAAAGTTTGATTAATTGAATATTTTGAATATTTAATTAATTAGATTTAATATTGCCACTTAATTATTTAATTAAATTTAATTACATTTATTCCTAAATTGTATTATTTTATTTTGACAATAAATAAAAAATCTCATGACTAATTGATTAAATTTTTATTTAATTAATTAATGTCAATTGTCAAATTTAATGATATAGTTTTTGAATAAAAGTTTGATTTAATAATTGGTTAACCCATAAATCAATTATTCTTAAATTTAAAATCAGTTAAGTTGAGGATAAATCACTTTATTTATTTATTTATTTCATTCATAATTATTATGCACATTCAAAGAGCAGTTAAACTTTAAATCAGAAAATCAATGCAAGTTGTTAATTTTTGGAAACTCAACATCTATTTTGAGTTCAAAGCTAATCTAAACTTCTGATTTGAGTTAAAAAGCTATTTTTGCATGATTTTGCATGATTTTGTGAGTTAATTATCTTTTATTCTAGATAACTCAAAAATCAACCTGAGTTTATCAAGAGTGATTTATGGCTTTTCCCATGCACCTCCAAAGCCCTGGATTTCTATAAAAACAAGGCTTAGGTCTTCATAATCATATCTCAGAAATTAGCATACTTGTGCTGCCAAAATCAATTCAAGAGTTGCACAATCATGCTGGAGAATTGAAATTGGAGGAATCGAAGCTTCTTGCGATTCAACATTGTTGTGAGATCAATCTTGTTTTCATTCATTCTAGTTTAGATTTCATATCATTGTTAGCTTAATTTGCATATCAATTTTGTTCATTCTAGATCAATTTCATATCATTTTTCATCATAATTGCATAGAAAAACCAAAAATATAGATTAATTTGCATCCAATTCATATCTAGATTTTGCATTCAAATCCTTCATTTAGGTGTCATCAAGGTCACTGATCTCGGTCTAATCTGAGAATACATACTCGCATCTACTAGAAGGCAGTAAATCGCCTAGTTAGTTTAGTTTCCATTGCATTGCACGATTTCAATTTTTGCTAACCTCTAATGTTTTACTGAAGTGTTGTGTCCACAGCTAGGTAAAAAATTCACACACATTTCTGGCACCCATCGTGGGGCCCTGAAATGGGTTTCATTTCAATTTCTATCAATTTCTATCATCTTCTTGTCATTTTCTATTCCAAAACTACGATTTTTAATTTATGTTCGTACAATTTTCGTACGAGTTTTTTCAGAAACTCGTACCATGAGGTACCCACTATCGTACGATAGTGTATTTGATTAAGGATCATATTAGACTATACACTTCATCATTTTGAAGATCAATTGTCGTATGATCTAATACCCAATGTCGTACGAGTTTTTGGACTATCGTCTGGGAGGTGACCCACTATCGTACGAGCTTTGGTGCCAGGTTTCAATTGTCATTTCACTTTTTGAGACAATTTTCTAGATTTGCACTAACAGCTAACATTAATAATTGCAAATTGTTGTTCCTGATTGATTTCTACTGGTTTTGATTGGAAAAGCGCAAGAATTGCTAAAAATAAGTAAAAATCTACTAAGCATGTTGTGAGGAATTTAGGTAATCTTCTCAGCTGATAACATTTCAATTTGGACTAAAACAAACATCTCACGTGTCTAGCTTGTGTGACCTTTTATTGCTTTCATATCACATATTTCACTTGGGCTATAAAAATGAACATAGATTTGCTTTTCAACATCTTTGTTACACATAGTAAATAGGCCCTATGAACACTATTCGTGGATCTTGAGAAAATGGGTTTCCAGTGAAACTCTTCTCAATGAAGGATCCCTTGTAGGTAGGGAGGATACTGAGAGAGTCTCACGTTCTACTAGATTTGCATGTCTTCAACTTTTGATTGATACATTCTCTCTCCAAAGAGGTTGATAGATCATGAGCGGTTGACATCATAGATCTTTGTGAGATAATCTTGGTCTTAGCGTGTCAGATTTATCTATCTACTTTGTTTTGGTTAAAAGTGAAAAGGCTAGAGGACTATGCTCTACTCCCTTTCTGGGTAGTATCAGAAACTCAGATCCTTGAATCTGGAACTAGTCCCCATGTGGTATATTTTGTAAGTCACCTTTAGAGAGGGTTAACCATAGTGGACATTCCCTTAATTGGGTCAACCATGTTGATGGAACCTCAAGCGGTAATAGCCATTTTCGCCATGGTAGTGACAACCGCTATATAAATGTCCTTGTGGAAGAAATCTTCATAGGTGTGGTTCATTGTTGGGTTGTCAGATCTCCCTAGCAGCTCCTGATTGATTAAATTCTCGGACTATGTCAAAACCCTGGTGCACCAGGATTGGAGTTCACCCCTTTGGATCATAAAAGTTGCAGAGTCAGACCATTACTAAAAACCCTAGCAAGGCCAAATTTTCATTTTCTAGGAATATGTGCGTTATTGCAAAACTTTTTGGAACATACATAATTAGCACTCCTAGGGATTAGCACAATTTAGTCACTTGATTGTTCATGCGCAAGGTTGCTTTTGCCCTTGTTCATTGTTTTCAGACATGCTTGAAATCACTTGCTTGCTATTCTACGTGCTTATTTATCTACTTAGCTACTAAAAATGAAGGAATCTGGTATAATCCTCAAATTTGGACAGTACAATTTGCAAACAATCCAAAATTGAAAACCCTAAAATTGCAAAATTTGAAGTGAAATTCCTTTCTGGAGTCAAAAGTCATCCCAGAGAGTTAGAAAGTCACACGAGTCTTGAGAAAGTGTCATTTTAGAACTACCAAACTGTTGTATGATCAGTAACCCAATGTCGTATGAGTCTTGCTACCAGTCAATTCAAAAAAGTCAAATCCTGCTATCAACTATTGTGTGAGTTTTTCAACAGTCATACGAGCTTGTCAACTATCATTTCATAGCATACCCACTGTCATACGAGCCTGTAGAAATTCATTTGGGAAATTTTGAAAAAGTGTCAGAATTGCTAGATACCCAACTTTTTCAGCCTATTTCCAGAATCTGTCAAACAAATCACCGTGTCAAGAACAGAGCAGTAGCTATTGAGAATCCAATCATTTTCCTAAAATGGCCTTTTGAATTCAATTCAGCCTTCTGTTTAATTGATTTGAGTCCTTTTCATCTTGTGTCAAAACCTTGTTAGATCTATTAATCTTCAATCAATCTTCAAAAATAGACTAAGTGTTGTGAGCTCGTGTCCGCTATCTTTTGGGCATCTACCCATACATCTAGGGCACAGTATCCTTCATCCACATCTAAGCTAATCTTCAAATCAATCATAATCTTGACAAGGTTGCGTCATCTAATTTTCTTGAATCAAATCATTCTTCAGTTGTCTTCATCCTATTCTTTTTGCTTCACCCAAGGTTAATGGTGGTAACTAGAGCTTCCTCACACAAGAAATTAGGAGAAACATCTCAGACCTTACCTTTGACTACTATCCAGGGTCCAACTCTTGAGCAACTCTACAATTTTGGTCTTTACGAAGACAACAGTCTTGGCAACTTTCGATTGAAAACTAGTTACATCCCTCCTCCATCAACTCACAGAGGTAATCAACAAACTCCTCCTCGATCTATCTCAGGGAGTCCTAAAACTCCTACCATGTCTGAAGCAAGGATGAACCATGGCTCTCAAGGAGCTCAATCTCAACATGGTGTAGATCAGGAACCCACACCTAAAGAAATTGCCTGATATCAAAATAATGATGAATTCAAGAAGATGATGAGGCATTTCTTAAAAGAAGATAGGGAAACATACTTTTTAGAGTTGGCTCATCAAGGAGCTAAACTTCCTCCTAACTTTAATGTCGAAGATATCATTACACATGAGGAAGAAACTCCAATCATGGCTATGATGAAAGAGATGCATGCCATGCAAGTTAAACTTAATAAGCTTGAAAAAGAAAAAGAACCCAAGGAGTTCTCCATGGAGGCTCTATGTCCTTTTCCCTTTGACAAAAACTTGTACATGCCACCATTCCCAAAAAGAGTGGAAATGCCAAAGTATGATAAATATGATGGACACTCTGATCCTCAAGATCATGTCAAAGAATTCTGTACACAATCCATGGATTTCATGCATGAACCAACCTATCTCATGTGTCTATTTCCTAGATCTCTGGGAGGAGCATCCATTCATTGGTTTTCTAGATTGCCTCCTACTATCAAAACTTTTGAGGAGTTGATCAAATTGTTCTATTAGCAATACTCCTACAATATTCAACATCCGGTCACCATGATTGACATCTGCAATCTCAAGCAATATCCAAGAGAACCATTACTAACATTCCTCAAAAAATGGCAAAAGAAATTCTCTCTATATGCCAGACCTATTCCAGAGACTGAAAAACTGGAGATCTTCATCAATAACCTTGTTCCAGAGATCAACTACCCTTTACAAATGCAAGATCATACATCTTTTGATAAGATGGTAGATAATGTGATCAAAATTGAAAAAGTACTTGTGAAGAAAGGAGACATCACACTTCAAAAGGACAAGTATGAATCTGGATCTAGTTCTAAAGATAAGAACAAAAATTGGAACAAGAACAAAGGCATCATCATAGATGGCATTGTTGACACTATCTGTGCCCCATCAAAGCTTCAGAACAAAAGGTGTCTGAACCATCTCAAAAGAAGCCAAAATACAAATCTTGGTCTACTGATAATAAATGAAAGTCCACTCCTCTTGGAGAATCTTTGGAATCAGCTATGAGAACTCTGCTAGCCGATAACATCATCTCTTTGCTTGAGATCTGATAATCTGATCCTGACCCTAAATTGAAATGGTGGAGAGAAAATGAATCATTTGATTTCCATCGGGGTAAAGGTCACAAACCTAATAACTGCTTATGCTTGAAACATACTATTCAAGATTTGATCAATAGGGTAGACATCATGGTTGACAATCATAAGAGCAATAATGATCACACAGCATTCACAAAACCATTTCCAAAACATGGTTAGGGAGTTTCATCTTCCCAGCCTAATATGGGGGCAAAGGTCAATTATGCCTACCCTGGAAATAATGTTGTTATCAATATGGTGGAACCATGTCTCTCTGAGCATTGCAATGTCATCACAATTGTGTGAAGAGATAGAAATCAACATTTAGCTAACACAATTACTCAATCACAAGCTCAAGCACATCTGAAAGGACAAATCCTAGATTCATCTAATGTCCCTAAGATACCTTTCAATCTTTCATCTACTTCCAAACAGAAGGTTTCTTCCAAATCTTCCAATCCAAAAGATACAAGGCCTACATCTTATAGCATTGTTCAACAACTCCAACACACTAATGCAAAAATCTCCATGTTTGAGTTGCTTCGAATATCTCCAGCTCACAGAGCCATTCTAGACAAAGCTTTGCTCGGATCTAATGTTCCTAACGACCTTGATTTAGACAGGTTCCAGAATATGGTTGGAGATCTTACATCTCCACAATATATCTCCTTTTCAGGGGAAGATGACAACTCCTTGAGTCACCCACATAACTAGCCCTTGCATATAGAAGTCTTGATCCAGAACTGTAGAGTCAAACGTGTGTTGATAGATGGGGGTGTTGGCCTAAACATTTGTTCTTACAACTTGATCACACAATTGGGATTTTTAGAAATGGCTATTGATCCTCGAAAGAAGATAACTATAAAATCCTATGATGAACAAGAAAGATCTTCTAAAGGCACCATTGTCTTACCTATCAGAGCAGGTCCAATAATCAAAGATACTACATGTCAAGTGCTTGACCTACCTTTGGCTTACAATATCCTTCTCGGGAGACCATGGATACACAAAATGAAAGATATTCCTTCTACATACCATCAATGTTTTAAGTTTCCCTATGAAGGAGTAGAGGTTACTATACCAGTAGATCTGAATACAACTTGCAATACATTGAAGGAAAGTGTTGATAAGCTTGTTCCCAATAATAGAGAATCTTCCACTAAGCAACTAAATGTTGCTTCAACATCCAAGATGGAAGACATTTCTAAAGAGGTCAATATCAAAGAAAATGGGATGGGAGAATATATTATAGAGCCAGTCTTATCTTTGACATCTCTCCCTATCTCACCTAAGTCTTATGGATAGTCTTTGAAGCAGTCCAAACCATAGTCTAAGGAACCTCTTGAAGCATATAAAAGAAATTTTGTGGCAGAACAAGTATCCAAGAAAGAGTTTGAAGAGGATGAAGCTGTTCTTGCATGGCTATACAAAGATGAATCTAAATCCCAAATTGTTTAAACTACTGACTCTACAGTACCAAAGATCCCTTCTAAGTCATATGGTCCAGGAGATAAATTGATAGCTAAGATGGGATATCCAAGTCAAGGACCTCTAGGAGTCAGAGGAAAAGGTCTTGTGACACCTATTTCACATACTGGTAGGGCAAACAAGGATATTGTTGGTCTAGGCTTTAAGAAGAAATGCTTCCACCTCAAAGGTAATTGTTCTCATGTCATAGAACAAATTGCGCCAGGAGAACCCCTTCTCAAGAAGGAAGAAATAGAACACTCAAATAGTGATTCAGATAGTTCAGAGCTCATTCCTTATGAATGTTTTCCTGTAGAAATCAAAGACCTTCTTGATGCAGAAGATGATCCAATAAAAAGAATCAACGTAGTAGAAACACAAGAACCTACTATAGACCAAGAGATAGTTGCAACACAAGAACTAGCTAATCTCAAAACTAATCAAGAGGATCAAGAGGAAGGTGGTAGTTATTCTGAAACTGATTCCCATGAGTATGAATTCAAATCAAAAACTAAGGGTAACCCTTTTTGGGGTATTCATCTTGACTTCACACATGTGCTAAGATTTCCTAGAGATCCTGAATCAGAAGATGAATCAAATGACTGTGAATGGGGAGCCATTCCAGAGGAGGATGAGCTTATCATAGAAAAACATGTTGATGTTATTCACCAATATGCAGCTAAACCCAACGTAAGTCTAGAGAGAAATAATGAGCTTCACATGTTTGATTCACCTATGGTTGAAGTGGACTCCCAAAATAACATTGAGCCTATTCATGAATTGAATGTTTTGAGTTGTAATATCACCTTTGAAGTTGAGCATCACATTAGGACCAATGATGACAGATCCATATCCGTGAACACCATTTCCCAAGCCTTTCCCACTTTGACTATCCAACATCCTCACCTTATTGACCAAACTTCCATGAATCTGAGCTATGGTGTTTACACATTTCCCAATGACTACACCCTTTCTTGCTACATCAATGCAGTTAAGCCAGCTATGAGGACTTCCATCAGTGAACCAAGCGTCAACATGATCGAGTCAGACATCAAGTATCTTAGTCAAAAGAATAAGAATAAAAATAAAAATAAAAAGAGTTATGAGGGTGAAAACCACTTTGTGGCAATCTCAGAACCTACAAAAGTAAAAAGAAAAGACGTATCCGAATGTGAAAACCTCTTTGAGGCACCTAAGGATGAGATATTTGATGTCCTTCTGAGTCATTTACAGGACAGATCTCCAATTCTAATTGAGCCCACTCAATCTATCAATTTGGGTACAATAGAGGAACCACAATTGGTACATGTAGCACAATCCTTATCAGAAGAAGAGAAACAAAAATTTACTACATTCTTAATAGAGAAAAAGATAAACTTTGCATGGAAATATTTAGATATGCCAAGGTTGGATCCTAATCTTATCATGCACCATTTATCTATTGCTCCTGGAGTAAAACCTGTCAAGCAAAAATTGAGAAAGATGCATCCTCATGTTGCACTCTTGGTAAAAGTTGAATTAGAGAAACTACTAAGAGCCGGATTCATCCATGTTATAGACTATGTTGAATGGATCTCTAATATTGTACCTATTTCTAAACCAGATGGTTCAATTAGAGTGTGCACAGACTTTAGAGATGTGAACAGAGCATGCCCAAAGGATGATTTTCCACTACCTAACATTGATATGATAGTGTACATGACTGCGGGTTTCGAGATGTATTCCTTAATGGATGGTTTCTCTGGATATAACCAAATCAAAATTGCTCCAGAGGATCAAGAGAAGACTACTTTCACATGTGCATGGGGTACCTTCTGTTGGAATGTCATGCCATTTGGGCTTAAGAATGCTGGTGCTACATATTAGAGAGCAATGACATCTATTTTCCATGACATGATGCATCGAACTATGGAGGATTATGTTGATGGCACTTTAGCAAAATCTATGATCAGAACTAAACATCTAAATGATTTAAGCATGATCCTAGATAGAATAGAAAAGTTTAGTCTCCGACTAAATCCTAAGAAGTGTGCTTTTGGTGTCACTTCTAGAAAGCTCTTGGGATACATAGTTTCAAAGAAAGGTATTGAAGTTGATCTAGCTAGAGTAAAAGCTATCATGGAAATGCAACCTCTCAAAAATATCAATCAAATGAGAACCTTACAAGGGAGAGTACAATCTATTAGAAGATTCATATCATAGCTTGCTGACATATCACAACCTTTTACAAAAACATTACATAAAGGTGTGACCTTTGCATGGAATGAGGAATGTGAAAAGAACTTTGACCATATCAAGAAATATCTATCAAATCATCCTATCTTGATGCCTCCTATTCATGGAAAGCCATTGATCTTATATGTCTCTGCAACAGATACATCATTGAGGGCATTACATGATGAGAACAACAAGGAAAGAGCTATATACTATATCAGTAGAACATTGGTTGCATATGAGAAGAACTATTCAATGATTAAGAAAGCTTGTCTAGCTGTGATCTTTGCATCATAGAAACTGAGACATTACATGTTAGCTCACATCACTCATTTGGTAGCTAAAATCGATCCACTAAAGTACCTACTAAGCAAAGTTTCCCTCATAGGTAGATTAGCTAAATGGGTCATGCTCTTGAGTGAATTTGACATTGAATATGTTGAGAGAAAAGCTATAAAAGGATAGGTAATTACTGATCAATTGGCTGAAGCACCATTATTTGATGATACACCACTACAAATGGAATTTCTAGATTCTTCTATCATGCATCTTTCTTCTAGAGAATGGCACTTGTTCTTTGATGGCTCCTACACATAGAATGGATCCAGAGCAGGCATATTGTTCATAACTCCTCAAGGATACTCAATACCCAAAGCATTCAGATTAAAGTTTCCTTGCACAAACAATATTGTTGAATATGAAGCCCTTCTTAATGGCATGAAAATAGCAATTGAGTGGAGGGTGACAGCGATACACATTCATGGAGACTCACAACTTGTTATCCATCAAGTCAATGATGTGTACCAAACTAAAGATGAAAAGCTCATTCCTTACAAAAGAATTGTAGATGATCTAAAGAAATACTTCATATCTATCACATTTGAGAAAATACCTAGAACTAAGAACAAGGCTGCCGATGAAATGGAAACATTATCTACTCTCTTATAGCAGCCTAAACATGAGCTACGCTACGAGTTCCTGGTGGAAGCACTATCTTATCTTGCATATGACTCCCCTAAAACTCGCATGATCTGCACTATTGTAGGTTATGATTCATCCAGATACAAGAACCTTTTCTCCTATCTCCAAGACCAAATCCTTCCCGATTCCTTTAATCAGTTTGAGAAACAAAACCTTATCCGCACCACATCTCGATATGTCATAATTGGTAATGATCTATACAAATGAGGTCTAGATGGTACGCTACTTAGATGTTTAGAACAGGAAGAGTCTCAACGTACATTAGAGGAAGTCCACAAAGTTATATGTGGGTCACACTCGAATGGTTTTACACTAGCTCGAAAACTTATTAGGGCTGGGTACTATTGGCCTGAAATGGAAAAAGAGGCCATCACATTTGCTAAAAGCTATCAAAAATGTCAAGTTCATGGCAACCTGATTCATGCTCCAGGGAGAGATCTAATTCCTTTTACTACACAATAGCCTTTTCAAAAATGGGCTTTTGATCTTATAGGTGCTATCTATCCACACTCTTATAATGGACATACCCATATAATCACAGCTACAAATTATTTCACTAAATGGGTAGAAGCAGTTCCCTTAACACAAGCAACTTGGAAATAGATATTTATGTTCATCTTGAACTACATCATATGCAGATATGGGATCCCACATTCTATAATCATAGATAATGGAGGACAATTCAAAAACAAAGACCTAGATAATTTATGTGCCAAATTCAAGATTACACAACATTGGTCATCTATCTACTATCCTCAAGGGAATGGACAAGCAGAGGCTTCTAACAAGAATCTATTGAAAATCTTGCATCGTACAGTTAATAAAATAGGAAGAGACTGGCATCTCATGATCAATCCAGCTCTATGGGCCTATAGAACAAGTACTAGAATGCCTACTGGGGCTACACCTTTCACTTTAGTTTATGGGTCTGAAGCAGTACTGCTTATTGAGGTTGAAATCCCATCACTAAGAATCAGAATGCATGGTCTAGTAACTGATGATGACTACAGAGTGTCTAGGTTGCAAGAACTTGAACTACTAGATGAGCTCAAACAAGTATCATATGATCATCTTAGAGTATATCAGTAGAGAATGTCTAGAGGCTACAATAAGAAAGTCAGACACAAAGAATTTTAGGTTGGCGATCTAGTCTTGAGAGAGAATCCTAAAAATCAATCACATCGAGAACGCAAGGGGAAGTTTGAACCCAACTGGCTGGGTCCCTTTGTAATCACTGATACTTTTGGCTCTGGTGCCTATCAACTCTCAATGACTGAAGGAGAACAGCTTCGAGAACCAATCAACATTCTCCATCTGAAGAAATTCTACACCTAAGGCATTCGATCTATGGTAAAATGTCCTAAAAAATTAGAAAAATTAGAAAAAGTCTTGAAAAAAATGAACATCTTGGTGAAAATCTAGCAATAGGCGCCTTGATGATTCACAAAAAAAATCAAAAAAATTAAAAGTACAAAAAAAATAGAAAAAATGAAAAATACAAAAAAAAAATGCAAAAAAATGAAAAATACAAAAAAAAATGAGAAAAAGAAAAAGTGCCTTGGTGAAAACCTAGAAATAGGCACCTTGGTAGCAAAAATAGAATCTCTACCAAGATGGTGAAAACTCAGCAAATGGGTGCCACTTGTTCAAAAACACTCCATCTATCAACGCAATCTTGGTTTTTCCTAGCTTTCAATCTTGCTTTAGTTTGTACATATCTCTCGGTTTGTTCCTGTTTTCCAATTTTCAATAAGTTGGTCTATACACCATCAGCTCAAGTGTCTGTATCCTGTCAATGCTTAACACTCGGGGGCAACCAATGTCATATCCTATGGTCTCCAGTATGTCTTAGACATGTCATATCCAGTCAGAGTCCTTTGAAGCTTTATCAGAGTCAGTAAGTCAGTCCCGTCTCCAGAAAGGATTTTGCATCTACAACAACGCAATCAAACATCAAACTAAAAACAATCTGTGCTTCATGCTTTTATCTCCTTGTATGCTTACTGATTCACATTGAGATTTTTGCATATTGTGTCCCTTTGAGCTCTTCGATGATGGCCTTTACAGGATTTAGAGAGTGATGACTAGGGGCATAATCTTTTCTTTGCCTTCTGCTTGTATGTGAAAATCTAACAACTTTGGAAATTATGGATTGAAATGGTGTCCGACTATAAGTGCCTCTATCTTGAATTGGATGGCCATGTGTACCTCGACCATTGATACCTAAAAAATTCAAGGAAGTTTGATCTAACTATTGTCTTTTTGAGTGAGTTCTTTCTCCTACTATGAAACATGATCTTACCTAAGGATGTGAACGATAAAGGGTCACTACAGGTAATTCACACTGGATTTAGAATGATCTCTTGATTTTTTGATGTGTTTGTAATGCAAGGTGTATTCTGGTCATCACGATGTTTATGTTTTAATGCTTATACAAATTTCTATATCAAAATGGACATGATATTCAAGTCATCTTGGCGTTTGTGCCTCGGTGCTTATATCTAATCTGACATTCCAAAAACAAAATCAATATTCATATGTCCATGGTTGTTTGACTAGTGGGTGTTGTATTGATTCTTGCGCATACAAATCAATATTCATATGTCTATGGTTTCCTAGCTAGTGGGCATTATATTGATTTATCCGGTTACCTAAAAATTCAATGATGAAAATGACCAACACATGATCAGTGACTAGGTCCTAGGTCTTAGGTTGCATATCTCTTTGCATTTTGCATGTTTGCATGATCTCACAATGGCTAAATAAACTTCAACGCTTAAATGATTCTTCAATCGCCTCTTCAAATCTAACAAGAGTTGAATCATACATGAAGGTTCCTCCAATGAAACAACAAGTAGAATCTTTTTCGGGATCAAAATCAAAATCTGAGATCATTCATATTATTAACTGCTTGCATATTCAACCTTCAATCATCACAGAAATCCAGAATTCAACTTAACTGATTATCTTACATCAAACTATCAAAATTTCAACCTGGTTAACTATGGTCAACTCATGGTTTAACCTAGTCAAACTCAGTCTCCAAGACCTCTAAACGATGCAGAATGCGTTCTCGAACGTGTATAACCAATTCTCAAATCAATTAACATGCTTCTAAACTATAAAGCTAACTTTTCTTGTTAGATTTCAATTTTCATCCCGAAGGGGGCATGGTATTACACATCATTCAAGTCTGTCAATCTAAATTCAAATCAATCTTTCAATAATCAAGACAACAACCGCGTCTAGTTGCTGATTCATCAAAAGTCCTTGTCGCTTGGGGCAAATCTATCATCACTTGGGGCATATCAAATTCATCGAGATCCATATCAATATGGTATTCTCCTAATCTTGTAAACTGTATCATCTTTTCACAACCATTAGTTTGTTAGTGTTATTTCCTTGGTTCTTCGTAACTGAAGGGTTCAGATGTGATACGAATGTGATTCAATATAAGGACAATTGGGTCTGGAATCAGTCACTCACTTCTTCGTAATCATAAGGTTCAGAATTAGGCGTGTTGACACTTGTTCGTAACCATCGATTCATCGTTGCTATAGTGAACATTATCTTTGGTCGTTCAAGACCTAATATCTTCAAATCTTTCAATCGGTTTCTGTCTCAAAATCAGTTCATCTTTTCATATTAGTTTCAGCATCATACACAGACTGTTGTTGAACCACTGCACTTTGCACAGTAATTCAAAGAGGGGAAAAATGTAATACCCAAAAATGGGCTATAGGTTCATTAACCTCCTACATCTTCAAATCGAACGAAATCAACATCGAAGTCCTAACCTAAGGCACATCTGAATATCATCAAATCCTAATTGATTATCTTAAATTCTGCATCGGGAAATATTCCTAGCAATATTCCTAAATATCTTAATTATCTTTAATTTAATGATTATTTGGAAATAAATCATATTTATCCTAAAGTTTGATTAATTGAATATTTTGAATATTTAATTAATTAGATTTAATACTGCCACTTAATTATTTAATTAAATTTAATTACATTTATTCCTAAATTGTATTGTTTTATTTTGACAATAAATCAAAAATCTCATGACTAATTGATTAAATTTTTATTTAATTAATTAATGTCAATTCTCAAATTTAATGATATAGTTTTTGAATAAAAGTTTGATTTAATAATTGGTTAACCCATAAATCAATTATTCTTAAAATTTAAAATCAGTTAAATTGAGGATAAATCACTTTATTTATTTATTTAATTCATAATTATTATGCACATTCAAAGAGCAGTTAAACTTTAAATCAGAAAATCAATGCAAGTTGTTAACTTTTGGAAACTCAACATCTATTTTGAGTTCAAAGCTGATCTAAACTTCTGATTTGAGTTAAAAAGCTATTTTTGCATGATTTTGCATGATTTTGTGAGTTAATTATCTTTTATTCCAAATAACTCAAAAATCAACCTAAGTTTATCAAGAGTGATTTATGGCTTTTCCCATGCACCTCCAAAGCCCTGGATTTCTATAAAAACAAGGCTCGGCTCTTCATAATTATATCTCAGAAATTTGCATACTTATGCTGCCAAAATCAATTCAAGAGTTGCACAATCACGCTGGAGAATTGAAATTGGAGGAATCAAAGCTTCTTGCGAATCAACATTGTTGTGAGATCAATCTTGTTTTTATTCATTCTAGTTTAGATTTCATATCATTGTTAGCTTAATTTGCATATCAATTTTGTTCATTCTAGATCAATTTCATATCATTTTTCATCATAATTGCATAGAAAAACCAAAAATATAGATTAATTTGCATCCAATTCATATCTAGATTTTGCATTCAAATCCTTCATTTAGGTGTTGTCAAGGTCACTGATCTCGGACTAATCTGAGAATACATACTCGCACCTACTAGAAGGCAGTAAATTGTCTGGTTAGTTTAGTTTCAATTTCATTGCAAGATTTCAATTTTTGCTAACCTCTAATGTTTTACTTCAGTGTTGTGTCTACAGCTAGGTACAAAATTTACACACATAGTTGGAACCCTAAAAAATGAGGTGAAAAGTGAAGATATATGATAAGAAATAGGAAGGGTCAGATAGAAGATAAAAATAAGGAGAAAAAGGAGTCAAACTATTGGAAACATCAAGTTGACCACCTAAAAATTCCACTAAACTCAAACTACATGCATGTATCCCTCCAACCTGATGTAGAACTACCTCTAACTGACTCATAAATCTTATAAATCAAGAAAATATGAATGAGATCATATACAAGAAGAAAACCTAAGAAAAAGGGAGTGGAACTACAAGTTACCATCAGTTAACTTCTCAAAACGCCTTTCCAACTCAACTACAACTAAAAAAGAACTCAACTAGACTCCAAATGCATCTCAAATTGCAAAAAATAACCCCTCAAACTCCCACCAACTGTTGGAAAAAATAAAAATCCCTCCTTGGCCTATCTGTGCATATGGGAAAACAAAAATGCCCTCTTTGGAAAAATCCCTTCCATGCATATCTCCAAGCTTGAAAAATATCTCCTCCCATGTCCATAACTTGAACTCGAAGCTCAAAAAACAACTTCCCATGCAAAACTGAAAGTCATCCTGAAGTCAGAACCATATGCATCTTTCAAAGTACCTATTTCACTAGTCCCTTTGTTGTCTTTTATTATCATGTTTATGAATTTAATATTTAATAAATTACTTATTGACTAATATTTAATAAATATTAAATTAAAAAGACTTATGTAATAATAAAATATAAATAAATTCTTTACAATTATATTTACCTAGTAATCAAAAAGAAGATTTACTAAATAGATATAAATATAAAAGGTTTATTTTTCCAAGTGAAGAGGCTATACTCGAAGAATTAAAAATAAAATTTGAGGCAAAAAATGCCCTATTCTTTCTCACGGTCATTTGAGTTATCAAAACCCTAGAAAAATGAAAAACATTTCATTTTTACATTTCTCTTCTTAGTGATTTTGGCAGTGTCGAGGAATTAATAAAGCTAGGGTTTTCTAGAAGATATCGCAAGCTTTGTACACCACTATGTCGAGGACTTCTCTAGAACTTTGGAGGCCTCTTTTGCACAATAAACTCTCTCTACAGGTGTGTTCCCTGAGACTGCTAAAAAATCAAACCTTTTATGTTAGTTGTAGTTCCCTATCATTGATGAACTTTCTTATTCTTAATAGGAATCTACTGTATTTATGTCTCTAAGGGTTTTCTCGTGTGTTTGTAGCTTTTGAACTAGTACTTCTTTGATTCTCTTCATCTATCACAATCTACAAAACATTTGATGGATTCATTTTTATGTCGTGATCTCAATGTTTAAACTGTTTATTCCTTTGGGCTTTCAGGTTATGGATTCATTGGTCTTCAAAGGCCCTTGGAAATCTATAGAATTTTTATTCTAATTTGTAATTCTTAAATATTAAAATTCTACTCATATCCTTTGTATATATTATCATGGCAGAGGGTTTCCTATTATAAAGTCATGACTTCCCTAGATATGTGTCTTAGAACTTTAGATGCCATTTGGACTCAAGAAAATATGTGTATCTCCTTTGTGCAGCTAAGAAATATTGAGGGTTTGACCTGTAAAAAAATTTTAAATGAGGACTTGTACTTTAGAAACCATTGTATTAAAACCTTGGCATGAACTATGCTTATTGAATAAGGGTTTTACCAAAACTCCTCTATATTACTTCTTCGCATGATGATTACATTTTTTCTTTGCCTTCAAAACGCCTTGATATTTCTTCCATATTATTACTAGGGGAAGAATCCAATAGCACAAATTTAGACAAAGTTGAATTCTCAAAAACATGTTTGACTTCTCGACTCCACTGGGAATTTCAAACTTGTTGCATGTGCCTTTATATATTTCCACCTTTCTACACACATAGAGTATCATGTTAAACACTTTAGGTGCTTTAACTTTGATTCCACATTTGGACATCCACATCTAGGGAATTCATGAGACCACATTATTTTGAGGATTTTTATCATAAGAATATGACATTCATATGCATTCCTATGAGAGTTAGTAATTAAAATATTTGATGAAAATTTGAAGACCATCCTTTACACTTTGAGGGCTATTTGCCTAATGTAAAGAACTGGAGCCTATAGATGAATATCATTAATGTTTACCTCTAAATTAAATTCTTAGTCTTGTCACAACAATGATGTGTATGTTCCTTGGGAATGTAGTCATCTTTGCTAACTTTCATCAATTCTTGCATTCATTTTGTTGTTGAACTTGATTTGTAGCAACATAACTACAACTTTGTAAAGCATGCTAGACAAATACAGGTCTATCTAATGGATTTTCTTTGAAGTGGTTGATTTGAAATCCAGGATGGGAGATGTGGAGAAGAAGAAAGATGTAAAGGCTACCAGGGATAGGTCTACCTCTAACCCCCTCCTTAATGTCATTGACTTCTACAAGCTTGAGGCCCGCATGATTCTAGGGTTATTCAGCCTCAATGGATAAAATTATAGAACCTTCTCGGGCACTATAAAATTGCCTATATAAGGAAGGCCCGTTGTATTTTCTAGGGAAATTCTGGGTGGTTATGCGAGGATTTGTCCTACAGAATATTGCAAGGAAAATGCCCATGTGGCTTTGCATATTATATTTCTAAAATTTTAATTTCATACATTTAGAGATAATAAGAAGCCCATTTTTTGTTCTCCCAAATTGTTGTTGTGACTCTATTTCTATTATGTATTTATGGTATTAAGGGGAGTGCCCTTCATCAAGTGGTATTAGAGAAGGAGATTCTAAGCATGTAGATAGATTTCCAACTATGAGGCGGTTTGCACCAAGACCGTGGTTTAGGGTTTCTGTGATAAGTGTAAAAATGCCTCCATGAAGGGAACATGGTGGAACAGTCGAAGGTGTGCCACCTGAGGTTAAAGCCCTCTAGAGACAAGTGTGAGAATTGCAATAAAATATTCACAAAGGAATGAATCTTGTAGTAAGAGATGAAAGGGAGGATGAATTCAAAGAATAAAGAAATTTTATTCAGGAAGGAGAAGGCGAAATTTTGAACCAAGAGGAAGAAAGGCTTTTTCGGGCCACTTCCAAGATTGGGTAAAGACTTAAGATTGAAGTCCCCACATTTTTAGGAAATCTTAACGTAGAGAAATTGATCGACTAGATCAATGAATTAGAAGAATATTTTGAGTATGAAGACATCGAGGATCTTGATAGGGTCAAGTTTGTGAAGGCCAGATTGAAGGGTCATGCAAAAATCTGGTGGAAGGAGATTCAATTGGAGCAAAATAGAAGAGGAAAGGAGAAAATCACAAGATGGGATTTTATGGTAGATAAATTGAAGTGAAAATTCATTCATGTTGATTATGAGCTTGATCTACTAAATAAAATGCATCAGTTGAAGCAAGCAGGGAGATCTGTTCATGAGTTCACAGAGGAGTTCTATTGAGTCCTCATCAGAACTGGCCATGTGGAAGCTGATAAGGATAAAGTTTCTCATTACCTTAATGGGTTGGGGCCAAGTATTCAGGAGTAGTTGAATTTTGTCCAAATGAATAGTATTGAAGAGGCATACCAGTTTTCCCTAAGAGTAGTGGAAATGTTGAACAAGAAGTTTGAGAGCAGGCAAAGTGGAAGAGGTCGTGGTGGAAGATCTAGTGGACGTTCTTATGGAGACTAAAATGACAACCAGAAAATGAGGGATGAGGCCAGTAGCAGTCAAAATCAAAGCATAAATAATTTCAATCATTTTTATGATCTAAATAATAGAGATTAGACAAGGAAGAGGAAGAGGACAAAGATCAGGAAGAGGATGCTTTTTTGAAACATGTTTTCATTGTGGAGAAGAAGGTCATAGGGCATATGAATGTCCTCAACACTAAGAAAGAAGGATGGGAGAAATGAAGGCTAGGCTAGAGTTGAACATGTAGATGATAATGTCAAATCATCACATTATAAAAATGTAGAAAGAGGAGAAGTCCTAGTTAACAGAAGAGTCATGTTGAGCGGTCAGAATGAACCTAAGCAAAGGAGGAGCTTGTTTCGCACTAGGTGCAAATGTGAGGATAGGTGTTGTGATTTGATTATCGATAGTGGAAGCACTAATAATTTGGTGTTAGAAGACATGGTCACAAAGTTAAAGCTCAAGAGGAAGAAACACCCACATCCATACTGGATTGCCTGGGTGTAGGATGACCACAAGGTCATGGTCAATGAACAATGCCTAGTGAAGTTCAAGATTGGGAGATACAATGATGAAGTACTATGTGATATCATACCTATGGATGCATGTCATATGTTGTTGGATAGGTTGTGGCAGTTTGACAGGCGTGTTTTACATGATGGTCATGAGAATACCTATTCCTTGACAAAGGATGGAGAGCGACATAAGCTAAAGCTATTAAAGGACATATAAGAAAAGGTATGTAGTAATGCAAGAATAATTTTTTTTGATGGAAGAAAGTTCCTAGATGGTATGAGGCATGAGCATATGTATTTTTCTTTGATTCCAAAAGCTGGTAAAGAGGATATAGAAGATGTACCTACAAAAGTTGCAAATTTGTTAAATGAGTTTTAGGATATTGTATCTGATAATGTGCCTGATATATTACCATCTTTAAGGAAGATCAGTCATCAGATGGATTTGATTTCAAGAGTTAGTTTTCCAAGCACACAGAATTACACCAACAGAAAGTGAAGAGTTAAACAGACAAGTACAAGAGTTGTTGCAGAAGGGGTTGATTAAAGAGAGTCTAAGTCCATGTGTTGTACCAGCATTATTATCACCAAAAAAATATGGAGAATAGAGGATGTGTAAAGATTCTAGAACTATCAAAAAGATTACAATCAAGTATAGGTTTCCATTGTCGCGGATGGATGATATTATGAAATGTTTGGGTGGAGCTGTGTATTTCACAAAGATAGATCTGAAGAGTGGATATCATCGTATTTGGATTAGAGAAGGAGATGAATGGAAGACTATCTTAAAGACAAAGGAAGGATTGTATGAGTGGTTAGTCATGTCTTTAGGGATAACCAATGCACCAAACACTTTCATGCGGCTCATGAATGAGGTTCTAAAAGAATTTCTGACTAAGTTTGTCATTGTTTACCTAAATGATATTTTGATCTTTAGTAAGACATTGGATGAGCATATAAGGCATATTCATAGGGTGTTTGAGAAGTTAAGGGAAGAGGAATTTTTGATTAACTTGAAGAAGTGCAGTTTAGTGAAGGAGTTAGTGTATCTGGGATTTGTAGTTTCAGCAGAAGGTCTAAAAATGGACCCAAAGAAAGTGAAGGCTATCCTCGAATGGCCTATTCCAAGGAGTGCTACTAAGGTAATATCTTTTTATGGTTTGGCTATCTTTTACAAAAAGTTTATTAGGAGTTTTAGTAGTATTTTTGGGCCCTTGACTGAAACAATGATAGGGGATAGGAAAGAGTTTAAGTGGATTACAGGGGTAGATATGACTAAACAAAAAGTTATAGAGAAGCCTATTTTAGCACTTTTCAATTTTAATAAAGTGTTTCAAGTAGACTCTGATGCTAGTAGTGTTGCAATAGGAGCTATTTTGAGCCAAGGAGTTAGACTTGTTGCTTATTTTAGTTAGAAGTTAAATGATGCCAAGAGGAAATATTATGTTTATGATCATGAATTTTATGTTATAGTTCGGGCAATGAAAAAGTGGAGACACTATCTGCTTCCTAAGGAGTTTGTTTTGTATACTGATCATCAAGCTTTGTAATATTTGAACAGTCAAGAAAAGTTGAATCGGAGGCATTTGAAATGGGTTGAATTTTGGCAGAGTTACACATTTGTTTTGAAACACAGGAGTGGAAAGTTTAATAGGGTTGTAGATTCTCTTAGCAAGAGACAAATTTTGCTGATGGAAATGTAAATTGAGGTGGTTGGGTTCAAGCAACTCAAGAGTTTATATCCATAGGATCTTGATTTTGGTGAATCTTGGAAAGCTTGTACAGAACTTGTTACTCTATAAAAAAAAAAAAGTTGTTGGCTTTCATTATCTGGGATGGTATTCTCTTCAGAGGGAGTCAGTTATACATTCTCAGAAGATCTATGAGGGAAAATCTCATCAAGGAGAAGCATAGTGGAGGATTGGCTAGATATTTTGGTCAAGATAAAACCCTTGCTCTTGTTAGTGAGAATTATTACTGGCCACAATTGTAGCAAGATGTCAAGAAGTTTGTACAGAGTTGTAGAGTATGTCAAATGGAACAAGGAGAAAAGCCAAATACAGGGTTGTATCAGCCATTACCTGTACCAGAGAAGCCATGGGAGGATATCGGTATGGACTTTGTTCTTGGTTTACCAAGGACACAACAAGGGCATGATTCAATTTTTGTAGTGGTTGACAAGTTTTCAATGATGGCACATTTCATTTCCTACAATAAGACTAATGATGTTGTTCATGTGGCAGAATTATTTTTCAAAGAAGTGGTGAGACTACATGGTTTACCAAAGAGTGTAGTTTCAGATTGAGACACTAAGTTTGATGGATATTTCCAGCGCACATTGTGGAAAAAGTTAAAAATAGATTTGAAGTTCATCTCATCACACCATCCATAGATTGACGGATAGACAGAGGTGGTGAATAGGTGTTTGGGGAATTTGATGAGATGTTTGGTTGGAGATAAGCCAATGGGATGGGATTTGATTTTACCACAAGTAGAATTTGCATACAATAATTCTATCAATAGGAGCATTGATAAATAACCATTCCAGATTATATATGGAAATAGTACCAAAAATGCTTCTGAGTTGAAGAAGATAGACAAAAGAGAAATAAGTAGTGCCAAATCTAAGGATTTTACACAACATTTGAAGAACATCCATGAGGAGGTGAGGAAGCACATTACCAATATGAATACATAGTATAAGACTAAGACATATGAGAAAAGGAGGCATGAGGAATTTCAAGTTGGGGATGAAGTCATGGTTCATTTGTGGAAGGAGTGATTTTCAGTAGGTACATATAATAAGTTGAAAATGAAGAAGTTTGGGCCATGTAAGATACTGAAGAAGCACGATTCAAAAAATTCCTATGAAGTAGAATTGCCTACTGAGCTAAATATTTCTCCAGTATTTAACATTTAAGATCTGACAGAGTATCATGAAGGCGTGTTGAAGATGGGGTCACAAAAGCATAGTGGAGTATTCTGAAAACTACTTCATCTACCAAGGAGATTGAGGATATACTGGATAGTCATGTTGGTAGAAGCACAAGGAACAAGACATATGAAGAATGTCTAGTCAAATAGAAGGGATAACCTGTAGAAGGGATGACCTGGTGAAGCTTGGAAAGCTTGTACATAACTTGTTACTCTATACAAAAAGAAGTGGTTGGATTTCATTATCCAGGATGGTATGCTCTTCAAAGGGAGTCAGTTATGCATTCTAAGAAGATCTATGAGGGAAAATCTCATCAAGGAGAAGCATAGTGGAGGATTGGCTGGATATTTTGGTTGAGACAAAACCCTTGCTCTCATTAGTGAGAATTATTACTGGGCATAATTGCAGCAAGATGTCAAGAAGTTTGTACAAAGTTGCAGAGTATGTCAAATGGAAAAAAGAGAAAATCAAAATACAGGGTTGTATCGGCCATTACCTGTACCAGAGAAGCCATAGGAGGATATTGGTATGGACTTTGTTCTTGGTTTACCAAGGACACAACAAGGGCATGATTCAATTTTTGTGGTGGTTGATAGGTTTTCAATGATGGCACATTTCATTTCTTGCAATAAGACTAATGATGTTGTTCATGTGGCAGAATTATTTTTCAAAGTGGTGAGACTACATGGTTTACCAAAGAGCATAGTTTCAGATTGAGACACTAAGTTTGTTGGATATTTCCAGTGCACATTGAGGAAGAAGTTAAAAATAGATTTGAAGTTCATCTAATCACATCATCCACAGACTGATGGATAGACAAAGGTGGTTAATAGGAGTTTGGGGAATTTTATGATATGTTTGGTTGGAGATAAGCCAACGGGATGGGATTTGATTTTACCACAGGCAAAATTTGCATACATTAATTCTATCAATAGGAGCATTAGTAAATCACCATTCCAGATTATATATCGAAGTAGTCCCAGAAATGCTTCTGAGTTGAGGAAGATAGACAAAGGATAAATAAGTAGTGCCTGTATGCACCCTAAAATGGTCACCTAGACTTTGGGCCCCCATTTCAATTTATCAATTTCCTGAATCATTGCTTTGCAATATATTTAAATCATTCTCCTTGATCAAATCCTAATTCTATCATTTATTTGATTATATTCTATGGATTAACCATTTTATCCTAAGTCTTTATTTAATTAAAAGGAATTCCCTCCCCTTTTATTAAATAAAAAGTCCCCACTTACCTTTTATCCTAAGTTGCACAAATAAAGCATTATTCATATTTTATAAATAAGATTAAAAAGGCCTTTTTGTCTCACATGGAACAAAAGTCAACACTTCTTTCTCATTGGAGGAGACTTGTGCACAAGGATTGATCCCACTTTCAAGCTCCACCCTTGATTAAATCTTTTTCCTTTTAATCTCCTTAGTCCATCTTTCTTTAAAAGGAGAGCTCTCTTCTCATGCTTCCCCCAATCACAATTTTCATACTAATGTTATGCTACAGGTTTTCTTGGTCACATTGGAGCTTTGGAGATCTTGTTGCATTCTACTTTCATTCTTGCATTATAGCTTCATTATCATAGCATTCTTAGCTTAGTTTCTTTCATTGTTCTAGCTTAACTCACATAGCTTAATTAGGAAGCATTGTAATACTTTCATTTTCATAGCTTAGTTTGTATACTTGTATATTCATTTTAACATAGTTTACATTGCATCTCTCATATTGATTCTTGAGGATATTGGCATTCTTGCCCTGGTCTTTTTGGAATCTCCCATTGCATGGTTTGCTTAGCAAGGTCATATGCTTAATAGCTCTAGCTGAGAGCCCCATAAACATCTTTTTGATTCCATACCTAGGGAGCTATGAATCACCTTTTGAGACCTCATTCTTGAGTGTTCTTGAATCTAATGATTCATAGAAGTGTGACACATTTATAGCACACATTTTTGGCACCCACCGTGGGGTGAAACACTTCAGTTTTGCTTTTATTTTCTTGCATTTCCGTCAATTTTTCTTCACTATTTTGCTTGTTGTTTTAGATATTTTTCTATACTTTCTGACAGAGTATCGTATGATAGTTTTCCAGTATCGTGCGATATTTATTACATAGTTGTATGATACTTTTCTAGTAAAAGTATCGTATGACCATACAGCACTCTGTTGTACTAGTATTTTACATTCTATTGTCTACAGATAGTGCGAAGTATCATTCTGTGAAAAAGTTTCATTTTTGTATACTACGAAGTATCGTACGATACTTTTTCTGACAGAACTATTACCTGAGCCTAGCAGTGACTGATTTTGATTGTTTCTTTGCAAGAATTGGGTTTGTTTGCTTGTTGGTTTTAGTTTCCTATTTTAGAATAGAGTTTCCTTTGCAGATTATAACTAATTTTATTGTGATAACACTTGTGGGCCTAACAAATTGTGTTTGTAGTTGTGCCCTTAAATTGCTTGCATTATTTGCTAAAAGAATGCATGTCAAAGTGTCAAATGCACAAGGGCTACTAACACTTTTTGCAGGGCTGCCCAAAGCATAAAAACAATCAAGTGTTTGTTTATTTTATTCATTTTCAAGTGTGATATTTACTAGTTGTTTCATTTTATAGGTACTTAATATCTTGTTACTAGGAGTCTTTTGGTGGTAGGAGATTATTCTCTTCACCCTTGAGGTGAATCAGAAATTCGGACCCATCTCTAGATTTTGAAAGCAAGAGAGCTAATTGAACCTTGCTTGGTGTGTTTGGGAAAAACTTTTGGGATAGGAGAGTATGCTCTTCACCCTTGAGGTGAATAAAAAATAATGACCCTCAAAAGTTGATCCACTTTTTGTTTAGTTTAAGATCCTTTAGTGGGCCTGCTCTTGAGCAATCAAGAGGAACGACCCAAGTGGGGACAAGCTTTTCATCGGCTATTTCGACCCACTATAAACTCAAGGCTATCAAGGACACAAAACCTTGATAGACGTAGTAATTATCTTCGCTTGGTGTGAGTACTTGTGGGATTGTGACCATGAGGAAAATGCTAAGCAAGAATGCTTAAGGTACTCTTGTGGCCATGAGGTCCGTTACTTGCCGCAAGGTAAGGAGTACCTTTGGGGAGCAAGAGGGGTATTACGAACAAAAGCCCTTACTAAGAACCATTAGATAGAAGCTACCCTATTTTTTGCACTCAACATCTTGGTTCAAGGATCGATCCTAGTGGACTACCCGAATCACCCCAAGATTTTTACTCACCATCTGTGTTCCTTTGGTTGTGTCATTGGAACTTCCACGACAAAGCCAACATCTATTGTGGGCAACCACTTTGTGTGAGGTGATGGGACATCAAGTGTGGGCCAAGTTTTTGAGTATTGAGCCTTTTTTCTTTAGGCTAGTAAGTTCTTGAACTGTCTTTGTTGTGATCTACCCGTGTATACATTCTCGAACATTAAACATCACGGTAGCATTCATAGGATTTTCTTATCTTGATATCACAATTGCATGTCTTGGCAAGGTTGCTTTTTCCCTTATTCAAGTGTTTGATAACATGTTTGATCACCTATTGTTTGCAAACATGTCTGTTCTCTATTATTACTGCATTTGAAATCAAGAAAGTGACCTTATCAGCCTTCAACATTGACCAAATTGCCTCAAAACTACATTTTGTACACTCACTGGTCAAACTATCATGCGAGATTGAACAATCATCATACTACTGGCCTGGATACTATCGTGTGATATTTCATCATTGATTTTGTATCACATGCCTGTTATATACTTTATCGCATCAACTGCCTGGAAAGTATCATGCTGTTATTTGTGAAATATCGTATTGCCAGATTATATCATACTGATACCCTATGAAATATCATACAGAACCAAATTTGTTGTCTAGCAGTCTGTCCTAAATTTGCCAAAATAGTGAACTATTTTTGGTTATTTTCAGTCCTCCTTAGTTGATCCAAGTCAAATCAGGTCACCTACCTCACTGTTAGCAACCCATTTTCACTAGGGATTCTTGTGTTTCAACTTCTTGAATTAGCGACCTTTGATTTTACAAGTAACCTTGCTTAGAATTGAGAAGTTAGGAATCATCCTTGTTGGAAGATTAACCTTTAGATTCTTTGATATCAAGCTTGGAGAGTTTTAGCAATCTCTTGTCCATCCACTTTCATCTAAATTCAAAATTATCAAATATTATTTGGGTAAATCATCCTCCTGATCCACATGTGATAGGGTATTCACCCAAAAATTGAGCACCTCTATGGCAGTGTTGATTTACGCCTTTTGCAAAAATTCTATCTTACCTTATCTCTTTTTGGACAAGTGAATGTTTCTACTATCTTAGTTTGATACCAACGATTCTTAGGGTCGTCTTACCACCTTTTACTTTCCTTTCATGTTGGTTATGACAAGGTATCAAGTGAATCAAGGGAAACGACCTCAAGTTATTTTTAACCAATTACCCCCAGTCCAAACTCATCAAAAGCATAAGGGAAAGGAACTCATATTTGACCAATCACCTAGAAGCGAGTCTAAAGTTTTTTTTTATCCTAAGAACAACCCAAGTAAGTCGAGGACCCCCGTGGCATCTTCCCATTTAGGTATGGATATGAGTTATACCATGACTCTAAGGGAGAGGGAAGCAATGGATCAAAATCTTGATGACATCTATGAGAGACACAGAGACAACATTCTATTTGGGAATTCCTCTCATGATGATCAACCTGGTTCACCTCTCATCAATCCTAGATATTTGGATGCTCATCAAAGAGCTAAAAGACATGAGAGTCGAGCCCACAAAGAGGAACGGTCGCAACATGAAGACCAAGATAATGAGCCTTGTGCTGCTCATGTGAATGTGGCCTATACTGATGACTTTTTCAAATAGTCAAGACCAAGTTCACCACTTTAAACAACCTCAAGGTACACAAGTGAAAGGCTCAAAAGAATTGAGCATGAAAAGAAAGCCTTTCTAGATGAGCAAGCTACGAAGCAAGAAAAGTTTAGACAACTTGAGGTGGAGAGTCAAGCTTTGTTATAATTGCAAAGGAAAGCCTCTCAAGAGGAGCAAGATAGGATTTTTTCCCAACAACTCAATGCTCAATTCAACAATAGGGGTATTAATAGTGGAAACAACTCTCCTCCTTCCAACCCTTCCAGAACACCAAGAAGTAGAAGGCATTCAAGATCTCCTAGTCCTAGAGGAAGAAGGGCCTTGCAACATGCTCATTATAGGAGACACACACCTCCTAGGGACTCACACCGCACTCACCATCATTCCCAACACGGAGGTAGTAGCTCAAGCTTTGATCTTAATTCTCAGGACTTCATGAGGATGCAACAAGAGCTGCTTTTCCAACAATATGTGGAGAGGTACTTGGAGCAGAACAAAGACAAGTTTCTTGAGAGCCTAATTAACAAGGGTGCTAGGGTCCCCTATAATTTTGATGTGGATAACAAGATCAAGAAACAAAGTCCATCACACCAAGAGGAAATCAAACAAATGAACAAATGATGGAGAAGCTTTTAGTGCCTAAGAGTTCATTTTCTCTTGACTTGATTTGTCCTAATCCTTTCGACAAGAGTGTGAGCATGAATGACTTTCCTAGGAGGGTTGAACTCCCTTAGTATGACAAATATGATGGTAGTGGTGATCCACATGATCATGTGTGCCAATTTTACACCATGAGCTTTGAGTTTCACCAAGATGACTCCTATCTGATGAGGTTATTCCTGAGGAGTCTTAAGGGGCAAGCAATGGAGTGGTTTACCAACATAACTCCCCATGTCAAGACTTTTAAAGAGCTGGTTCAAATATTTGTCCAACACTTTGCATATAATCTTTCAAGATTTGTGACTATGTTGGACCTATGTAACCTCAAGCAAAACCAAGGGGAATCCTTTGTCACATTCTTGCACAGGTGGAGATGCCAATGTTCTCGTTATCCTAGGACCATCCACGAAGATGAGAAAATTGACATCCTTGTCAGCAACTTGGTCCCTAAAATGAGGTATGAAGTTAGAAAGATGGTCTTCAATTCCTTCGACGCCATGGTCGAAACCACATGCAGAATTGAGGATGTCTTAAAAGAGCAAGGTATTTTGACCAGACATGGCAACAACACCAACAACAGTCAAAATAATAACAATTCTAACAAGGAAAAAGGGAAGAACACCCATTGGAATAAGAACAAACAAGTGGTTAATGATGGAGTTTTCGATTCTCCCCAACCTAAGGATCAAGGTGTTCTTCATTTGACTAGTGTTGTGCAAGCTATGAAGCTCAATGCACCTCCTCAACAAGAGAATAGGCCAAGGTATCAAGATAAGCCTAAGAAGGAAAAGCATCAATTTGCCAAACTTGGTGACTCATATGAGGATGTTTTCAAGATGCTTATTGCCAACAACCTTGTACATCCTCAAGATCTAGCAAAGTTCTGCATACCCAATGTTAAACCACATTGGTGGGATGAGAAAGCCTTCTGCAAATTTCATAATGGCATTGGGAATAACATTGAGAATTGTTGGAAGCTCAAGCACATTATTCAAGATCTCATCAAGAATGGAAAGCTTAAGGTGGATGGACTAAACACCAATGCAAATCATAAGGCTTTTAAGGAACCCTTGCCTAAGTATGAGAAGGGGGAAACCTCTAAACCAAAAAATGGCAAGGCTGAAATCAACTATACCTACACAGCTACGGAAAATGTGGTTAACATGCTTGAGGTTGTGGAGACAAATGTCAACATGAGGACCAAGGATCCTTACGGTTATGGTTCCAATGTGAACTCTCCCCCTATTTTTGATGGACCTGTTGTGGTGCTCGGGGGTCCTCACTCTAGGCTATCATCCCAGGCCCTTAATGCTGTCACAAGGAGTCAAGGCCCCATTGTCATTAGGGGGCCTAGTTCAGGTCCTTCCAATAAAAAAAAGAAAGTGGTATCCAAGAATGCCACTAAAAAATCAATTGTCAACCCCAAGCCAAATTATAACCTTGTTGATCAGTTACAGAAAACTCCAGCCCAGATTTCAATCTTGGAGCTTTTAGAGTTGTCCCCAAGACATAAATAGGTCCTCAAGGATGCTTTGCGCACAGAAAATGTCCCCAACAACCTAGATGTCAACCAATTCCAAGGCATGGTTAATCATATTACTAGCCCTCATTACCTTTCTTCTTTAGAAGATGATGATAAAGCCTTAAGCCACCCACATAATCTTGCCCTTCATATCAAAGCCATGATTCATAAAACTCATGTTAGGTGTGTGTTGATAGATGGGGGTGCTAGGCTAAATATTTGTTCTTTGAGTTTGTTAAAAACTTTGGGGTATTCTGAGCAAGTGATCAACACCAGAAACAAGATCACTATAAAAGCCTATGATGAGGCAGAACAGAGTTCTAAGGGGTTGGATGTCCTTCCTATTAAGATTGGCCCAGTTGAGAAGGATATTTTGTTCCAATTTGTTGATGTTGGACCCCTTGCATACAACATATTACTTGGTAGGCCATGGATTCATGACATGCAGATAGTGTCGTCTACCTACCATCAATGTGTTAAGTTCCCCTACAATGGCATCAAAATTTGCATACCAGGGGATAACACTTTATCTGTCAATTCAATCTCAGCAAATACTCATGTCCCTCTCAATCGAGAAGCAGAGGATTTTAAGGCAACCTTAGCAGAATGCAAGGACAATTTCAAAGAATTAGACCTTGGCATGGGGGGGTATCAACTTGACTCTTTTGCAAAGATGCCTATTTCCTCTAGGTCTTATGGTAAGCCTTCCCAAGAAATGAGACCTTCTTTGGCAATGACTTTGTTTGACAAATTTTTTTATTCTTCAGTGCCTATACACGATGAAAAAGAAGTAGCTATTAAAGATTGGATATATAAAGAGGAGAAATATCTACACAATGAGAATTTCTCCCCCTCTCCTAAAACTTATGGGAGAGGATATACTTTTGTCAAGAAGATGGGTTATCCTAGACATGGCCCTCTCAATCACAGATTAGATGCTAGAGATGAACCGCTTGATCATGACCTTTTTGGACACAAGTCTAAGGAAATGGTTGGCCTAGGTTTTGTACATCATATCAAGAATAGTGTTCCTAATCTTGATGATTTAGATAAGGAAGATGAATCAAAGTACTTACCAAATTTGACAAATCAGCAAGACATGTGTGATGATTGGATTCCCTCTACTAGTCTCCTTTGGGGAAATTCAAATAATCCAACTACTCATACAACAGTTGCAAGTTTAGACCAAGATGGACCAGCTATAGAGGATTCTGTCAAAGAACATCAATGTTAGGATTTTGTTAGGGAAGGCGTCACCCTTGGTGACATTAAAGCTTCCACATCAAGACATCCCAAACATGCATGGTGTAAACATCCCAGTCGAGATTCAAACACAGATTCACATGAATATGAATGGGAGTCTCTTTCCGATTCCTCTATAGTTGACATGGATGTAGATGTCATCCATACTTTTAGTTCTCATCCTAACGTAGCTGACGATTCATGTGTAAGATTAGAGGATTGGAACCCACAAGTTGGATTAGTGGATGATTCTTCGCTTGCTAGGATAAATCCTACTTTAGGTACCTTGGAAGGATACTTGATAGACTCTGATTCTATGGTCACCAGAGATGACATCATTCGTATTCACAACATTGAACTAGTCATTGACCTACCCCTTGTTCACCCTAACCTTATTGATTGGTCTCAATGTTATCAAGAGCCTGAGATTTTAACATTTCAAAATGACTATGAGATAACTTGTTACCTAAATGCCATTGAACCTGTAGTCTCTTCCACCAGCGAACCAGCTACCAGTATGATAGAACTGGACATCAAGTACCTTAGTCAAAAAATAAAAAGAAAATAAAATAAAAAGAATAGGAGTTCTGATGGTGAAAACCACTGTGTGGTGGTGTCAGAACTGAAAAAAGTAAAAATAAATGATGTATCCAAAGGTGAAAACCTCTCTGAGGCACCTGAGGATGAGGTACTTGATCATCTTCCCAATTATTTCCAAGACAGATTGTCAGTGCTTGTCAAACCTACAGAGGCTGTTAATTTGGGTACAGAAGAGGCTCCATAAATTGTACACTTGGCTCAATCCTTATCATCTCAAGAGAAGAAAGCCTACACTAAGTTCCTACAAAAAAAGAAAATCAATTTTGCATGGACTTATTCAGACATGCCAGGGTTGGACACTAATCTCATTATGCATCACTTGTCCATAGCTCTAAGTGTGAAACCAGTCAAACAAAAGTTGAGAAAAATGCATCCTCACATAGCTCTCCTAGTGAAAGCTAAATTAGAGAAGCTTTTGGGTGCAAGATTCATTAGAGCTATAGACTATGCCGACTAGATATCCAATATTGTACCAGTTTCAAAACATGATAAATCCATCTGAATTTGCACAAACTTCAGAGATCTTAATAGAGCATGCCCAAAGGATGATTTTCCACTCCCCAACATAGATATGATAGTGGACATGACTATGGGTTATGAGATCTATTCTTTGATGGATGGTTTTTCTGGGTATAATCAAATTAAGATAGTTCCTGAAGATCAGGAAAAGACTACATTCACTTGCGCATGGGGTACCTATTGTTGGAATGTCATGCCTTTTGGGTTGAAAAATGTAGGAGCCACATATCAAAGAGCTATGATGACAATTTTCCATGACATGATGCATAAGAATATGGAGGATTATGTGGATGACACCCTAGCTAAGTCTAAGAAAAGAGGCACACATTTAGCTGATTTAGAAATTATTCTAGATCATATGGAACAGTTTCAATTAAGATTAAATCCAAAGAAGTGTGCATTTGGTGTCACCTCTGGGAAGTTATTAGGATTCATCATTTCTACAAAAGGGATAAAGGTAGACCCTGAAAAGGTCCAAGCCATCATAGACATGCCACCTCCCAAAAACACTAGTCAAATGAGGAGTCTTCAAGGACGCCTTCAATCTATAAGGAGGTTCATTTCACAACTGGAAAATAGAGCTCAGCCCTTCAATAAGACTTTACATAAGGGAGTTAAATGTGTGTGGAATGAGGATTGTCAGAAGAGCATGGATCAGATTAAGGAATACTTGGCAAATCCTCCCATTTTAATGCCTCCTATTCCAGGTAAACCACTCATTCTGTACGTCTCAGCAACTGAATCTTCTCTAGGGGCATTATTGGCTCAACTTGATGAACAAGGGAAAGAAAGGGCCATATATTACATTAGTTGTACTCTTGTTGCCTATGAGGTCAACTACACTAGTATTGAAAAAGCTTGCCTTGCGGTAGTGTTTGCTTCCCAAAAGTTGCAACATTACATGCTTGCACACACAATACACCTCGTAGAAAAAATTGATCCACTCAAGTACTTGCTCGGTAAAGCTACTCTCATAGGTAGGCTTGCTAAATGGATGATGGTTCTTTCTGAATTTGACATAGAGTAAATTGAGCGCAAGGGAATCAAAGGCCAAGCTATTGCAGATCAATTGGCTAATTTTCCAATTCAAGACAACATGCCTATTCAAGTTAACTTCCCAGACGAGCATCTTATGTACATGACTGATAGATCATGGAAAATGTTCTTTGATGGCCCTTTCATGCAAAATGGTTATGGAGCTGGTGTGTTGTTTGTCTCTCCTCATGGGTATACTATTCCTAAATCCTATAAGTTATTGTTCCCATGCACAAACAACATTACTAAATATGAAGCCTTGATAAATGGACTAAAGATGGATATAGAATGGAATATCACATAATTGCACATCTATGGAGATTCACAGCTGATTATTAACCAAGTTAATGAACAATATCAAACAAAAGATGACAAACCGGTACCCTACAAGAAAATGGTTGATTCTTTGAGGCGGTATTTCACATTTGTCACATTTCAGTAAATCCCTAGGGTAGACAATAAAGCAACTGATGCTATGGCCACACTTGCTTCACTTCTTCAATTAGAGGAGCATGAGTTTAGATTTGCAATCCTGGTGGAAGAGCTACACTATCCTATTTTTGACTCTCAAGAAAGCCACGTTATTTGTACCCTTGTTAGTCATGAATCATCCCGCTATGGTACCATTTACTCTTATCTCTGTGATGGCATCATCCCTAACACATTTAACTGATCTGAAAGAAGAAACCTTGTTCATAACGCCTCTCGAAACCTTGTTCATAACGCCTCTCGCCATTCCCTCATCTCTGGTGATTTGTATAGGAGGGGTCTAGATGGGATACTTCTTAGGTGCTTAGAGAAGGAGGAATCTGATCAAGCGCTAGTTGACATCCATGAGGGCATCTATGGGGGACATTCTAATGGTCTTTCCATGGCTAGGAGGTTGCTTAGGGTGGGGTACTATTGGCCTACCATGTAGATGGATGCAGTAGCTTTTTCCAAATCATGTGAAAATGCCAAAAACATGGCCACCTAATACATGCTCCAGGCAGGGAGCTTATTCCTTCTATATCTCATTGGCCATTTCAGTGTTGGGCCTTTGATCTTGTTGGGTAGATTTATCCCAACTCCTTAGGTGGACATAAATTTATTATCACTACTACTTATTACTTTACAAAATGGGTAGGAGTTGTTCCTCTTTCTATGGCCTCAAGCAAGACAGTTTCTTTGTTCATCTTGAACCATATCATCTGTCGATATGGAGTGCCTTCTGAAATCATTACTGACAATGGAGGTCAGTTTAAAAATAAGGACCTTAAGCAACTCTGCCAAAGATTCAAGATTAAACAGCATTGGTCCTCCATTTACTTCCCACAAGGAAATGGTCAGGTAGAGGCTTCGAACAAAACCATTCTCAAAATCTTACATAGAACAGTTCATAAGAATGGTAGAGATTGGCATCTATAGATAAATCTGAATTTGTGGACCTATAGAATGAGTATTCGTACTCCCACTGGGGCTACTCCTTTTGCCCTTACATATGGCGCTGAAGTAGTGTTACCTTTAGAGGTCAAGATTCCTTCACTTAGAGTCTCTCTCAAAGGACTAGTAATAGATGAAGACTATCGCGCCATGAGACTACAAGAATTAGAACTTATAGATGAAAAGTGTAAAGCATCATTTGACCATATGAGGGTCTACCAAAAGCGGATGTCCAAAGCCTTCAACAAAAAGGTTCACCCTAGAGAATTCCAAGTGGGAGATCTTGTCCTACGTGAGAATCCTAAGAACCAACAACATCGAGAACAAAAGGGAAAATTTGAACCTAATTGGCTTGGACCCTAGATTATTACAACAACTTTTGGCACAGGTGCTTATTTACTATCTACTGAAGAGGGGGAGCAACTCCCTGAGCCTATCAATGTCTTGCACCTAAAGAAGTTCTATCCTTGATGCCTGTTTTGTCTGGGGGCATCTTTGTAAATATTTTATTGATCCTGAAAAAATTCCAAAAAAAATCATATATGATGCTGAAAAAAATTAAAAAAAAATAAAAAAATTCAAAAAATTTAGAAAAAATAAATAAAAATAGAAAAAGTGCCTTGGTGAAAACATGGAAACAGGCACCTTGGTAGCAAAAATACAAAAAAAAAAAAGGAGAAAAGAGAAAAAATTGAAAAAATTATAAAAATCTCTTCCAAGTGGTGAAAACTTGGAAACAGGCGCTACTTGAGGCCTTTGCACCCCTATTTCTTAGCATGCGTCCTCGAAACTTAGCCTTTCTCCATCATGCCTTGACCTTGTTGCCTTGGTTTGGAATTGGTCTTTGTCTTTGTCTAGGGGGCATAATTGTGTTAGCATTGGTCTTTTGGGTGCGTTTGTCTTTGGGACACCTTGCAAACAATGTTTCTCAACACTCCCCAACTGTGTTTTTCAATACTTCCCTAGCATCTAGTGTTTCTCAACACTTATCAGATATCCTACCCACAGTCTAGAATGATACGATATTTCCACTGGTAGATGCAATACTCAAAGTTTGACTCTATGACCTACACACACGCACTTAAACACTTGACTCGCTGAGACTTGTTTGACTTTATTTCTTTGTGTGCTGTCTATAATGATTTCTTTGATGAGTGTTCTTCCCCTAAATAGTTTTCAATGATGCATAAGCTAGAAGACTGGGGCACAAGGACATGTTTTTATTTCTTTTTCTGCTTGTGGGTATATTTTGTCGATCCTAATTGTCATGAGCATTTATGCTTGTCCCACTTGACACTAAGAATCTACAACATATTATCCTTGACTATTTTTCGCAAGTGAATGCTTATAGCTATCTTGACTTTCTTGTGTCTCAATGTGAGCATAATCTTGCTATACCAACCTTAGGGAACCTCACTACACTAGTCATCTTGACTTATATGTCTTTGATGCTTAGGTGGGATTCTCACATATATATCTGATATAGATCATATTCATATACCCATAGTTATGCTAGTGAGTATTGTATGATCTTGCGACGCTACCAATAAAGCTCGATGATGATTATTAGAGTCTAATGGCTTTGTGACCTTGCAAGTAAACCACTTTTCATGTAGCTTGCATTGTTAGACTTCATGTTAATTTGCATTTTTAGGTTGCGTTATGAGTTTGAGAGGGTTTTCCTTCATCTTTCTTTTGGACTTTTAATCAATCGTGGTCACATTTTGATTTTTATTTCCTTATCTTCTTTCATGATCTCAATCGAAATTTCCTATCTTAAACAGTTGACTGATTTTGAGGCATCCTCTTTCTTAAGGAAAATTCTCTTTCTTCTCTTCATTTCTTTTCACCTCTTCCAAACTTCTATCTTTCATTCGCTTTCACCCCACTTCTTTTCTTCTAATTCAACCTTGGGGCATAATCTTTTTTGGTGATCTACCTTGGTTTTGTGATCCTTATATCTTTCATCTTACATCAAGAACCTTATCTTTAGTTCGATTTGATCAAATTTATCATTTTTTTGTTTCTCCTCTATCTCATTTTGATTTCGATCATGAGAGGGCAATACCTATCAAACTTCAATCCTTGATTTAGCTTTATCAAACCTATCAATTGCTTCTCTTGGGGCAACCTTGCTTGATATTCTTACCTCTTATATGAGACTTGACAATTACCTATTTACAGGGGTGTTGGCCTTGTCTTTTTCAACTAGCTAATTTTTGTCTTGATGTGTTCTTGTCCGTCGATCACACATTTGGGTTGTTTTGTGATCCCAAATCGGTCTCACATTTCAATTTCATTCTTTGGCTACATGTGTTCCCAGAATGATCACACATTACCCAAAGAGGGGCAAATGTATGCACCCTAAAATGGTCGCCTAGACTTTGGGCCCCCATTTCAATTTATCAATTTCCTAAATCATTACTTTGCAATATATTTAAATCATTCTCCTTGATAAAATCCTAATTCTATCATTTATTCGATTATATTCTATGGATTAACCATTTTATCCTAAGTCTTTATTTAATTAAAAAGAATTCCCTCCCCTTTTATTAAATAAAAAGTCCCCACTTACCTTTTATCCTAAGTTGCACAAATAAAGCATTATTCCTATTTTATAAATAAGATTAAAAAAGTCTTTTTGTCTCACATGGGACAAAAGTCAACACTTCTTTCTCATTAGAGGAGACTTGTGCACAAGCATTGATCCCACTTTCAAGCTCCACCCTTGATTAAATCTTTTTCCTTTTAATCTCCTTAGTCCATCTTTCTTTAAAAGGAGAGCTCTCTTCTCATGCTTCCCCCATTCACAATTTTCATACTAATGTTATGATGTAGGTTTTCTTGGTGACATTGGAGCTTTGGAGATCTTGTTGCATTCTACTTTCATTCTTGCATTATAGCTTCATTATCATAGCATTCTTAGCTTAGTTTCTTTCATTGTTCTATCTTAACTCACATAGCTTAATTAGGAAGCATTGTAATACTTTTATTTTCATAGCTTAGTTTGTATACTTGCATATTCATCTTAACATAGTTTGCATTGCATCTCTCATATTGATTCTTGAGGATATTGGCATTCTTGCCCTTGTCTTTTTGAAATCTCCCATTGCATGGTTTGCTTAGAAAGGTCATATGCTTAATAGCTCTAGCTGAGAGCCCCATAAACATCCTTGTGATTCCATGCCTAGGGAGCTATGAATCACCTTTTGAGACCTCATTCTTGAGTGTTCTTGAATCTAATGATTCATAGAAGTGTGACACATTTATAGCACACAGTGCCAAATCTGAAGATTTTGCACAACATTTGAAGAACATCCACGAGGAGGTGAGAAAGCACATTACCAAGATGAATACACAGTATAATACTAAGACACATGAAAAAAGGAGGCATAAGGAATTTCAGGTTGGGGATGAAATCATGTTTCATTTGTAGAAGGAGCAATTTCCAGTAAGTACATATAATAAGTTGAAAATGAAGAAGTTTGGGCCATGTAAGATACTGAAGAAGCATGATTCAGAAAATTCCTATGAAGTAGAATTTCCTACTGAGCTAAATATTTCACCAGTATTTAACATTTTAGATATGACAGAGTATTATGAAGGGGTGTTGAAGATGGGGTCACAGAAGCATAGTGGAGTATTCTGAAAACTACTTCATCTACCAAGGAGATTGAGGATATACTAGATAGTCGTGTTGGTAGAAGCACAAGGAACAAGACATATGAAGAATGTCTAGTCAAATAGAAGGGACGACCTGGTGAAGCTTGAAACGCTTGTATAGAACTTGTTACTCTATACAAAAAGAAGTGGTTGGATTTCATTATCCAGGATGGTATGCTCTTCAAAGGGAGTCAGTTATGCATTCTAAGAAGATCTATGAGGGAAAATCTCATCAAAGAGAAGCATAGTGGAGGATTGGTTGGATATTTTTGTCGAGATAAAACCCTTGCTCTCGTTAGTGAGAATTATTACTGGCCATAGTTGCAGCAAGATGTCAAGAATTTTGTACAGAGTTGTAGAGTATGTCAAATGGAAAAAGGAGAAAATTCAAATACAGGGTTGTATCAGCCATTACCTGTACTAGAGAAGCCATAGGAGGATATCGGTATGGACTTTGTTCTTGGTTTACCAAGGACATGACAAGGGCATGATTCAATTTTTGTGGTGGTTGATAGGTTTTCAATGATGGCACATTTCATTTCTTGCAATAAGACTAATGATGTTGTTCATGTGGCAGAATTATTTTTCAAAGAAGTGGTGAGACTACATGGTTTACCAAAGAGCATAGTTTCAGATCGAGACACTAAGTTTGTTGGATATTTCCAGCGCACATTGTGGAAGAAGTTAAAAATAGATTTGAAGTTCATCTAATCACATCATCCACGGACTGATGGACAGACAGAGCTGGTTAATAGGAGTTTGAGGAATTTTATGATATGTTTGGTTTGAGATATGCCAATGGGATGGGATTTGATTTTACCACAAGTAGAATTTGCATACAATAATTCTATCAATAGGAGCCTTGATAAATCACCATTCTAGATTATATATGGAAGTAGTCCTAGAAATGCTTCTGAGTTGAGGAAGATAGACAAAGGAGAAATAAGTAGTGCCAAATCTGAGGATTTTGCACAACATTTAAAGAACATCCATGAGGAGGTGAGGAAGCACATTACCAAAATGAATACATAGTATAACACTAAGACATATGAGAAAAGGAGGCATAAGGAATTTCAGGTTGGGGATGAAGTCATGGCTCATTTCCAGAAGGAGCGATTTCCAGTAGATACATATAATAAGTTGAAAATGAAGAAGTTTGGGCCATGTAAGATACTGAAGAAGCATGATTCAAAAAATTCCTATGAAGTAGAGTAACCTACTGAGCTAAATATTTCTCCAGTATTTAACATTTTAGATCTGACAGAGTATCATGAAGGGGTGTTGAAGATGGGGTCACAGAAGCATAGTGGAGTATTCCGACAACTACTTCATCTACCTAGGAGATTGAGGATATAATGGATAGTCGTGTTGGTAGAAGCACAAGGAACAAGACATATGAAGAATGTCTAGTCAAATAGAAGGGATGACCTGTAGAAGATTCATCATGGCTGACAAGGGAGGAGGTTAACCATCTTGGTTTCCCTCTGCACACTTGAGATGTGACAGGGTCACTTCTCAAATTACCCTAGGTATCTGATGCAGGAGCATCCTGGGTGTAAAGACAATCTTGCATCGCCCAAAAATATTTCTAGTTTCTTTTCAATAAGGGTTATCCTATGCAGAGCTGCTATTTTCAAAAATTTACTATTTTTAGTAAGTTTTTTGTTCGGGTTGAGAATGCTCTATTTTATTCCCTGGAGGTTCACTTTGGCTATACCAGCCTGCCAATAAAGTTTCATTGCAAGATCAAGTCTTGTTTTGAAGATATTAAAAATTTTCAGTATTGGCAACAGGATACAGAAACTTTGAACTCAATTTTGAAGTCTTTAGAGGCTCCAAATAGGGTCAAAACTTTGGGTGACTAGAGCTTGTACTAAATAAATGTTGTCGAGCACTTTGTGTCATTTCCAAAATGGGGTTATAATAGCCAATCGGGTCAACAGGCGATGACTTATGGTCTCTGGAAGTTGCGCTACCTAAAATGGAAGAAAATGAATTTCCTTCAATTTTTCTTTTTTATTTCTGAAAGTTGTTTTGAGCCCACTCTAATGTAATAAAATGAAAAATAAAATAATTCTAGGGTTGGATGGCATCAATGGCTAAAATTCTAGATCCTTCCTAGGTGGTGGAAAATTGCCTATATAAGGAAGGCTAGTAGTGTTTTCTAGGGCAATTCTAGGTGGTTATTCAAGGCTTTGTCTTATAGAATATTGCAAGGAAAATGCCCGTGTGGCTTTTCATAATGTATTTCTAAAAATTTTCATTCCATACATTTGGAGATAATAAGAAACCCATTTTTTGTTTTTGCAAATTGCTATTGTGTCTCTATTTCTATTATGTCTTTCTAGTTTTAAGGGGAGCATCTTTCATCACAATATATGGATGACATGTATCCTGATCATGATCATCGAGAATCTGGTGCCAGTAGTCAACCTTGCCCAGATGTGACTGGACAATAATACCCTCGTATATGTATGCAAATGGACATCCATGATCTCTAACTCGAGCTGCAACAGGTCGACTAATGGGAATGTGCTCCCAAGTCTAGAGCTATAGTAATATAGCGCCAGCAGATAACATTGCACTGTGCTTGTAAACAACATGATGTAACTCATGGTATAGTTGGGCTAGGAAGCATGAGCCCCAATCAAAGCGACGAGGCTAAGCAATCATATCCTCAAGTATCCTACCTTAACCAATGACAAATCCATGTCCTCTGCGATCCGGTAACAAGAACCCACCGATCAGGACACCCAAAACTATAGGAAGCTTCGAAAAAGAAACAAATTGTGCCCAGGGGATGCTCTCATCACCAATGGTGGGATCTCCAAACAAATTCCTGCATACTAATCCATCATATACCTGATCATCGTAGACTATCTCACCATGAGTGGGAATCTGAAGCAACCTATAGACGTCCTCCGGAGTGATAGTCATCTCACCAAGTGGAAAATGGAAAGTATTATGGTTAGAGTGCCAATGCTCCACCATAGCAGTAAGAAGACCCCGATTCACTCAAAATCAAGATATATATATATATAGAAGGAAAGACAAACTGCATCAACCGATCAAGCATCGCTCATGCATGCTCAAATCATCAACCATGTCCAATGGTCATGGGTATAAACCTTGGACGTAAAGCTTCTGAAGGTGAACCTGCAAAATCAAGTGACATTATATTAGTAATCAATTATTTATAATAAATTATCATAAGTTTATTAGAATCAAATCCTATCTCCATCATCAATTTTCCTAATTCTACTCAAAAAAGACGGAAAACAATCAAAACCAAATCAAACCAATCAACCAGGATTGACAATCAACATTCATCAAACATAATCGAATTGACATCAAACCATTTGTTTCATCACAGGATTAATGGCTTTCATTCATCGATCAATTGCGGGAATCATTCAAATCGGATAAGCCTACCAAATCAGGAGAAACTTGCAAAAAGGATTATATGTGTTATTTTATAGCTTGTACGTGCTAAAACACCTACGCACTACTATTTTGATCATACGCGCTAAAGAAATCATCAAACACGCTACAACAAACTATAAACATCATTCTAACTTGAACGCGCTATTAAAAATCTAAAATGTGCTGACCTAATTGTAAGTGTTATCTAATCGTTCAGACGTGCTAAACCTACCTAGGACATCAATTTGTACATGTCATTTGATCAATCAAATGCACTATTTTATGACGCGGGCGCGCTAAAATGGAGTTGTAAGCACTACTAAAGCTATTGTATGTGCTATTTTGAGTTGTTGGCAAATAAAAAAGGGTTTGACACCTAAAAATTCAAAAAAATTATAAATAAGTTGATCAAATTGACAAACAAAGCGAATTAGGGTACTCATCGGAGGTTCGTAGTCACTTGGACACTAGTACCGACAACTTCACTCAAATCTATGCTCACGAATCAGGACCACCATCGCTAAATGTGCAAAAAGGAGCAAAGAGTAAATTCAAAGAGGGAAGGTAAAAATGAATAGTAAAAATGACTTTTTTACCCCTATATATAGTCTTTTGACCTAAAATGGACTATTTAGCAGAAAATTTGACCCAAGGTCAAAATTCATCACTAAAGTTCACCAAAAAGTGGCATCCCTATTAGTAAAACTATCGCACCATAATAAAAAATGAAATTGAAGTAAACTCAAAACTATTGCAATCGATCAAATGCAAATATCTTTCATCAAGATGCATTCCATTTCATTTCTGAGGGAGCATGCAATCATATCATCAGTGATTTAATCAGAACTTGTTTCAAATCATCGAGTGCAAAAATTTTCAATCTCATTAGCGGGGCATTGAAATCAGGGAATCATTTCATATCAAGCATCATATCCAAGATCCATCATCATATTGACCAACGACAGCATCAATCAATCAGGGTTTCATTAGGGAAACTACATCATCAATATCAAATCTAAAACCAAATAATCAAACATTGGACATTCTTTGAACCAATGTGTTTCGCACATTGATTCAAAGAGGGGCATTGACACCTAAAAATGGTCAGAATAATTCAAGTGGGCAATTAAACTAAAATCAAATATTAATTGAAGTCAAAGCTAAAAAGGATGAATTAAATCAAATAAATCATTTAATTATGCAATTAATCTAATGAATTATATTATTGAATTAAATCAAATCCTACCCATTCAAGGGGTACACATGACTAAAGAATTTAAATAAATCAATTAATTAATTCTTAAAATTTCTCACTTACCACGGGAAAGAATTAAATCAACCAATAGGAATTGAGAATTGAACTTGATCAAAACCAAATGGAATCTCATTCACTCACTTGAAGAATGCATCTTGACCACTCATTTTGTCTCATTGTCCCAAGCTTTGAGAGCAAAATATTTAAATTGTCTCAACATTTGAAATCATGAACTTAACCCAAACTTGATCATGATTAAAATTACTCCACCCTCTAAGCTTGGTAAATTTTATACATAGAAGGCAAAAATCAAGAAAAAATGATCTCATGAGCATTTTAAAATTGTAATTTCATCTTTTAGCATTAATTCTGATTTTAGAGTTGTCTCTAATGGAAGCTTGCTGAGAGCATTTCATTAGCATCTTTAATTAGAGAGCCATATGATGCTTATTGTAATTATTTTCATTCAATAGCTTTTAAATTGTTATTTTTTTCCATAATTGAATTGATATATTGACAAACTAATCCTATGAAAGTATTTCCACCAAGGCACCATTTTGGTGTATACTTTGACCTTCATGCCAATGAAGACCTCCATTTTTTATGTCTTATGTATGATTACAAAAAAAAGATTTTAAATTATCAATTAACTGCAATCCTAAACAACATATAGTACAATTCCTAATAGTAAGCTTAACTTCTTAAGTATATGTAAGTTATTTAAATAAATAAATAAATAACTATTAATGTAAGAAAGCATTAAAAGCACTAAAAAAATAATATTAGAAAACTGATAAAAACATAATTTCATTAGCAAAAAGAATTTAAAAAAAGATCAAAATTAATATATTAAAGTGTTCATTAATATGGCCGCATTGCCCTCCATATTTAAAAAATTAAGTGTTCATTAATATGATGCATTGCCCTCCATATTTAAATACAAAACTAAATCTAAATGCAAAACTCAATCTAAATCTAAATCTAAATACAAAACTCAAGATCTAAAACTAAATCTAAATATAAATGTAAAACTCAATCTAAATCTAAATATAAAAACAAAAATTACAAAATAAATGACTTGCCTTGATATGTGGTTGCTTGCTTGCTCTTAAAATGACCTTGCTATTCAAATATAGCTCTCACCTGCAAAACAACAAATGAAATGGAGAAGAGCCATTTTATAATTTGAGAGTGTGATTGTTTGCATTCCTTTGGCTCTTCAAATTCCTCTAAAAAAACCAAGAAACCCAAAAAAGCTTGTAGGTGGGCATGCAAAAAAAATAAAATTGAATGCCTATAAGGTCGTTTCATTTTATTTTTAAAATAAAATTAAATGCCCATAAGATCGTTTCATTTTATTTATTAAAAAAAATTAAAAAAATTTAAATGTGATTGCTTGTCGTGCCCCCACTCCCCATGTTGGGGATTATAGTTTTTTTTTAAAAACAATTTCTTTTATTTGCCTTGTAAAAAATGGTCAAGTGGATGGCTGTTTTTTCAGCTTTTATGGCATTATTGTTGAGATTTTTTTCAATACCATTTGATATTGATTATTTTATTTCAATTTTAGAATTATTTTGAATGCCATTTGACATTTTAGAATTTAATATTATTTTTAATATCAATTTATAAATGTAACTTATGACATTTCTTTTTCCCTTACATGACATATTCCTAACCTATTCCCCTCCTGCAATTGTATATAGAATAAAAATATTTAAAAAAATTGTGTGAAGATTATTAAATAGCCAATTATAAAAAATGAAACCTTAATCATTTGTTTCCCGAAAATTTATAAACCTAACCCTCAAGTATATCATTATTCTTAATGAATCTAACAGCAACCACTGAAACGATGTTTCAAAATATAATTTTACCTTCCGCTTCAACAGAGGCATTTGAATAACTTAATCATATAAACCAAAAGATGTCGATATAGCTGTCGATTTCTTTGCACGTTCTATAGACTCTCTTAAGATTTCTAGATGATAAATTTCATTTGCTATGGGCAATTAAAAACAAGTAAATATGTCATGAATTTGACTCTCTTTAGTGTACTCTTTACTCATTCTTCTGCAACGTGGTGCAGAAAAACCAAGTGGAAATATAATATTTATAGGAGGCGATTAAGCTTTATCTAAAATGTATTACTGATTAAATTTGAAAAATTCGAAAACAAAAATATTTTTGTGAAATTTTCAATATCTGTTCTTCATAATCTGTATGTTTTGAATCGAGAACAACAGAAAAATTTCCAAAAAAAATCATTGTATTTTCCCAAATCTGAAAAAAAAAAAAAAAATTGTCTTTAATATGTTTTTATGGGAAGCTTAGCCGCCGCCATATTTATAGCTATACCCAAGATAGTATTTAGAAAGCAAATAAGTTTATGCAACATAAGTATTCATGGATATATTGTCTGTTAGTCTCGCAGGAGCTGCCATATTGTTTATTGTGGCAGCAATTCTCCTAAACCATCATGGTGGTTATAGGACCCATCATCTTCCTCCAGGCCCTAGAGCTATTCCTGTAATTGGCCACTTTCATCTTCTTACAGATAAAACCAGGCCAGTTCACCAGATTCTAAGCTCGCTCTCAAGAGTCTATGGACCTATTATGCATCTCAAATTCGGGAGCTGCCCAGTTTTGGTGATAAGTTCTTCAAATCTTGCCAAAGAATGTTTCACAGTGAATGATAAGTCTTTTGCATCTCGCCCTCTTCTTGCACAAGGTCAGTATTTGGGCCATAAGTATTCTTTCTTGGGTTGGGCTCCTTATGGTCCCTATTGGCGAAATGCTAGAAAAATTTGTGTGCTTGAGCTTCTATCATCCAAAAGAATCCAATCATTTGGAACTAAAAGAGTGCAAGAAATTTGTAAAGCAGTAAATTCATTGTTTCAGCAGACACAGTTGCACAGTGTTGTTAACATGAGAAGTATCTTTCCCAAATTGACTTTTAACATTCTGATGTCTATGATTATTCATGAGAGATATTTTGGAGAGGCATCAGGGATATCGGTAGATCTAATTACCCATTTGATTGAAGAATCATTTATACTTCAGGGGCTAATTAATATCGGGGATTATATTCCCTGGTTGAAGTGGTTTGATTTGCAAGGGTACGAGAAGGCTATGAAGGAGGTACAGGAGAAGATAGATTTGCATATGCAGAGAATTCTAGAGAAGCATAGGGAGAAAGCATCAAAAGATGGTGGAGATCAGATTGAAGATTTTATTGATGTGTTGATCTCACAGGCAGAGGAGAATGGTAAAGAAATTTCAGATAAAGATACATTTATTAAGTCAAATGCTATTGTAAGTGTTTTGGTCTTGCTAGTTTCTAATTTTTTTTGTTCCTTTATTCTTATGTAGATGGTAGAGATACTAATGGTATATTTTTAGATTTTTTTTAACTTTTTAAATATGAATTAGTTTGGAAACTTTTTTTTAAAATGTTATTAATTTATTTAATATGAATTAGTGCTTTTTACATTATTTCATATAAAGTTTTATGTTACATTATATTGGTATTGAAAAATGTAAAAAATAAATTCTAAACATGGGCCTAATAATCTTTGTGTTAGTGGCATTAATGTATTTAATTAATAGTCAATCTAAAATAATATTATTGTTTAGAGGTAATTAGTCAAACTCATTGTGATATTTATTTAACAGATGTTATAATAGATTTTATATTACAAGCCTTTGTGTAAAATTGTCTAAAGAGGAACTACGGCAATTTAGGTATTGCTAGGATGGTGGAATTTAATTAGCTAATTAATACAAATGAACATTGCAAGAGAAAGATTTTAGAAAATAGGTCTCTTATTTAATAAGGAATTTTGTCTATAATTTGTCAAGGTAGTTTGGGATTAATAAATATACTAGTTAATGAATGATGGGTAAAACAAAAGAAATATCAAAGTTGTAAAGAAATGAACATAGTGATGGCTTGCACACTACACACAACATGCGTTCTTAATTGTGCTTGTAAATTTTATTTTGAAAAAGAAAAGACTACTTAATATTTTCCTAATCAGTCAAATCAATCCTTAACACACTAAGATATTAAATTGATTTTACTTATAAGCTATATTTGAAAATGATCATTCTGAAATTAAGTGACAGATATTGTATTGAGAAGGATAACCATGTACACAAATAAAACTAATGAACACTATTGATTGAATCAAGGCAGTTGTAAAGAGCAAAATGGTAGCATTACAAACAGATTGTTTCCAATGAATCCCTGCTAGAAAAAAATGCTTGAATAGTCAATATAATGCAGCTAAATTTAACTTTCTATTAGTCAAGAGTTTCTCTTTTTATTGTTATTAATACTTCCTATCTCTCCAGATGTGGTTTAGTGCAGGAACTGATACATCTGCAGTTACACTGGAGTGGGCAATGTCACTGTTATTGCGACATCCTGATGTAATGAGGAAGGCACAAGAGGAACTTGATGCTAAAGTTGGACAGAAGAGATTGGTGGAAGAGTCAGATATACCCCAGTTAACATACCTGCAAGCTATAGTTAAAGAAACTATGCGCCTATATCCAGCAGGGCCTCTTCTTGTGCCACACAAATCTATTGAGGATTGCATAGTGGGAGGCTATCATATTCCTGCAGGAACAGTATTGATGGTAAATGCATGGACAATTCACAGGGACCCAAAAGTGTGGAATAAACCACTAAATTTTATACCAGAGCGTTTTATAGAGAAGGCCATAGAGATGGACAACATATATCTGAGAGGGGATGAGTTTGAGATGCTTCCATTTGGGGCTGGAAGAAGAGGATGTCCTGGTGCTTATTTGGGAATGTGTATGGTGCAAACAACTCTCGCATGTTTGTTACAAAGTTTTAACTGGTTTGTTCCAGATGGGAGGGATATTGACATGAAAGAAGGGTTTGGGCTATCATTGCCAAAGGCAGAGCCTTTGGAGGTTATCATCAAGCCTCGTCTTTCCCATCATCTATATCAGAATTAGGTCTAGTGTTGAAAAGTTACTCCTTTCTTTTTGTTTATCTTTTCATTGCAGAATAAGCATCATCTTACTGCAAATGGTAGCACAAATAGTCAATGTGCTTTACCTTAGTTCTAAAGAATGTTAAATCTTTCAATGTATTAGATTACTTGAATATTATTTTGTAAGTTTGTAGACATTGTTAAAATTGGTCTTACAATGTTAATATGTATTAGATTATGGAGATTTCCTAAATATTTAAATTGTGGAGGGCTTGAAATTCTTACTCCATTCATTTTTTCTCTAGAAAGTATCAATCTGACAAGAAAAAGATATGAAGCATACTGTTATAAATTTTTTGTGAAGACGTATAACCTTAAGAGACAATTTTGGAACTATTTTTGTTCCTGTTAATGTATTCGCTATTCCATTTATGTTTGTGGTTAAAGACATCAGGAAAAATAACTTTCCATTTATATTTGAAGTAAATAAAGATTAATATTTTTTAAATATCTATAGTGTTTATTTAATTATCATTGATAAGTGATGTGAGACTATGCAGTTCATTCACTGTCGTGAGAACTACCATGTTGTCAGGCCTTCCGGCAATGTCTATGCAGGAGCCAAAATGCACCTGATTAAACAAATTGTTTGCATTTATTAATTAGGTTAAAAATAACACTACAATTGTTTTTTTAATTTTAATTTATTTAACAAATGCAAATAAGTGCAATTTGGCCCCTGTATAGCCAAGGGGTCGGTGACATGCAGTACAATTCTTTTCTTAGAAAGTTGTTTGCATTTATTTTTTTAGATAACTGCTAAACAGACTTTGTTTCAATGTATATGTACCAGTTTTAAAGCTGGGAGAATAATGGATGCTGGATGAATGTTTGGAATTTTTGAATGCTATGAAATGTTGTTTGTTTATAGTCGATAAAACCTTTTTCTTCAAGGGCTGCAAAATCTAATTTATGGCCTTTAAGGGCTAGTTTTAGAGATAGTTTGCATTTAATTTAATTATTTAGATAGTTGTTAACAGACTCTGTTTTAGTGTATATTTATCAGTTTTAAAGCTGCGCGGGTAATGGGAGCTAGATTTAAGATTTTTAAATGCTATGAATTGTTCTTTATTCATAGTCGACAAACCCTTTTCTTTTTATGGCTACTAAGTCTAATGAACACAGAACTGCTGCACTGAGTCTGTCCGGCCTTGCATCCTTTTACATACCATATCATGTAATAGATCTAGACCACTTTCAGTTTTATAAAAATAGATCTAGAAATTTTTGATCCTCTATGGCTAGTCCTAGAAGTGGTCAGGTAGACCTTTGGCTTTTTTTTAGATGTTTGAATAGACGATGATTCATCTTTTGGGCATATTAATGAAGTTAATATTCTTATGCAAGCTACACATGATGTCAAAGATAATCATAGAATGGAGCGTTGTTCTTATTTGCACTACTACATATGAGACAATTTTTTAATAAATTATCTTCATTTGAGACAAAAAGAAAGTTGTGTATTGTCTCAAAAATGTCTTTAACCGAGCGTCTTAATATATTGTCTTACAAAGATTGTCTCTATAAGACAATATGGAACAGAAGTATTTTGAGACCAAAATACTTCTGTTCCATATTGTCTTATAGTCTCAAAATACTTCTGTTCCATATTGTCTTATAGAGACAATCTTTGTAAGACAATATATTAAGACACTCAGTTAAAGACATTTGAGACAATACACAACTTTCTTTTGTCTCGAATGAAGATAATTTATTAAAAAATTGTCTTTAACCCCCCTCTTTGTAGTGCTGTCAATATTGCCTCTAGTATTCCTAGAACGCAAAAATGAAATTATGCTCACTTGCCTATAATATTCCTACAACCCAAAAATGAAATTTCTTTCCCATCTATTCATTGGAAATGAATTCTAACGATACTTTTAGCACAAGTCAGTAGAGAATAATCTAATAATAAACAAACTTTCAGGCCTTAATAATCCAATATACAGTAAACACTTGATTTATTTCATATAAAAGTTGTTTATAATTGGAGGCTAAGGATGTACAGGAGGGAGAAGGAAACAAATAACTTGTGGCACATGGAACATCATGAGGTTTAGTATTAAAGCACTGTGTATAACTACACTCCATGTTTATTCGTACATGTCATTCTGGAAATGGACAAGTAAAATCAATATGCTAGAGTAGAAATACATTATTTCTCTGAAATATTCTAAAACAAAAATTCATTATTTCTCTGAAATACATTATTGTGTAATGTTTGGCCATGGCATGTAGCATCTCTACCACATTGAAAGCTACTGCACTATCCAAACCAGATGTGGGTTCATCTAGCAACAAGACTGCAGGGTTGTATAACATCCACCCCTATAGAAACCCTCCTCTCACCCCTTGATACTCCTCTGATGTTTTCATCATAAATGCGTGTATTTGAGACGTGCACAAGACCAAGTTCAGTTAGCAGAGATTCAATCTTGGTTCCTTTCTCCTCATTGGATAATGAAGGTGGCAGCTTAAATCTTGCACTGGACATCAGGGTTTCTTTCACAGTCAAGAGAGGCAACGGGGCATCTTCTTGTGTTACATAGCCTGAAATCCTTCTGAACCATGAAGGATTCACTGGTTTATCATTCACCATAATACGCCTGTCTAGTGGGTCACCCTTCTTCCTACTGAGCTCATTTTAAGAAACTGTTACAAGTAGTTGATAAAAAGGAAAAAAAAATGACATTGATTATTAAAGACAAAACAGATCAGCATTGAAAAAGATTGGTGGTTCTCGTAAGCTCATGGGGCATTATCCACAGTGTTGAGGAGATTGCTGAAATCATTAATGGTGGTCAGAGTATCAGAACCATTAAATTTCTGGTTGAAATTCTCAATGGGTTCTAACACCTCTTGACAACCATAATCTTTTCCATTGTAAATTTCATCGGTTCCCAAGAAAGTGTTGGCTATTCCATAAATGCAAGAAAATGCAGAGCTATTTTCATCCCAAAAGCTTCGCTGTTTATGGGCAGGCTCGATTTTGCTTGCAATAAAATTATAAACCTCTTTCTCAAATGAGTGTTCCAGTAATTTTTAATCTCATTGTCAGTTTTCTCTGGAATGCGGCCTGCTATCAATGACTACCTGCAATTCATAAACCAAGTTTTCTTCGAGTACAACTACATTTTTTACAACTCAATTCTAAGAGGAAAAAACAGAAGGAAATCTTTTGAAGCATTCGAATATGTATTGTTGGTATGAAAAGAATTGGCAACTAAATCAGCTGGGAAGCGTACTAACTAAAAAGATGAGACTTGAAGACAAGTATTTTGTTCAGCATTTTGGGTGGGATTCCTATCAAGCTAATTATTAATTATTCAAATTCAATTTGGATAGAGTTAAGTTAGCCTAAACAATGTTCAAATTCAGTCTCAGTTATGTGCATCAAAACCAATTTAAAAAAAAAAAGCCTAAACATTTTATATATATATATATATATAATTGATCAATGTAAAATTTCAAATAAAACAAGTTATCAATAGGTAGTTAGATAAGAAATAAGAAACACTATCTTTAAGTAATCCGAATAATGATAAAAAAATGAAACCAGATAAAAACAATAGCTAATATTTGAGCTGCAGTCTTTAATGAGATGGATCAAGAGAGTTGTTATTCTGAAACTGTACCTAAACATTACTTATTCTATATATCTCCATCATCATACCAAGACAATCTTAAGCTTAAATAGTATACTTCATTTTGATCTATCCAGACGTTATATTTGAAATTACTATAAGATCCAATTATTCATGTAATTCCAGATAAGAAACATAAATAAATCAAATATTAAAATGTGTTGTTTAAGCAAAATCATATACATATAAGCTAGTTGCATCATAAACAGTACCTTAAGATGTGAAGAAATGTTCACCTATTGCCAACTAACTCGTGAAGCCTTATTATCATGTCTTCTTCATCTGGTGAGATATGACCACACTTGACATTAGGACGAAGATAATTCATCCAGCGTAGCCTGTGCCCCTTTCCACAATGCAACAAATCTGTCGAATGGCAGGGTAAGTATTGTTTATATCATTAATAGCAATATTTTTACCATGTTTAACATTATTAAACAACAAACAAATCACATAATACAACAAAAATGGGAAAAAGTACCAACCTTCTTTTATGGGAAGAGTTCACCAATTCCCTACTCCATGGATTTGGATGTAATTTGTCAAACGAAGATCTTCTTCTGCTGTTCAAGGCCCTCTATTCATTCCTGCATACAAGCAACGAGGTTTTCCTACCATCTTTTGATTCTTTCTTGTTTAAAACAATAAGCCAATGATTATAAGCTTTTTCTAGACTGTTGTAATTCATAAGCACCAAACAGAGAACAAGCAAACAAATTTATAGATGCCAGGTAGATTGATTAATCAGACCATCATTGCAATAAGAATATTGTTTTAGTGTTATACATATATTAAATTTTGGTAAAACGTTACTGAAATCATGAAAACCGTACATGGCATCACAAGCTGTTTAAAAAGTAAACAATAAATGCAATCGCATGTCATTTAATATTGATGGAATGATAAAATAGAACTAGCATTTGCATTGAAACATAACTCGGTTAATAAGATTTAAGACACATCATGATACGTGCATAATTAAACATCTTGAGTTTATATAATATGGTTTCGTCAATTATCACTGGATTGTTGTTATCATTTTTAAACATTTGTGAGTCATTTCATTTATAGGTAGAGAGCCAAAATCTCACATTTGAACAAGTTAATTCATACGGGTTGCAAAAAGAACCAATGGAGAAAATGACAAATGACAGAGTCCAATTTTGGATAGTTTGAATGTGCACTTGATGCATAGTTTTAAGTGCTAACAAAACCCTCAACTTCTATTTCACGATCCAAGAAGTGAAACGTTACACCCTATATGACAAAGGACATGAAATACCCACCTTAGTGGAGGAACTTGATTAAATTTATATTGGTGATAAGGCAAGAAGTAAAAGGGAAATCACATATATAAAAAGCCAGCTAGATCCTCTAATGAGACGTGTCTAACCAAAATAAATTCCAGCACTACTGTGAGAGAAGTTAGAAACCCAGTTGCCCAAACACATATATGTCAATGAAAGATTTCTAAAAGGTAGCCACACCCATGTTAGGTGTGAATATAAACCAAATGAAAACAAATAAAATGCAGACATGAGTGCATCCATGCACGCAAAATGTAGAGACAGAAAAATAGATTAAGGACACCAAAAAAAACCGGCCTTAGAAATTTTGAAGAAAGTGCAATTAGTAGGTGTGAACCCAAATTCAACAACCTTTGCCAGCATCCTCCCTGCAGTGATAAAATAGGCACTTCGGAGCAGGGATATACAAAGATGGAGAGGATCTGATTTACATGTAGGTATTATAATTTGGGACTCAAATAAGGCATAAGGACTGGCTGACAAAAGGCCACAAGGAGGTGCCTCTACAAGATGTGTGCAAGGACTGAACCAGACAAAATCTTCAGAGAGAATTTGCAAAGAGGAAAATATAAGGTGCACAAGAAAGCATGTTTAAACATCACCAATGCAACACATAGGTTAGAAGACATTAAAAAAAGAGAGATTCTTGTCCTCAGAGGTAAAGGCCATGCCTCCACGAAAACACATCTCCTAATTTAGCATCAATAAAGCCATCGTTTCCTCTAAATCGCACAAACAACACGAATGGAAATAATATGGTCGTCATCGTGTTGATATCCAGCCAACCCAGTATGACATCATGATAAGAGAGACCCATCTTCACCGCCAAATGAAATTCCCCAATCTGATTTACTGGCTTCCATTTTGGGAATTGCCCTTTTCCTAACATTCGAAATGCTATAAAAGAAAAGAATGGTTAACAGGATGTTTTCCAAAGCTTTGTCCGATCTAAAATACTTCCCCAGCTGACAATGAAAGAGAGGTTTTTATATAAAGATTCAAGTGTCGAGTATCAATGGCAGACCAATTTTCCCCCAAAAACCAAATTTGATCTCCCCCCAAAAGCCCAAATATGGATGCAAATTTTTTGAAGCACAATAAGGCACGTATACCCTTTTGACAGAATGCCTCAAAGATGTATCATCTCTTTGTAAAGCAATGACTAACAGTTAGGACAGAGGAATTGGCATGAACACCAAAAACATAATGTTTGATTAAGGACAAATGACTGCCAATTAGAAGTGATCAGAATCTGCCCAAGGGCAGTGACAAGAAGCAGTGTTGCTACAAAGAGACAAAAGGTTACATCCTCTGCCTCAGAGTTGTTAAAAGGTTTATAACTAATGAATGATACAACAACTTCAAAAGGTATAAAATAATGGTGCATGTATGTAGCTACTGATTGGCAAACTTCACCGGGATTAAGATGACAGGTAAAGATTCCTAGTCTTTTATAGAGTCGTGAATGGAGAAAAAACCACTATCTTATGGAACCAATCAAGGGACTGTTATCTCAGTCTAGGAATTTATAAAGAAGGACAACATCTACAAGTAAGACAGAGGTCACTATTAGCAAATATATAAGAGGACAGTTATATAAATGAGAGAAAATTTAAAAGGTTCTTGTGACAGTGAATATAAAAGTAAGATCATCAAACATGAAGAGTGGCTAGCACTCACAAGAAAGACTAAAGATACAAAGAGTACTGTTCCTAAAGGTTGAAGACCACCATTACATAGTACAGAGATGCATTCATCATGAATGTCATGACAGATTATAATGCACTGCTATCAGGAGCAGAGAAAGGACAGTCATATAAGTTTTGAGGATCTTGTAAGTTGTCCTACATAGGTTTCAAAGCTAGGCAAACTCAAAGCTAAACTCATTGAGCTCCTTACTTCGTACCTCTAACAAAGTCACATAATCTGTTTCTAAATGGACCAAGAGGACTCTATAATTCAAGGTTGAAGTCATATATGGATAACCAAGGTTATAACCATTATATTAGAATGTGCTCCATATATAACATTTCCTTCACAATTCCTTGCAAATTGCTATTATGCTAATTGATGAATTTACAAAAACATGGTTAACAGGTTATGCATTGAATCAAATTCCTATAGGAATAAAACAGAAACTATAACATATCAAAACAACTTTAAATATCAGATGCAAGAATTTATTTACACACCGATAGAAAACAATAAATAGAACTTACTGAATGATTGTCAAAACCATATCAATTTTTTATAAGATAAAGGAGTAATAAATTGTATCGTTATACAATCATCCTTTTAACATCTTTGCTTTTACAGTTTGAACTGTCAGGGAAAATTACTGGCATGCTGTTGGACAACATACTAAGATTGCCATCAGCATAGTAGCATACACAGGCAGAAGATTTCCAACTCCAGTAAGTTGCAATTTCTAGTTCGTTGAGGAACTCCAAATTATTGAGTACAACCCAGATCTGAAACATTCACTAATGGATGGGGCATATGCATAAAGTAAGAGCTCTATTTCAGAATGTTTGCAATTTTACCATGCACAAAAGGAAAATGCCAATAGGGGACAATTCGTTTCCTCAAAACACAAAAGAAAAATGCCAACAGGAATATGTCATAACCACCCATCAAAGCATAAGCAATAAATATTTTCTGTCAGATGTTGAAGTTGCAAATGCAGTAGTAGACATGTTCTGCAAAATGTGGAAGTGGCGATAAGGCACATAAAAATTGAATAAAATAATTAAAGGATCTACACAAAATGGACAACCTGAAAAATGTCTGAAACCTTCAGACATATGCAATTCACAGCCAAGTTCCAAATCTTTTCCAATGTCCAACCTTCTTAGAACTATAGAATAGCTATGGCTATCCATCAAAGCAAAAAGGATTCTACTGTAGCTGTACATACTGTGACAGATGTCTATCCAAATATGGAAGCATACACTGGAAATGTATGAGGATTGTACGATATAGTGCCCTAAGTAAAGTGAGGTGTCATGGGCTGCACCTAGTGCCGGATATGCATGAGATGTAATCGACAGGTATAAAGCAAAATCATCACAAACTTTGCTAGCATCTCCTACCTTTGAAGATAAAGATGGAGGGATTTTTATCAAATATCGTTATAATAGACAAACACTCACAAGCTTGATAGAGCATTGTTCTGTTAAATGTCTCAATAATTGAGAGAAATTGTTATGATACACCATGATAACGTGGTTGGTGCAAACAGGTATAATTCAAATGAATGATGATTTCATGGAGGACAATAAAAGTATCACAAAGATTGTGAAAAATATATCTGGTAGAGAAAGCATTAAAAACTTTCAAGAAGATATACTATGTAGATTTGAAACCAAACTGCACATCCTTTGCCAACATCCAAACCGTCTAGCCACCATAGGAACTTTTGTACAAAAATATGGACATTCAACAATAGCGCTCGTGGACATGAATGCAAGGAAGTGCACAAAACGTATTTAATAAAAAATATACTTTATCAAATAATATCAGCAAGAAAAAGTGATCAACGGGACATAAAATGAATCCCACCACAATGAATGTCTCACTAATGAGCAGGAACTAATTATTGTCATAAATGCCAATGACAAAATAGGAGATTTTTGCAATGAATTTATCAAACACTCAGCCACCTGTCACGATGCAGAGAACACGCTAGGTGTGTTCGTGATGAATCTCATCTCTCATGTTCATTTTTATGTTTTAAGCATCTTATTGGAGATTTAATGTTGCACGTTTTTTTCTTGTATTTTCTGCAACAGGTGGTGGCTGTCTTAGATAATAGAGAGTCAAGTTACCTGTTTGGGTTGAATTCTGTGACCTTTTTGGAGATATTTATAATTTTTTTGTTATCCCAATATTTATCATGACTATTATTAATATTTTAAAGTTAGCTGTGGGTGTGGTGGTTTTTCTTTCTGGTTTCTATTTAATCTTTTCAGAAAACATGATACGGAAAATTGTTAAAATGGCATCCACAAATTAAATGCGAAAGTTGAAGTCTCTGATTATAATATAACTGTCAGCTTTGGAAATATAAGTAAAACTAAAGATGAAGTCTCCGATTATAATCTAGGATTGGGATATTCTCAGTAAATTATCCTATGAAGCTTATGGCAATTACCCTATGGAGCAGAGCAATAACGCAGTTAGGCTTTCCCTAAAACTATGTGGTAATGCAGTTTCATTGGCTCAATAACAGGCACAACTATGTTCATGTAGAATGTGCAAGATTATAGAAGATGTGGGTTGATTGAATATAATAAATGGTTAAGAAATACCTGGATTCTTCTATTGTTTTGTAAATTTCCTGCCCAATGAATATCAATCTTTGTAATATGAGTTAGCTTTTTCTTCCTTTCATGAACTTTCTGTTCTGTATGATTGAAATTTCATGATTAATTTGCCTTTATAAATTCTGAACGAATGAAATTTCATGAATAATTTGCTTATATAAAGTTATAAACCCATAAGGTACGATAAGGGGAAAACAACAACAATGATAGGTATTACCAAAAAGGAGTTATCCTAGGAAACCCTAACTGTTCTCTGTAAATTATCCTATGAAAGCGCTATTCTCAGAGCTATAAAATCAATTTACTGGAGCAAAGCTCCCAAATAAAGCTTATGGCAATTACCAAATACAGCCATGGCTACCGCTCGTTACCGTACATTTATTTGGCGATTGAGAAAGAAGCAGATCCCTCTCCGATTGTGTTTTTCTGCTTCCTGAGAGGACAAACTCTTATCCAAACCACTTTTAACCTACAGCTACATGCATAAAGAACAAATAGAATTTGTTAGGCAGCATTTCAAACCCGCTCTGAGTCAGTCGCATCAGGATAGCTGCACATCAGCGGGAATGGCTGAGCAAATATATTAAACACAATCATTTCTCTATACCACATTAGCGGCCTAGAATGAGGATTTGGAGTATCAGAAGGGGAGCCAGTGGATACATCAGAAGGGATTCGCTGGACATGGTAACACTCACAGCCAAAACAAATAAATACAAATAACTATGCTATGCTACCAAGGACCAAAAGAATTTGCAGCCAAGGCAATACTTATTGATAAAAGAAAAGACAAATTAACTATATACGAAGAAGATTAACGTTCGAAGGCAGAGAAGGAAAAATGAAAATTAGATTGAAGACATTAGGTTCTATGAAAAGATAACTCCAAACCTCAATCCCGTGGAAAGAAGAAATTTAAGAAGAAACTGATCTCTGGAATCCCAAAAAACTACCTGATAAATCAAGCCTCCGTTGTATTTCCAAGTTATCGATACTAGCCCCAATTCAATTCTTCCCCCCAATGAAAAAAAAACCAGTCCGAGAGTGTTCTTTATTTTTCCAAACCAGGGAAAGAGAGTTTTTTAAAAATGTCGGTAACAGCACCCATGCATGCTGGGAATGCAAGCAGCAAGGTGAAGTGGGCAGTCTATTTTGATGAAAGTTTTCCTTAATTCACCAGATGAAGGGAGAAATTCCCTACTTTAGAAATTCCCTACTTTTCCCTTCCTCTTGGTTTTAGGCCCCATTGTTTGGTGGAATTGGATTGGAATTCGGATTGTTAAATTTTGGAATTGACATTTTCAATGTTTGTGTTTAAAACATAAAATTGGAATAAGGATTTGTTAATTCTCATTTATCTTAAAATCAGCATTTGAATCTTCCACTGTGGAATTGGAAAATCAATTCTAATTCCACTTAAATAGAAATTGAGAGTAAAGCAAAATTTATAATATTTTGAAATTCATATGCAAACACCATTTTCCATCTTCTTATTATGAATTCTAGGTGAACCAAACAATTCGAGCCATATTCCAAAAACTATTTTCCGAATTTAAAACTTCTAGAATCGTCAAATACTGGAATTTGACAATTTCGATGTTATTTAATCCCAGTGTAAACGAAAATGCATGCACTTTTTTTTGTCAAAAGTTTTAATTTAAGACAACAATAATAATTTCTATTTTCATTTATAATAGTTAAAATAATAACTTGAATATTTAAGACAAAATTTCAATTTCGTCTTAAAATACTCCTACTCCTCCATGTAGTAGTGTCGATTGATTATTTCGAAGGTGGGAAGTGTAGAGAACTAATACTCAAACTCCCATGCATAGTTCTTCCTGTTACCACCAAGTTATTTGTTTACCACTGCAATGCATGAAGTTTACTTCAGATGTATGAGTTTTTTTTAAGCAGATTACTGACTTCTTGTAACTACAGTTTTCACCCCCTTGAATAAAGTATGAATCCCATGTTTAGTTTATATGTTAATCTGCCAGTCCATATAATTAGATGCATGTAACATGAAGTTCATTTGCAATCCTAACTTAGGGGTGATTATCTCTATATAGAGATCTCTTATTGAATTGGTAAAGGTGGAGAAAGGCTTCTTACCAAAAGCATAATGTAACTGTTGTTGAAATATGAACAAGTGTCACGTAGTGGCCAAGTACTTGTCTTAATATTAATAATAATAATAATAATTAAATTCTTCTAAATTGTATTATGGCTATTTCATACAAATATAATTAGATTGATTAATTGATTAGGAGTTTGATATTAAGTTAATAATGATAAGTTAAAGATAAACAAATATAATTAATATAATAGCTATATGATATAATAGGTGAAGTCTTATATTAATTTAGAATTATAAATATATAATAATTATAAATATTTTACTCTTTTGTTTTACAATTTTAACATATTTAATTATCATACTATAAATCAAATTAATAAAAACAAAAGAAAATTAATCATTATAAATGTAAGTGAATATATCTATGTTAATGAAGTACATAAATTATATTTAATTTTTAAAAAGATTTCAAGTAATATCTTTTATATTATTTTTTGATTTTAAAATTTTATATATTATCAATATTTTAAAAATATATAATTAAAAATATCAATAAAATTATTTTTCTTAAATATAATTATTAATTTTTGAAATAAAATAATTTATACAAAAATAATCAATATAATATTATAAGATATTTTAAAAATATAACTATAAATCAAAATTTAAATACTTCACATAAATTATTAATCAAATATAATATAATTTCTTATTTTAAAAAAATAATTGTTAAAATCAAAATAAATTACATCATTTAATTAACTAGGAACAATTTTAATAATATTTTATATAGTTCATATAGCTTATGTCAAATCATATTATTTAGTATTTTAAAATATAACTTATAATTATTTGTTATAAATAATAGATATTATTATCACTAATTCATAAGTTAATTAATATAAAATATATAATGAAAAAGTTAAGTTTATTAATATTTAGATTATAATTATAATTTATGTTATTTTTTTAAAAATCTAAATATATAACATCTAATTATAATACATATAACAAATTTTATTATTCAATTTAATATACATTAGTTAATAAATAATCTATATCCAAAACCATGCATTTATATTATAACATATTTTTAAAAATAAATATGAACTATTTTAAGGGCATGGTAAAGTATTTGCCCCTATAATATTGTCTCAAAAATTGTAATAGAGGTAGTGCTTCCAAAAAATCCGTGTATAAGAGCCTAAATTTTTAAGCCAATAGAAGAGCTCGAAATTAATTTTGTTGAATTATAAACATAAAAAATGTGCATGTATACTATACAAATTATTAATTTTGTAACAAATTTGATAAAAATAATAATTTTAATTGGTAGAAATGTGATTTTTTAATCACTAGTTAATGGAAGAAATCCAAAAATGGATGCAATAGTACTTGCCTAGCCTATCGGCAAGTACTAATAAAGAATTTGTGTTTGTGTTTAAAATTTGTCTATTTAATCTATGCTCTATTTTCCCTTGTTTTCTTTGAATTCATAAATGGTAGCAAAGCTTGAGGAGAAGTTCTTGTGCATGACATCATAAGAGAAAGTGAAGAGTGTTTGTTGGGAGAAAGTAATCATGGTTCAAAGGGATTATAGATTGGTGTCATTTTAGATTTAATCATAGAGCCATTGCTATTCGAAGAATCAAGATTGTGATTCACCACTGTTGTGAAAAAAGGGAGAAATCATTGTCCAAGCCACTGTGAAGAAAGGAAGCTGCCAAAGGAGATTTTGTTTGTTGATCAGCACTGTGAATTTCAAGGAAATTTACAAAATAGATCGCAGTCATTGTTAATGTCATCCAAAAAGGGCAAATAGGGCAAATAAGGAGTTTGTGCAAAGATTAGTAAAATCCTCTCTTTGAATCAACAAAGTCAATACACTAAGGAGAAATAATTGCAGCCATGAAAGTATGTAGCAGTTTGTAGAAGAGAATGTTGTTTGGAGGAAGTTGAAGAAAAAAGCTTGCCGTTATGAAAGGTCATGTATGTTAAACAAGTGCCACGTAGTGGCGAAGTACTTGCCTTAATAATAATAATAATAATAATAAAATTCTTCCAAATTGTATTATGGCTATTTCATACAAATATAATTAGATTGATTAATTGATTAGGAGTTTGATATTAAGTTAATAATGATAAGTTAAAGATAAACAAATATACATTGTTGTAGTTACTAAGTACAAGTATAATTGGTATTAATCACAATGTAATTAATATTATAGCTATTTGATATAATAGGTGAAGTCTTATATTAATTTAGAATTATAAATATATAATAATTATAAATATTTTACTCTTTTGTTTTACAAATTTAAGATATTTAATTATCATAGTTTAAATCAAATTAATAAAAACAAAAGAAAATTAATCCTTATAAATGTAAGTGAATATATCTATGTTAATAGCAAAGTCTCTCTGCCATCATTTCCTACGCCAGCAAAGTCTCTCTGACCGACTGCTACACCATAGTATGCTCGCAACATGCAATTTGCAGTTACACCATTGGCAGCTGATTTTGTGTTGAAGGACAGATTTTTTATTTTTGCTTTCTTAGCGTGATCAACTATGGCCAGCTGAGGATTCCAAAAAATGGCTCTACTCCCATGAAAATATTATCTCTCACTAGCGTGGACAATTGATTCTCTGGATAGACAATTTTGCTTTTTCTCTAAAACCAAATATGTCGGGACTTATAATTCTAATCTTGCTCTTCCTTCTATACGCCTCGATGGATCTGGTACTCTTCCTGTCTTAGATTGGCATTTGGTTCTTGGAGGAAAGAAATCTAAACAAATCAATAAACAACAGTGGAATAATATTTCAATTCATAACAGTTTCGAGATCTTAGCATCTTCTTCCCCTAGGGTTTTCTCTAGGGGTTCCATTCGGGGGAAGATCATGCAAAAATCAGGTTCATCTCATCCTCACAAGATGATGGTGTTTCCTCCCGTTCCATCTCAAAATAGGGTTTTTGAAAATCAAAACCTAGTTATATATTCTCCTCCCCACTGGCCAATTAATAACAATATCAAAGCAGATCAAAAGTCCGAAAGCAAATATTCTCCACCACACAAGCGAAAACAAGAGTCCTTTTTGCATCCCTCTTCATCACAACCATTATCCCCTCGGATGCATAATAAATTTGGCATTTCCTCGACGGAGTTTCTGGATATTCAACCTAACTTTGAACCAAGCTACATGGAAATGGTATCCAAAATATGCAGGAACAAAGGAGTGTTTGCCAGATGGACTAGATTAGGTGCTAAATCTGAGGATATTATACACTAGTTTATGACTAATTTCTCTGGATAGGTAAGTATCACTATCCTTAGTGAAGGATTTTTATTTTTAAAATGCAACAACAAGAAACTTAAAGAGGATTTTTTAGCATCAAAATGCCCTAAATTTAGAGGGTGTAATTTTATCTTTCTTGATTGGCATCCAAAATTCAACTATAGAGATTTGGATAATATAAAAGTAGATAAGGCAATCTTCATTCCTGACATTCTGGTAGAGTTAATCAATATAGAAACCTTTAAAGCCATTGGTAACTGTCTAGGAGAATATGTAGGTATAAGGGTGCTAGACCACCCTCAAAATAAGGTAACAATTATAGTCAATATGGAACTCAACCATGCTCCTTTAGTTCCATTAAGATTCTACCTGTTAGGGCTAGAATATATTCTTTACCCTGAAATTTTGATAGATATACCTAATATGACTTATGAAGATAATATCTTAACTAAAAGGTCTAAACCCCCAATCTGCAACACCAAACTAGCTCATTCTGTAGAACACCCTGAGCTTCAGAGTAAATCTTGCTCCCCATCAAATTGTAACCTTTCAAACCAAAAAGGGGAGATAACGGAGAAAATTTTACCTAATGTATGTTTTTTTAATCACGAAGCTGGTTTTTTTCTCAGTCCATTAAATTATCAAACTAAGAAATATTCTAGGAAATCCCTAATGGATTTGAACCCATGCCGACAAAATTTTGATAAAGATCCTCCTAGAAATATGAGTGTTTCTCATATGGTTGCAAACACGGCAGATAGTCCAGATATATCTCAAACCAATTGCATACTTAAATCTACGAAATATACCTCTGAAATTGACGAACTCAAAGAGAATCTAGATTTATCGTATACTAAAAATCTTAACTTGGATAATACTCTCTTAACACATAAAAAAATAAAGAATAAGATGAGTGATAACCACCCATCAAATGCGTCTAAAAATAATAAAGTAGAGAAAATCACAATAAATGATAAAAGCCCATCTCAATGTGCTCTATGTCTATCCCAAAACCTTTTTCTCAATAATATTAATGCTAATCTTGAAAATCATGGGCAACTAATCAATGACCTCCAAATACTAAATAACGAAATTGGTGAACAACTTTCCATATGGGATAAAGCTCACAACGGACTCTTGGATGGAATTTTAACAACAACAAAAGATTCTGACACTAACTCTCTTGTTTGTCAGCCTTTTCCCCTGACAACGCAAATTCATCCTCAACTGGATTTCCAACATGACAAAACCATTTCATCTGAGCCAAGTCTTTTAGCTTCCATCGAATATCCAATAGGAGTTCAAACACTCAGACTAGCTATAGATAGCTCAATTATTGAAGAAAGATCAGAAAATAAGGAGAGGAATTATTATAAGGAAAAAGAACAGGCAGGGCTGAAGTGTCCAATTTTAGATAGAACCATGGCTATCTCAGTTGTTCCCCTTACTGAAAAAATAGATGCCCCCATAAAACTCTCTTCTTCTAAATCACTAAATTACCTCAAATTCTAGCAAACACCAAGTAATGGTAAAAGGGTATTCGAAGATAATGTTATGGATACTACACTAGCCTCTAAGTCAACCCAGGGTACCCATACAGTAAATATCCCAATAGAAGTAAATACAATTCTCTCTAGCGGATTTCACTGTAATATAGAAGAGATTGACCAAGAAAGTTTGGATGCCCCTCAAATATGGGAAGAATTTGGGATTCTAGAACCAAAGAATTGGCTTCTAAACCAGATTTCTGAAAGTGAAAGAAAAGGAATTAACAATGAGGACATCATGAAATCTTCCCTCAAAGAAAAACACAATTCAAATTTAAGTGAAAGATTAATGGAGGAAATTAGAAATGAGGAAGAAGAAATAAAGGATGAAGAAATAGCTGTGAGTGTTTCCAATGCACAAAATCACCAAGAAAACTTAGGAATACTCTCAAATTTAAAAGGTATAGACAAACCCAATTGTGGTAAGATCAACAAAAAAAGAGGAAGAAAGAGCCTTGTGGAACTAAGAACGGCAAGTGGCAAGGCTGATAATCAGTCTAAAATTTACAACATTCTTAAAGCAGGGAAGGGGAAGTTCCTTCCCACAGTATTATGAAGATTTCCTCATGGAATGTTAGGGGTCTCAACACCCCTAACAAAAAGCGCTCCTTAAAGTGCAATCTGACACTCTTCGAATTAGAAATTAATTTAATACAGGAAACAAAACTTAATAAGGAAGAAGGGGATAAAATTAAAAAAATCTTGGGGATTTGGAAAAGTGAATTTAAAGAATCAGTGGGAGCTTCTGGTGGATTGGGGATCATCTGGGACCCTAGGAAAGTAGATTTTACTCTAACTATGACTAGCAATAATTGGATGGCAGGCAAGGTTAAAAACTTTAGAAGCAACACTCAATTTAACATAATTAATATTTATGGACCCATACCTACAGTAGCTAAATCAGTTGTTTGGACCGAGATTAGTAACTTCATGAATATGGAACCTTTGTCAATTTTTATTTTGGGGGGGGGGGATTTCAACGCAATATCAACCATCAATGAAAAATTTGGTGGTTCCCAAACTGAATCACAAGCCTCAAAGGACTTCAAAAACTGGATTATAGGAAACTCCCTCTTAGACATCCCTTCATCAAATGGTCTGTATACATGGAACAATAGAAGAAAAGGATACTGTTGTATTGCAGAGAGACTGGATAGATTTCTGATCCGAGGTGATATTTGGTCCTTTAACTTGACAATTACAGCAACTATACTCCCATTTACTAGTTTAGATCACTACCCTATTCTTCTTGAATTAAAGGAATCTCAAAAACCAATCAGATGTTCTTTTAAATGTGAGAAAATGTGGTTTTTAGATAAAATCTTTATGGAGAATGTCAAACAATTGTGGCAAGAAGAGGTCTTTGTAGGTTCTTGTATGTTCTGATTTGTTTCAAAACTAAAAAGACTCAAAGAAAAAATAATTAAATGGAACAAAGAAAGCTTCAAAAATATATTTAAGGAAAAATTAGAAAATGAGGAAGATATCAAAATTCTTAATGCAAAAATTATAGAAAAAGGAATGATGGATGAAGACTACAATAAAGAAAAAGTCTTACTAATCAAACAAGAATCTATTTTAGCAAAAGAAGAATTATTCTAGAAATAGAAATCTAGAGAGACTTGGTTAAAAGAAGGTGATAGAAACACCAAATTCTTTCATACTAGTACATTAAATAGACGAAACACAAACATAATCACTAAAATTTGAGACATTACAGGAATAGAGGCCGAGTGTCCAAATCAAATAGCAAAAATTTTTGTTAAGTATTACTCGGATATCATAAATAATTACGAATCTTCAAATCTAGGAGCCCAAAAGGAAATGCTAAGGGCGATTCCTAGAATCATCACCAATGAAGACAATAAAATCCTCAATAGGAGATTCTCCCTAGAGGAAATTAAAGAAGCCCTCTTTTCTCTAAGTCCAGATAAATCTCTAGGACCAGATGGCTTCCAGGCATTTTTCTTTCAAAAATGTTGGGACATTATTGGGAAAGAGTTATGGGAATCTATCGAAGCAACTAGGAACTCAAGGACCTTATTAACAAAAATTAATAACACCTTTTTTACATTAATTCCCAAAAAAATTGATACTATCTCCCCTGGCGATTTCAAACCTATTGCGCTTTGCAATACCATATACAAGATTCTTTCTAAGGCCTTGGCAAATAGAGTTAAAAATAGAATACACAAACTCATATTAGAAGAACAAATAGGTTTTGTTCCCAATAGATCAATTTACGATGGAATAATTATAATATAAGAACTGATACATTCAGCACAATTAAACAAAAACCCATGTATGTTGATGAAATTAGATATTTGTAAAGCTTACGATAAGGTCGACTGGAGATTCTTATGTAAAACAATGCAAGCATTTGGCTTCTCACATCAATGGATTAATCTAATATTTAGCTACATCTCGACACCAAAATTTTTAGTCTTAATAAACGAATCACCTGAAGGCTTCTTCAATACGTCGAGAGGTATTAGACAAGGAGACCCTATTTAACCCTGATCCAAGATTAGTAGGAGCCAAATTTTAGTTATTTCTAACATACAAAGTTAACTGTCATACTCAAACCAAACAGAAATCAAGGCAGCAAATATATATCCAAAATCAAAGTATACATTTAACATCCAAAACCTTACACATTTACTCACAAAATTATATACAAATATATAAACCTCTATAAACATATATATAGATTTTCAATTTACAGCTTTAAATACAATATATAGACCAAGAACCTATTATATTAACTCTCTTAGATGGCAAGATCTACAAAATCAATTGCAACAATCTTCTACCTCATCGACCATTCATCAGTTAAAGAACACCCTATTGTGATCGACAGAGTGTTCCTCTCAATTCTCCCTTTTAACAATCTGAGTCATTGCCAGTGATAGATTGCTTGAGAGACTAGGAAAATGGAGACTCGGCTCATCACTTTTGTGCTTAACGACAGTAGAGCCATGGCATTTTGAGGCCCCATTAAACCAAAGCGTTGGAACAAAATACTTAATCCTCTGCCAGATGGAGCTAGAAGGGCCCTGGAAAGAAGCCTCGGAGATGCATACTTCAACAATGAATTCTCTTTCCGCACTAATGGTAATATTGTTGGAATTTTTCTTGCCTTAGCTATTTTTGCTAGTTTCAAGAAGGCTGAGATCATTAAAGCTTATATGTCAGTCTTTTTAAAGACATCCTGGGTGGTCTCGAAAGTATGATCCATTGCGACAACAACCAGCTTCTAATCCCTTTTCCGGAGATGACTATGAGAACTGAAGTCGATAAACTCAATGATATTCTGAATGACCAGAGGATCTCAATGACCACCTTCAAAGATGAAAATTTTTTTGACATACATTGGCCCGAAATGTGTCGTAAACTAGAGTTTCTGTTCAAGGATTGTCTAAAGGAGCAAATGGAAAAAGAATGGCCTCTAAAATTTTGGATAGATGAGGGTTATGAAATTCCCGTCTCACTGGAGAAGATGGACATGGATACTTTCCACATTTTGGCTCCTTCTGTTATGAGATGCTCGAAACAATCGAAGGAGACTGCTGAGAAAGAGGTTGCCGTAATTATTATCAAAAAGAAGGAAGTGACTGGAGCTACGACTTGCTCCAAAAGGTATATAGGCTCGGGTATAGCATCAAGGTTTTGGTAAAAGGCCGGGTTATGCCAGAAGATTAAGTAAAGTATAATCTAGGCTCCAAGATTTAGTATTATTTCTAGTAAAATATAAGAAGTAATGTTTTTCCTTTCTAGTATAGATAGGTTTCTATAATGATTTCCATGGACTCTAAATTTCAGTAGAATGGGATGGTTTATTAGCGCTCAACTATATTAACCTCTACACTGTAAGTATTTCTCTTTCATATAGATATAATGTTGATAAAACTTTCAAGATTAGAATTTCCTAGTATAAGGTCCTAGCCTTTCTAAGGTATAACCCTGTAAATTTTACTTTCAAGGATGGAAAAGAATACACTAAGTTTCGGTATAAATGTCGAAACTCTTCCACTGTTTAACAAGGAGAATCTCAAAGCTTTATTTTAAAAGCAGATTATCTAAGGTCCAACAAAGTTATATTTTCACCATTTGGATTAACGTGTATGGTAAAAATTGTAAACTAAATTTATGTTATCTCCTCGTTATGGAATGAATTACAGGCATATGATTAGAATAACATAACATTACTTTTCATTTTAGAAAGATTACATACTTGTACACTACCTCTCAGATTCCCTTTTATAAGCACTAAAAGTTTATTAATGCCCTTTTCTCGTGTAATTCAGTGTTAGTTAGTACTGTAACGAATTAAGGCTCAACAATGCTTAAGAGGACTCGGGGAATAAATTCCCTATGTTTCATAGATGTCTTATAAATAAATACAGTTAGCTTCAAAAATGACTCTCATGATAGTCTCCTATCTTGAATAAGTACTAATTTCCGGTAAGACACTACCATGAGGTTTCCTTTTATGAAGTTATAAGGATCAAATACTTTTCAAAGGCAGATTTTCTAGTCTCAATTCACATTTCTTTCATTCTCTTCATAGTAATCTAACCAAATCATAGCTATAGTAGGAACTTTCCTCTGGTGTTAACATGTTTTGCAGGTTAGCTTAGTTTAATCCATGATGAATACACTAACCAGTTTGGATATGAAAAAGCTATTATTACATCAAATATGAAGGATCTACGCACTACATCTCTCTACATCTAGATTCCTGAGCTTCTCTTGATCTTACTCTTGATTTTGCAATTACGGACACATCCTTAACAATACTATGAATGAAGGAATGCCTTCATAAAACTTTGTAAATGAGGGATTTCCCTCATCAAACTTTAAACTCTTACTTTCTGGACCTCGGTCCCGGGCTAGACTGAAGGTTTTCTTCCCCATTCTTTCCTACCAATGCCTGCAATGAATGGAACTTTGTAAATTTCAAAATTTTATGAATAAAATATCTTGGCCTCGGCCTTTTACCAATATATATATATATATATATATATATATATATATATATATATATATATATATATATATATATATATATATATATATATATATATATATATATATATATATATATATATATATATATATATATATATATGTTAATGAAGTACATAAATTGTCATTAATTTTTAAAAAGATTTCAAGTAATATCTTTTATATTATTTTTTAATTTTTTAATTTTATATATTATCAATATTTAAAAAATATATAATTAAAAATATCAGTAAAATTATTTTTCTTAAATATAATTATTAATTTTTGAAATAAAATAATTTATACATAAATAATCAATATAATATATTATAAGATATTTTAAAAATATAACTAGAAATCAAAATTTAAATACTTCACATAAATTATTAATCTAATATAATATAATTTCCTATTTTAAAAAAATAATTGTTAAAATCAAAATAAATTACATCATTTAATTAACAAGGAACAATTTTAATAATATTTTATATAGTTCATATAACTTGTATAATAAAAAAGTTAAGTTTATTAATATTTAGATTATAATTATAATTTATGTTATTTAATCTAAATATATAACATCTAATTATAATACATATAACAAATTTTATTATTCAATTTAATATACGTTAGTTAATAAATAATCTATATCCAAAACCATGCATTTATATTATAACATATTTTTAAAATAAATATGAATTATTTTAAGGGCATGGTAAAGTATCTGCCCCTATAATATTGCCTCGAAAATTATAATAGAGGTAGTGCTTCCACAAAATCCGTGTATAAGAGGCTAAATTTGTAAGCCAATAAAAGAGCTCAAAATTAATTTTGTTGAATTATAAACATAAAAAATGTGCAAGAAATCCAAAAAATGGATGCAATAGTACTTGCCTACCCTATCGGCAAGTACTAATAATGTAGAAAATAATTTTAGATAAATACACTAATGCACCTAGATATCCTTCTGCTATATATATATATATATATATATATATATATATATATATATATATATATATATATATATATATATATATATATATATATATATATATATAGTCTAAATATACACTTTTGAAAAATTTAATCAAAATCTAATAAAATTAATTTTACATTCAATATTAATTTTACATTCAATAATATATAAATAAATATAAGTTTATATTTAATTAATTTAATATGTTTGTATTAATAATATAGTTTTTATATTATAATTAATATATTTTTAATTTATATATGACCAATAAAGTTACAATATTATATTATGTGGTATATTGTAATAGTATATATTTTAATAATTTTTGAAAAAATAAAATTCTTTAATTTTCACATTAACCATTAAATTATATATTTTCATTGTATTTATTGTAAACAATTTATAATTTTCATATAAATAACAAACGTGGTAAATTTTAATTGGTTCACTCCTGTAATAAGACTTCAAATGCATTCATCCAATGAGATGAAATTTCTCAATATTATAAAGTTAAATAATTTGCATCTATATTTTACAAATGAAAAAACTTATAATGAAATATAAAAAAATTTATTTTCATTGGTGTAGAATAGTTCATTTAATCACTACTTAACGTCAAAAACTCAAAAACGAATACAATAGTACTTAGCCTACCGGCAAGTACTAATAAGTGTGTAGTGGCTAAGTATTTGCCTTTATTAGTAAAATTGTAGAAATAAAGAAGAAGTAATAGTGTATTGATTTTTTAATTATTATATTTTTTAAAGTTATAGTAGAAGTAATAACTTTTTTAATAATTAAGAAACTGTAATGTAGAATCATATTGATAGCATTAATGATAGTTGAAATTTTAAGAATAGAAACCTCATTATAATTTAAAAATATTATGTGTTCTTTTTAATCATAATTTTAATTTTAATTAAATGTATTTTAATTACTGATTAAATTACATAATTATAATGATCTATTTTAATATAGTTGTAACAATAAATTTTTTATTTTTAATTATAATTATTTCAACAATTATAACTTATAAATTATAATTAATTTTGATACTAATTTTATTTTTATTTTTATTATTTCTTAATCTTAATTTTATTTTATTAATATATTTTTAATTTATATATGATCAATAAAGTTACATTATTATAATATGTGGTATATTGTAATAGTATATATTTTAGTAATTTTTGAAAAAATAAAACTATTTAATTTTCACATTGACCATTAAATTATAATATATATATTTTTTAAGTTCTGTATATGTCATTCTCACTGTTTATATGTTTTCACTATATTTATTGTAAACAATTTACAATTTTCATATAAATAACAAACGTGGTAAATTTTAATTGGTTCACCCCTATAATAAGACTTCAAATGCATTCATCCAATGAGATGATAAAAAATTAATTTCTAGATATTATAAAGTTAAATAATTTGCATCTATATTTTACAAATGAAAAAACTTATAATGAAATATAAAAAAGAATTATTTTCATTGGTGTAGAATAGTTCATTTAATCACTAGTTAACATCTAAAACTCAAAAACGGATACAATAGTACTTAGCCTACTGGCAAGTACTAATAAGGAGCCTTCACCAAAGTCCATCATCATTGAAAAGATTGGGTAAGAGTAGACTGGTGCATGCTCGATGTAGTTTGCATTAGCAAAAGTTTTGATTATTGAAGTTGAGTTGTTAAAGGGAAAGATTCACAAGTATTAGGTAATTCATTGTGTCAAGAAAATATTTGTTCTATTGAGAAAGGATGGAAAAAAGTAAAGAAAGAGAATGCAATTTTTTTTATCTAACAAGGATTGTTTGAATGATGAACTGATGAAATCGAAATAGTCAAATTTAAAATTGATAGAAATTATTAAAGTGTTGAGAAAGAATATTTATGAGAAGATTTGTGAAAATGATATTCTTGAAAAGGAACTGGGACTATTAAAAAGGAGAATCAAGAATTAGAAGAAAATATAAAGTTGTTGGAAAATGAAAATGAGCTTTTGAAATCAAAACCAGTAATTTGTGATGTTGTATGTGGTACAAAAGACTTGTTTTGTTCTTGTGATCTATCAATTGGTATCCATGACATACCTAAGGTTTCTTTAGGTAAAAGTGGTGTAGTTGAAGGTAAGGACGTGTTTGTATGTATAGGTGCAATTTGTGATGTTGACAACAAAGGATGTTTTGAATAAAATTTTGGTTTCAAGATGATGCAAAAAATGGGATATAAAAAAAGAGGACTCAAAAAACATAGGCAAGGAATGAGAGAGCCCATTTAGTCAAGTATGTGACCAAAGTATGAAGGTTTCAAATATGATAAGAGAGATAGATCTAATGTTGCTAATATGAAAAGTTCGCACAAATCAAATAAAAAAATGTATTGTTCTCATTGTCGTAGGGAAGGACATCAAGTAGATAAATGTTGGAATCTTCACCCTTGTAGAATTTGTGGGTTGAAGATCACTAAGAATAGTCATGTTGGAATAAACAATGTAGTGGGTAATCTATAAAAGATTGTAAGTAGGTTAATTCTAGATGGATAGATTGATCTCGTTGGCAAAAGGTGACAAAGATGTTGAGAAGGTTTTACAAACCTGAAAGTTTGTGTGTCAAAAGATATGGTAGCGAAACAAGGTTTTGATATATGAGTGAAGTAGTTGATGACTACTTGTTCTGATTGGCACATGGAAGTGTCATTAATCTTCTCTAATGTGCAAGCTACACATGGTATCAATGATACTCATAGAATGCATAGCTATTCTCATTCAAATAGTTATTTACGAAGGTGGGTAGATCTGTCCATTGTGCTCACTAACCTAGAAATCATTGCAAAGGATATGCTTAATCTTTTAGAGAATACATTCATTTGTAATTTTTAGTTTTAGGGTGATTCTGATTTTGCATTACCTTCACCATTGTTCTAGTCACCTCAATATAAGAATGCGAGACTGTTGGAAGACATGAGTAATCTTTTTGTAAGGGAAGATACAACAAATCATTTTGTAAGGAGTAGTCTCTTAAGGCTTAGCTAAATTAATCCTTTGGTTTTCTAGAGGCTCATTTCCTTCCTTTCTATGAGAAGTTATTGAATCTATGCTTGTTCATAAGGAGAGATTTATATATGATAAAAATTTAAATTGATAATAAGGAATAAATTTGAGAAGTTGCGACTTAGATCCAACACCACGAGCATAATCCAATACAATGTAAAAAGTAATATTTTAATTATAATCTACATAAATAACTATCTATAATGTCTTAGGTGTATCAACTTAATTATCTTTATCAATGACCAATCATCCTTCATTGTAAAAATAAATATTATCTATTTTCATTAATTATTGTTTCTAGATTATTGTTGGAAGAGAATACGAGGAAGGCAAGAAGAGTATGGTTGGAAAAGAATAGGAGTCTCCAAACATGGAAGAAGGCAAAGAAAAAATAGACAGGAAAGACAATGTAACAAAATTGCATATTGCAAAGGAAGGTTGGTGGAGGCATTTGGCAGGAAGAGGACAAGTGACCTAAAATTTACATGCGCCAATTTGTATTTCTTTCTATTCTTGCGCCTGCCTTTGAGCAAGAGATAGAAAAACAAAGGGAGGAGGCTGGGAAGGATTGTAGAATCTATATATGTTTATACTTGCAAAACGAATTTGTTTGTAAGTTTATAAATCCTTTTCAACAAATCTATTTTATGCATAACCTTGGAGAAGGGGGGTGTACAAAGAAATGAGAGAGAAGAGACATTTTGAAAGGCTCTATAATCCCTCACACAATATACAATTGATAGTCCTGAGCACATTTTCCACACCGTCATACATGTCATATCCATTTGTTGTGTGTTTCAGTTTATGGCAATACAATGTAGGCAAAAACACATTTGGGTGATTACATGTGATTCTCTAAAGTCTATTTAATGCAAATCAGTATTCTTTATATTGTCAGTCATCTTTCGTGATCTACACCAAATTGGAAACACTGTAACACAAAACTTTACAAGCAACTACAACTGGAAAGTGAAAATGAAAACTCCACAACATTTGTTGACCTTCTCATTGCTTGTGCCAAAATGAGAGCTTTTCAATTATGTACATGGAACAAGGTAATTTAATTTTTGTGTCATTTAATTTTTCTTTTGGACATTTGGATCTACTTGTTCTTAATTAGATCCAACATAGGAGGGAATTTTGTTTGAGATTTTAAAATAAAATAATAATATTATTGAAAATGAATTGATGGCATGGCTTCTTGTAGGAAATACAACTTGTTCTATCTGCATTATACCTCCATTGTTTTAGTAAGATTATTTTGAATTAATGATTATAAAAGATGAGAGAAATGAAAATATTGTTCAAGATAAGGTCAAAGGGAGATATTGGGTGACAATGTAGTTAATAAATTTTAGTCTCTTCCCTTATAATTTATTTATTAGCCATTGCACATTGAAGAAAAAATAAGTAATTTTGGACATAAGAAAATAATTGTTTCTTCACAAAAATATGGTACATATGTATACAAAATTTAAAAATCACAAATAGGGTACATAGGTTATTTGATAAAATTTCTTCAATAAATGAGGTGTTGACTAGTGCTCCTAGATTAGAGTGTGTTCCAAGTAAGTTGTAAAGAAAGGCTTTAGAATTTTCTATGAGATAAATATCAGTCCCTTGCTTGATTGCATTTAAATTAGAATTTGAGAAGGGAGCATCAGGCCCAAAGAATCATGGCTAAAAGGGATTTCTATTAGATTTCGTAAATAACAAGAGTCATTTCCTAGCACCACCATATTTTTATTGTTTATGAGTTAAATTCAATAAAGGTAGATTTATGTCTTAATGCTTGAGAATATGATTGTTAGATCACTATGCCCTCTTAAAACCCTGTGAACATGATCGTATTTGCTTAATAGGTACTCAATATGATTCTTGGTATTTAATTGTTTAATAAACTAGGTGATTAGGACTTTGTTAAAGAAAAAAAAACTATTTTCTTATCATGTTGCATGTCGGTACTTTTAAGTATCCAATTCAAACTAGAAGTATGTGTCTATAGACCAATTAGATATCATTAGAACTACGAATTGAGCTAAAAGACTTGTAATAGAGTGTACATGTCTGGATAGAATGAAAGTATTGTATATTTTAATGGTTTTGTTTAGATTATATTTAGTTTGAAGTGGCAAGTGTGAGTGTTATGTATATTTTGAGAATTGAAACTAATATTTTTGCCACATTACATTAATATAACCCTCATTAACATTTGATGATCAAAATTTAAGTCAAAGAGTACATTGATGATTATTTTTATCATACAAGTCTATAATAATTAAAAGGTTCTTTTTAGGTTCAGTTATGTAAGCCATTTCATTAAAAAATTAGGTTTTTGTGAACCAAGGTAATCGTGCATTGAGTGATAAGCCTAGTCTTTATGTTGGTAAGATGACCCTTATGATGTTTTAGTATAGTTCAGGATTACTTCTGGATGTAGTCTAATTCAAGACCTCAATATCTTTAATAAAACTATGATAGTACAGGACTTGTAATAGTTAATGAGGGATTTTAAATCTCATCAAGAGGATAGCATACTCTCCTTCTAAGTGTGAACTACAAAACCTCTGACTTCCCATGAGAGGATCACAAGGTCTTCATTGAAGGAGAAATATACTATCATGTGTGTTCGTATTGGGGGGTTTAAAATGGGTAAAAAAAGGAGGCAATATATTGCCTAATTAAGGGGGAGGGGTATATTTATGGGCTTGGGGTGGGGGTTTATATAGAAAAAGCGATGGGGGTATTAGGAGGGTATTGGAGGGGGGTGACAAAAAAGGAGGTTGGGGTAATATTTTTTGAAAATAGGGTGATTCTTTAGTATTCTATGAATGCATGTGCTATGATTTAGGTTCACTAAGTGAAGCCCCCATAGAGAGGGTATGTAGGGAGGTTCATTGGAAGTGAACCCTCAAGGCTCGAGTTTGGGTTTAGGGATGACCCTAGTTTTATAAACTTTACATAATTAAGTGTAAGCATAATTTGTGATATTAACTTGATCCCATGATGGCTATAAAAGGAATTTTAAAATTACCACTTCTAAATTAAATGGGAGATGCTTGGTTGATTAAGGTAATGGTTGATGTTAAGTGGAAAAAATTATAGTTGTCAAGATGAGGATTTTACATAGGTATCACAACTACCAAGTTCAAATATTGGAACTATAAAGCTCACTTGACTCTAGAAGAAAAAAAAACCATGAATCAAAAGAAGTTCTCTATAGCTTCACATGGTGGCTTCCATAATGCTTAATATTTCTCGCTATAAACCCACAACCCTGCTCTCTGCATTCAATCCAGGATTCTTGCTAGCTCATGCAAGTGTTGAGAGAGTACACCATGCAAATTGTGGAAGCAGAGGAAAGACACATAGTAGAGTAGGTGTCTAAGCTAAACAATGCCAAATAGACAGCAGATGTCTTAACATTAAAATAAGTTGATATACTATGGAAAGTAGCTATAAAAAGAATCCCAAGAAAGGAGCTAGTCCTTTACAACTACAATTTGATATTTTTCTGGCATAACACAACCACTAGAAAATCAGAACATTCTAATGGAGGTCTTGTCCAAAATAAGTCTATCAGCTGAAAAAAACTTAAGATAAAGAAAAAGTATTTTGAACATTTTGTTTGTTCACACACAAATGATAGAAAACAAAATTGAGTTACTACTCTTTGTAAAAAAAAATAAAAAATAATAACTAGCACTTGTAATAAAATTAAAATGTTATTGTATTATTATTGGCACAATATGAGGGTGTATGAATAATAACTTATAAGAGTATAAATTTTTAATTGTATACTTCAATAATTGATTAAACTGCTTAAATTAAAACTCGGACAATGTTGGGGCATTATGATATATGATGTCTAACTACTTAGTAAGTGAATTACCATCCTAAAAAGTTAGCACCCATAATTGGAGGCTCTACGACCTTTTAGACCCCATTTTTTTGATTTTGAGGTTCAAATGACCATTTTTCTTGATCCCAACAACATGTATTTTCTCCCTCTACTTTCTATCACGCTCTCATAGTTCTTGGGTAACTTTGAGGAAAAAATACATAGACTAGGTTGGCTAGGTCAACCTAGTCCTATACTAGGTTAGCTAGGTCGGCCTAGTCCTAGGTTTTTTCTCTGAAGTTGGTATGAGGCTCGATGGTGGGGTTTTCATCAAGTTTTGAGATCTTTAGTTGGCCTAGAGTTAAATTGAATCCTTAAATGAGTATAAAAGGGAATTCTCTCCTCTTATTTTGACATCATAATTTATATGCAAACATTTAATCCACATGCAATAAATCAATTGATAAAGTACAAGCAAGCCAAGATCTCAAGTAATTAGAGTGGTGGAATCAAGACTTGACGACAAACACCCAATCTAGGATTTCCAAGTCTCCATTTCATGAAGATCCATTCAAGAAAAGGGAATATTCTCTCATTGATACAAATTTCTCTCCCATGATGGCCAAGTAGAAGAATTCATAAGAAATGAAGAAGACCCATGCATTTACTCTTCTTTTCTCTCCTTCTCCACTGAGGTTATCAAGCATACATGCATTCAAGATCTAGGAATGACAAGTATAGATCTATGTATTTGTGAAGGAATCCTTGATTCTAAAATACAAGCATGCATACAAGAATCTACATGGATTTGATTGATTTCTACATCCATTCATGAAGGTTTTTCATGCAAGGTGTATCTAATATTTATCTTGTTTACATTACTTTATGTAATTTCAGTTTAATTTCAAGGTTGATTATTATATAGGCGTTTGACCAAGGGAAACCCCTTTCCAAAACCTTTTCCCATTCTTTTCTACATGCAAGAATAGTTTAAGGAGTTCTAGAGCCAGATTCAGGAGTCTCAGAACCTGTTACAGACTTGGTCAAATTTTCATTAGATTTGGACCTAAAAGGACTAGGTCGACTTTCACAACCTAGTCTAGGACAAGGTCAACTTTGACGACCTTATCCTCCACTTTTTGGCTGAAATTTACACAGTGGCCAGTTACAGACACCAGAGTCCTAGATCTAGAGTTATACCTAATTTTGACATCCTAATGACAAACAAATTCAGATCTGAAAGTCATTTTTCCTCTTCTTTCTTCAAGGTAAGTTCATTTCTCATATCATCCATTATCTTTTTCCATTTCCTTTCTATCAAATTTACATCTCCTTATCATTCCTATTGTATTACCTAAAATGTGTTGTCAAAGAATACCACACTAAGCTAGCATTCAACAAAACAAAGAAGATAAACACTTATGCTAAGACCATATAGAAGAACATAAACAACATGAACAGGCTTGAAAATCTCTTACAAACCCAAATGTAAAGCCTTCCTTGTTGAGTGGATTTGGTCCAAGAGATTGGATGTGTGCTCAAGCTTTAATGTGGGAGGATTTTGACATTATAATGGTAGCTTGGTAGTTTTTAGGCTCTCAAATTAGCATTATAACTTTTCTTTGATGGTGGATGAAAATGAAGGAGATGAGGACTTAATTTATAGTCAAGAGGAGGGATGAATAGATGGTCAAGATGAAAATCTGAGGAAGGGTCAAGATACATTTGAGAGAGAGCACATAGATTGTGCTTTCTCAAATGCATCCCCTTGTGACAAGTGTCACAATGGGAGAGGTTGGAAGAGATGGGGGAATGTGACCATTTTGGGAGATGTGAGAGGGGACAAATGTGTAAGAGGATAGAGTGTGTAAGGGATGTGTAAGAGTATTTAAGGTTGACATGAGGTGAGGGAATTGGGGAATGTGAGGATGTGACATGAGAGTTGACTTGGGTTGGGTTAGGATTTCTTAATCCATGGATTATGATTGTGCAAATGCTTAGGATGTGATTAGGTTTGGATTAGGAGGAAAGTGGGAAAGTTAAGAGGATGTGATGGGAGGAGAGAGAATGAGTAGAGGTTTGGATTGGCTAATCATGAGTCATTAGCTAATTAAGGGTGATTAGTATTTGTGAGTGGGTTGGGTTGAGTAGGAACTCCATGTTAAGGTTTTGGGACGGGTTTGGTTAGGGGTTAAAGTTAGGAGCCATGTGCTTAAATTGGATTAAATACATTATTTAATTTCAAGTGGGAAGAAAATGGGGTTTATGAATTAATTTAAATAGGTATATGTGTCTATTTAAATTAATAGAGGAATAGGGATTTAATTAATCATCAGACTATAGGTTTGTCATTTAGATAATTAATTATTTAAATTAATTAACTAGGGGATGACATAAATTAATTAAATAAATAATATTTAATTAATAAAATGCCTTAGGAGAAAACTAAATAGGATTACTTAATTATGTAATCAGATTTAGGTGTCTACACCTATCATAAAAGAATCCAAAATCCTACATTGTGTAGATTACACATTAGCACCCTTACTTTCTTGGTTGTGCTAATCGGGTCCACCTTATTATAGGTTTTGTATTCTAATATATGCTAGATTTGGTGAGTGATCTACATCCCATGATTGGTCACTATTTATTACATTATAGTGAATTAACTAGGACCAAAAGGGTATGATATCCTTTATGATTTGTACTTGGTACCTTGCACATGTTAAAGGATATTATCCATATTGATGGTATAATAATGACCTCTCTTAAGAAAATTCAATCTATAGATTGAGATGAATGAGTGGATTTAGAAAAAATTGCTTAAAATCAAGTGTATATTTAGTATACACCCTCCTAAATATTAAAATTACCTCAAATGAGTTTGAGAGTTTCTATGAGAAACATGGTGTTAAAAGATAGTTTTCAATAGCTAGAACACCATAGAATAATGGTGTAGTGGAAAGGATGAATCAGAAAATATAGGAAGCATAAAGGAATATGATGAAGGAAGCATGTTTACTAGAGGTTTATTGGAGATAATCTATACATACAGCTCTGTGTACACATTTAACAAGTTTCTTTACTAGAAGAAGTATTGCAAGACATCATATGAGTTATGGTATGGAAGAGCACCTAGAGTGAATTATTTCAAGATTTTTGGAAGCAGATGCTACATTCAAAGAGATGAGGAAAATATTGGAAAATTTGACAACATAATAGACAAAGGTATTCCTTTTAGGATATTCTATAAAGAGCAAAGCATCTCGGCGTTACAACAAGAGACTAAATAAGATTGTTGAAAGTATGAATTTGAAGGTTAATAAATATTTTTAGAAAACTCCTGAGAAACACATTGAGTGTGAATCTAATACAACGAAAAGAGGATATGAAAACAAGAAATGTGAGAAATAGACAATGGTGTAGGAGCATTTTGGTGCATGGAGGCAAACATAGAGTGAAGATGCTAGAGTGCATTTTGGAGCAGCATCATGCAAGGATGCCATGGATAACTAATGTTGATCTTTTTAAACCAAAGATGAAGATTAAGATGTTTTTATTTGCTGACATGTGATGAGATAATTTATTGTCTCCATTTTCATGATCTTTATCTTCTGTTGAAAACATTTCTAAAACATTTATGACCTAAGACTGTTTAAATTTGTGATAAGTACAGCTGGAACCATTAAGACTATGAGTAATTAGATGTGATATATTTTGTTGAGCATTATATATGTATTGCAATCTTTCATATAGCTACTTTAATCTATGTTCTAATATTTGGATAAAGATTGATTAGTTGGCTTGTATATATGTACCTGTATGCTACTAACCTGCTAGGAAATAGGAGCAAAAAGGAGAGTGGTCAACTGCATTCAAGGAAAACACGAGGAATTTCCAACTATGGAGGAAGAGGACATTACAGCCCCGACCATCATGCTGCTTAAACCAAAGATGAAGATTAAGATGTTTTTATTTGCTGACATGTGATGAGACAATTTATTGTCTCCATTTTCATGATCTTTATGTTCTGTTGAAAACATTTCTAAAATATTTATGACCTAAGATTGTTTAAATTTGTGATAGGTATAGTTTGAACCTTAAGACTATGAGTAGTTAGATGTGATATATTTTGCTGAACATTATATATGTATTGCAATCTTTCATATAGCTACTTTAATCTATGTTCTAATATTTGGATAAAGATTGATTAGCTGGCTTGTATATATGTACTCGTATGTTACTAACCTGCTAGGAAATAGGAGCAAAAGGAGAGTGGTCAACTGCATTCAAGGAAAACACAAGGAAGTTCCAGCTGCAAAGGAAGAGGACATTACAGCCCCGACCATCATACCACTATCATGAATGAGCCACCATTCCAGAGAATATAGGGGATAACTTTGCTATATCTCCTCAATGTTCGTTGATCTATTGAAACGATCATGTAGACTTTATTATATTCTGTCATGGGTTGTTATGTTTCTCTCTTTTTATGGTGAGTTTATGCTTTCAATAAACGTCAATCCTCTATGTAAAGAGATTTTACTAGTTTAGTTTGTAATGAGAAAATAGACATAGTTGTTATTCTTATCATAGTGGAATTACTCTTTCATGTGTTGTTCCATTACTGTCTAATGAGATTATGAGAATATAATGAAGAAGTGATTTTCGAGTATCTTTTGTGTTAAGTAGTTAGCAGAAGCCAACCAAGGGGGGCCCACTTGGAAGGTGGATTAGATTAGAATAGATAGAATTATTTCCTACATTTTATGTGTTCTTAAATAGAAGCCACTGTTTTACTCCTGCAACATTATTACTGTGAATGTTCCTGCAACACTTGCAAAGATAGGCATAGTGAACACTTTGAGTTGTTTAACAAGCTTAGGATATATTTATGAGTTTTCAATAGTAACTTCATTAAGTAGTAAAGTGTGCTTACTTTCTTGCAGAAATAGTATAGGTTTCTTTCATGCATTTAACTTCCTGCAACATAAGTAGTATGACTCTTTGAGGAACTTAGTGCACATATAGTGTTGTCCCATTTCAAGTATACATCCCTGGGTTGACAATCTAAATGCATTTCATAATGGGAAAAGTAATCCTTAGTATAAATATATTATTCCTAAGAAAGGCAATGGCATGATTATCATTACCTATTATGAGATTGTTCATTTTTGGCGTCGTTGCCGGGGATGGTGTCAAACTAGGAACCTTAGGAGTCATTCATTTCTTTTTAGATAGCTTTTTGTTCTTGTTCAAAAGTGAATAGATGTGAGCTTGCTTCACAAGCTCATTAGCTCACTTACATGCATCAAAGAAGGTGAGATGTTTATGGCAGATTCCTTCCAAAGGAATGTGTTGAATTGAAAGAAGAATTTGAATAAGTTGAGTTACCATTTATTGATGCAAGTCCTAAGTTTTCTGCATCATCTTCAATAGAATGGGACCCACTTGATTCATTTGACCTTCGCCCATTTGCAGAAATATTGGCTAGTTTCTTTGATAGCTCAAAATTGTAAGGAAACTCAGATGCGGAAACAGCTTCCTACACTAATCTCTAAAGGAAAGTATTGTGCAAATTCTTTTAAATCCTTACAATTTCAGATTCATTAACTACTTTAACAAAGATATTGCAGCCATATACCATGCATATAGAAAATAGAGAATGACACAAAGATTTACCCTGGGGAAACCTTTAGGTAAAAACCCCAGCACTCCAAAACCTGCACAGTGTATTAATCAAAACTATTGTAGTTTACAATACACTTGCAATGCAAGTTCTTTCAGAAGATTTTCCCTACTCTTGAAGACAAATCGCGACAGCATAAAATGTTCCAACAATACACTTACTTCTCCTATCTTCACAACCCTAAAAATGCTTATATCATGCGTTTCCTCTTTTAGGACAACCTCCAAAGATACCCCATGATTGGGGAAGAGTGTACAGTACTCAATTTTATCAGTTGCCACATGTCTTCACCTGTCATTGAATCTTCTAGATATAGCTCTTACATGTCATAGGAATCCGTCATAACCATTTCAGCCATGATCTCCTTACACACAATTCAAGATGCTGACACATCAAGTGGAGTGACACATCAACATGCCAACTAGACATGTACACTCACACTTAATTAAATTATTTGCAAGAAATACATTTTACAAAACAAATAATAAGAATAGGAATTATCCAAGGTTGAGACACCTTATTCCTAACAAAAACCAACACCATTCATTGGCCAAAGTCCTTTGGTTACTAATTCATATCAGCCACAATTTCAATATCTAACACCCCCAATAATGGCAGTTCCTACCTTTCCATTCCGTATTCCAAGCCTTGTTAACAATCCTAATCTCAAGAACATACATGCTTTATCCCTTCCAAATTTCTATGGACTTGTCACTAAGGACCCTGACACCTTTTTGTTCAAGTTTGACATTTTGTGTCGAAGTTTTGACTATAACTCTGATAGTCATAAACTCAAATTGTTTCCAGCAACATTGAAGGAGTTAGCTCTTAGGTGGTTCATGGGCCTTGGAGCAAATGCAGTAACTGATTGGGACAGGATGAGAGACTTGTTTCTACAAAAATACAAGGAATATTCCAAAGGAGGTGACTTACGGGGCGATGGCATTTTCTAAATGTCTCAGAAATAATATGAGACCCTGGAGGATTACATATCATGCTTCTTATACAATCTGCAAAAGAATCCTCAACATACGCTGCAGGAGGACTCATAAAAGTTGATCTTTTTGAGAGGAGTGAATGATAACTGCCTGGAAGTATTAGACCTTATGGCTAGAGAAGATGTATCTCAGTCCTCTTGGGATGATCTCAAGAAGATTTGTTTGAATTATTCCAGGGCAATAGTGAAGAAAGGCAAAGGATTCTGTCCAACACTTGCAAAAGGAAGTAGCTCTGGTATTTTCAAGTTAGAAATTTCAAACCTACTGTTAGACTTCAAGCAGGACATCATTAATGATGTCACTACACACCTAGACACCATGATTGCAAAGAAGAAGCATGCAGAAGTAGAGGCACAACTAGCTAAATACTGCCCTCATTGCTACAAGCAAAAGGAGTGTCAATGCAAGCTGGTTGCAAACTTGGAGAATCAACATCTTCCAATTGAGTATTTGAAGATAGAAGGAGAGGATGAGCAAGTATTCTTTGTTGCTCAACGTCAACCATGGGCCATGAGACAAGGTATGCCTCAAGACCCTCTAAAAATTTCCAATCCTTATAATAATCAGTGGTAAAATAGGAATATCCAAAACCCTCTTCACTATACCCAACCTAGCTGGAATAATGCCAGGCCAAGTAATCGCCAAACCAATGGTTTAATCCACAACAACCCTAATGGACACAACCTCCAAACTAATGGCAATCACCACAAGAAAATTGGCAACCCACAAATCAGTGGAGAGGACCTCAGCAATGGCCTAGTCCAAATTTTGGATATCCACCTCTGCCAGCTCCAGTGAATCCACCTATAATTATGCCGCCTCCTGCAAATATAGGTCCTATAAAGCAGACATAGTTACCAGCTCAGCCACAACCAAATACAAATAACCAACAACAACAAATGTATGCTACTGATGTGTAGCAATACCCTACCTATGCACTTGAAATTGCCAATATACATTTAAGATCAGGTACTACTCTACCTACACCTGAACCCCCTCTTATCACAGAAGTGCCAGACCTTCCTGCAACATCAATACCATTTCCAAAGGATGCTTTTCCAACTACAGCTTCCCTAGCTAATGTCTCCAGTCAAGCCAATGCTTAGAACTCAGTGAAACCTCCTTTTCCACAAAGGCTTACACTAGACAAACCTGTACTTAAAGAAGATCAACCATTTGATATCCTAGATCCATTAAAAAGTATCAATGTCCAGATTCCCCTATTCCAAGCCATTAAAGATGTTCCAATCTATGGAAAATAAATTAAGGAGGCTTGTCTCAAAAATCCTGGATGAAAGAAAAAGGATCCTAAAATAGTACATGCTATAGGACAATTAGCTGATATTATGTTGGGAAAGCTTGTAATTCCAAAGTATTCAGATCTTGGAAGCCCTGTTGTGAACATTATCATTAATGGTCAATCTGTGAAAAATGCTCTAATAGAGTTAGGTGTTGCCATTAATGTTATGACTAAGGATATAATAGATAAGCTGAGCATAGAAGGGTTGCGAACTACTCCAAGAATTCGGCAACTTTCAGATAGCTCGACTGTTACCCCTGATGGCATGATAGAGGAAATAATAGTTACCCTAGGCTCTTGGGAATATCTTGTTGATTTCATGATTTTATCACCCAAGGTCAATCTTGCTGGTTACCCTGTTATTCTAGGATGTCCATGGTTAGCAACAACTAATGAAAACATTAGTTGTAGATCAGGGAACATGACAATTTCTGATGGACAAGCCATTAAGAAGCTAGCACTATATCCTCCAGCTCAACCTCAGCCAAATTTAAGTACCCCTATATGGCCTGATTTAGGAGATGGAGAAGAAGAAGAGTTAAATTATGTGGCTCAACTCATGATGTTACATATGCAGTCTTTTTTGAAGTTGCAAGAGGATGATGTAGTAATTCAGAGCATTCTTACAAATAACTATGTTTTGATAAAAGATATTTCTGAGAGCTCTGTGTTGGAGTTGTCTACCTATGAAGACCAATTAGAGGATTGTGTTATGCCATCAAAACCCAATATTATCCATCAATTACTACCTTGTGAAGTAAATACCAGTCCTATTTCTGAAATATCTATGCTTAACCTCACTACTATTTTTGACCTTTCCCCAGGTCATACTCTTCATGTTAATAACAAATTGCCCTCACAATAGTTAGAGCAACTGACCAAACTCCTACGAACACATGAAAATGCCTTTGCATGGGATTATGGGGATATGAAAGGACTGAGCCCTAGACTTTTCACTCACAAGATATATATCAATGAAGGAAGTCTACCACTCCGCCAACCTCAAAGAAGAATTAACCTAGCCTTAGAAAAATAGAGTCACAAAAGCTTCTTGATGCTAGTTTCATATACCCAATTTCTGATAGCAAATGGGTATCACCTTTGGTCATAGTGCACAAGAAAGGGGGTAAATGGAGAATTTATGTAGATTATAGGGAATTAAATAGAGCCACAAAGAAAGATCATTTCCCCTTACCTTTCATTGATCAAGTCCTTGATACTCTAGTCGGTAAAAAGAATTTTTCATTTCTTGATGGACATAGTGGATATAATCATATTAGTATTGCTCCAGAGGATCAGGAAAAGATAACATTCACATGTCCCTAGGGAACTTATGCATATTATGTCCTACCATTTGGATTATGTAATGCTCCAGCAACATTTCAAAGAGCTATCATAAGTATTTTTGCTAACATTTCACATGATTGCATGGAGATATATATGGATGATTTTACTGTATTTGGGGTCACTTTTGAAGAAGCATTGCAGAATCTTGAAAAGGTGTTGATCAGATGCAAGGATCATAATCTATCCCTCAATAATGAGAAATGTTTCATGCTAATGCAAGAAGGTGTTGTACTTGGACATTTCATTTCAGTAGCAAGAATCCAAGTAGACCCAACAAAGATAGAGGTAATCCTTACACTACCTACACCCACTAATAAAAAAGATGTAAGATCCTTTTTAGGACATGCTAGCTATTACATGCATTTTATTCAGGATTTCAATTAGATAATTAGTCCACTATATACCTTGCTTAACAAAGAAGCTGAGTTTACATGGACAACAACCTGTGATGAATCCTTCCTACAGCTCAAGACACTTCTAACAACTGCACCATTCCTTAAAGGACCTAATTGGTCTCTCCCATTCCATATACATACAGATGCTTTAGACTATGGAATAGGTGTTGTGCTAGGCCAAAAACCTAGTAAAATTGAAAATAGAATCTATTATATCAACAAAAGCCTACATGGACCAGAACTAAACTACATAGTGACTAAAAAAGAATTACTAGATGTAATCTATGATCTATACAAATTTTGTCATTATGTAACAGGATATTCCATCTTTGTTCATACTGACCATGCAAAAATCAAGTATCTAATGAAAAAACCTTCTATCATAGGCAGGTTAGTAAGATGGCTTCTTCTATTGCAAGAATTTGACATAACCATAGTTGACAAGCTAGGAAAGGAAAATGTAGTAGCTGACTACTTGTCAAGAATCCAAAATACAAATACAGATACAACTATGGTTGATGATGCATTCCCCAATGAACACATGTTTCATGTTGATGTTAAGAATCCATGGTATGCTGATATAGCCAATTATTTAGCTGCTCATAAAACTCCACCACATTTCTCTCCCAAGGACAGATGAATGCTTGTTGAAAAGAGTTTCCATTTTTCCTGGATAGACAACACTCTATTTTACACTAGTCTAGACCAAGTCATGAGAAGGTGTGTGTGCGAGGATGAAACATATAATATCCTCCATGCATGTCATGATGAGCCATGCAGTGGATACTTTGCAGCAGAGAGAACAACCCTCAACATCCTAAAAACATGCTACTACTGGCCAACACTTCACAAGGATGCAGCCAGTTACACAAGAAAATGTGATAAATGCCAGAGAATGGGTAGACCTACAAAGTTAGATGAGATGCCCTTAAAACCACAAGTGGTGGTAACACCATTTGATAAATGGGGAATAGATTTCATTAGTCCAATAGATCCTCCTTCAATTGGGAAATCTTACATACTGGTATGCATAGATTATCTAACCAAATGGGTGGAAGTGAAAGCCATGCAACATGCATGTGATGCAAAAGTAGCAAAGTTCCTGTATGAAGATATCTTCACACGTTATGGAGTGCCCAGAGAACTTGTCACTGACCAAGGACCACAGTTCACATCCAACCTGATAACAGAACTCATGAAAGAATATAACATCAGACACTAGAAATCAAGCCCTTACCATTCACAAGCAAATGGTCAAGCAAAAGTCACAAATCGAGAAATTGATGCCATCTTGACAAAGACAGTCCAACTACATAGAAGAGATTGGAGAAACCGACTCACAGAAGTAGTATGGGCCTACAGAACAACCTAGAAAATAATTATAGGATTCAATCCATTTGAATTAGTTTATGGGAAGGCATCCATGTTACCAATTGAATTCGAACACAAGACATTGTGTACAATGATGGAACTAAATATTGATCTTCCTACAACATAGACATAATGCCTCCTGTATCTCAATTCTCTAGATGAAATACACAGAGCCGCATTAGAGCACACAGAGTTGATACATAAACAAAGAAAAAGATGGCATGATTCCCACATCAAGAATAAACTATTCTACAAAGGTGATTGGGCATTATTGTACGATTTCAAATTTAAAGACATTACAGGCAAGTTACAGACAAGGTGGCTGGGTCTGTATGAAATTGAACATGTCTTTGACAATGGAGCAGTCCAATTGACAAAAATAGATCCAGTACAATTCAAGTTACTTGTAAACGGACATCAACTATGCCTGTATCATCCACCCCAAACCAAAGAAGACTTCTTGCAGCAATTCAACAATGACAATTCAACAACACTACAGGTAACACTTCCTGTAGCAGAAGGTGAAAACCTTCTTCCTACAGCTTCTGCATAACAATCCTTCGACGATTGATCATAATAAAACTTCATTTTGTATGAGGTAAATTCTCCATTCACTTTTCTATGTCTTATTTTTCAACCCATCTCATTTCTCTCTCTTCCATCCACCCAACATCCACATCACCCACTTTTTCTATTTTGTATGTTTTCAATAAAAGTGCCATGTCATCTGACAACAATAGATGCCCAACTTGTTCCATGCTTTCCACCTCTTTTTCTCACATGTACGGTACTCAAATGACAGGCACATTAACTTTTCACATTTATTTCCACTTTTAGTGCATAGATTTCGGTAATTATATATAAGACTACAATAAATATATGATTTAAGCATTAAGCTAGTTCCTTACCTCGTGCCAAATGTACAAGTGTGGACACTTGTAAATATTTCGTAGGGGGATAGGGAAGTGTATTAACTTCCCATGTCACATCTAGGCTATTCCTGTCATTTCATTGTCACTTCAAACCTGTACTTAGACATTGTTTTATTAAATTACCTTAAATTGCCAAGCTCCTGCATATTTTTCGTACTACAAATCACTGAATACTCTCTAATTTTCTGAGCTGATATGACCTTAAAATATTATGATTAAATTGTGTGGCAACTCATAGTTAAGATCATAATTCCCTCTTTTAGAGCACTATTATCGATAATTTATGCTAAACATAACAGAGGTAGTGAAAGAAGAGTCTGCATTTTCGGGAGAGTATTTGAAATTCCACAAGGGAATAAGATATTTGCAGAGCAAGAAGGGTTGAAAGACTAACAGAGCTAAGGAGAAAAGAACCTTGGAGGTAGAATATTTGGGACAAATGGGTGGACAATTACAAAGATGGGAATCAATTCATCATTTTTACTCTCAGACATTAAAGTGGTCAAAAGATTCAATGCATGTGGATGGCTAGGATGTTTTCTTTAGTTAACAGAGTTTAATGACAAGGTAGCCACTGAATTTGCAAGTACTTTTGAATAAGGGAAGGCAATTGTTTGGGGTTTGACAATTGTCGCAATAGAGGAAAGAATTACATAGGTAACTGGGTTACCTGTAGTTGGCGAGCATTATCCAAATGAACATGATGCAAGGTCATCATGAGCTTAGTTTTCTCTACCAGGTGACCCTCCTCTAAAAATTAGCAAACAAGGATGCAAAAGAATGTCTCTTCTGCCACCATATCATGAGTTGGCAATGCATGCGATCCGGTACTTAACCTATGAAGGAAGGTTTTCAAATTTGCATGCTCATCATTTTAAACTCCTTTGTTGTGTAAGGCATAATCTTCTAGTTAATGTTCCCAGTTTCTTATACTACATGTTGAGTATTAGTGCTGAAGAGACCCAAAAAGGGAAAGAAAATTTTGTCACCCATCATGCCCTAATTAAGCTATTAGTTGAGAAATCCCTTAGGGATGTTTCTCCATTAACATGGTCAGAATTTGTTCAATACAAAATCCTACAACCCCAGGTTAATCCTTCTGAGCAGCCCCTTCAAAGTGATGTTGCACCTACTGAGCCTGTAGTGGAAACAATTCCACAAGAAAAAGAACCCAAAATTATTCCAGAAAATAGGTCTTTGCTTTTTCCACGAAATGATGAACCCTCCTCATCTACAAGAATCAAAAAAAGAAAAATTGGTGAGGAAATCCCTAGTCTTGAGAAGGAAATTCAAAACCCTGCAAGTAAAAGGAAAAGGTTGAATCTTGTAGCACCTGTTCCTACAACAAATTATCCTACAGCAGCTAGGCCATAAAGAACTCTTAAAAAGAAAACTGCAGAGGTTTTAGAAACACCTATACGGAGAAGTCCTCGAATGTGAGGACAAGAATCTCCAATTCCCTCAGAAAGCCCAAATGTACCAGAGCCCTCTGTTGAGTACATTTCTGATAAATCTCTTGAACAAACCAAAGTACCCTCATCATCCAAAAATGTGCAAGAGCCCCATGATGCTATACCACCTGATAATTTGAATACCGATGTTAGTAGTCCACCTGAAGAAAACCCCAATGTGGAATAGGGAAGCATTATTGAAAATGTCCCTGTGACTACTCCACCATACCCTATTTATTCCAACACGTCTATTATACCCTTTAAGGCAACATGGTTTACTGAGCATTTTGAAAGAGTTTGTAAAGAAAGAAAGAAGAAGAATACCCAACTACAAGAATCTAGCCCTATGACATTACAATCTATTCTCTTTGATATATACAACCAGATTGTCTTTCAGAAGACACTGTGGAAACACGAAAGAAAAAGGATACAAAAGAAGATAGACCAGCAACAAGAGGAAATTGAAGCTCTTCAAGAGCGGATAAAAAGGAAAAAATAATAGATGTATCATGCTTTAAAATTAGCTAATCAAGTTATAGCCTGCAAACCACCTCCTAGGGTCTATTCTATCTGCCTAAAAGAACAGTTCCTTTTATTTTAAATAATAATGACTTTAAAGAACATAGATTGTGAATTCAAAACAACTCAGGAATTCCACAGATTATACAAGACACTCCCTTCATGGTAGTAAAATTTACTCTGTGAACTTTATTTGCACAACTTCATTCTCCCTAATGAAACAGAATGGAATCCATTGCTCTACATAGGAGACATTCATCTAAGAGCTCTCATGTCCTGGATGCAAAATGAAGCAAATTATGACAAACAATAAGACTATTACAAAGACATCAAGAAGTCTGAACCTTTACCCTTAAGGGTTGAGTCAAGCAAACCGAATGTCCTCTTGAGGGATTGGTTTCATTTAACCTATGGAAATCAGAAAAAGGACGTTAGGGACAAGATCTTTTCCTTTAGAGAAGAAGTTTACAAGGAATACCAGGGGATGCCATACTTTACATTTCAGAGAGCTTTAGCTGGAGTCAGAAGAAGATGGAACAAGTTGCAAGAGGCCTTTAAGAGATCTGAACCACATAGCCCAATCAACTTTGAGGCAGCTATAAATAGGGCAACCAGATATATGCAACTGGGGAGGTAGATCAGATGAGAGCTATGGTTTCACCTATCCTTCCAACCACCGATGCTCATGTGGCCATTGTATGATATCAAAACTACCAAAATGGATCAGTTACAGGAGGACTACCGAAGAGATTATTGGGAGAAGACTAGAGGCTTCTACTACACCTTCAAGAGTGGGAAGAAAGGAAAGACATGCACCGGTGATTTCAGGGGTCTAACAAGAAAGCATAATGCTTGAGGACAAGAATTAAATGTGTTAGGGGGCAGATGATGAGACACTTTATTGTCTCCATTTTCATGATCTTTATGTTCTGTTGAAAACATTTCTAAAACATTTATGACCTAAGACTGTTTAAATTTGTGAGAGGTACAACTGGAACCATTAAGACTATGAGTTGTTAGATGTGATATATTTTGCTAAACATTATATATGTATTGCAATCTTTCATATAGCTACTTTAATCTATGTTTTAATATTTGGATAAAGATTGATTAGTTGGCTTGTATATATGTACCTGTATGCTACTAACCTGCCAGGAAATAGGAGCAAAAGGAGAGTGGTCAACTACATTCAAGGAAAACACAAGGAAGTTCCAGCCGTAGAGGAAGAGGAAATTACAGCCTCGACCATCATGCCGCTATCATGAAGGAGCCACCATTCTAGAGAATATAGGGGATAACTTTGCTACATCTCCTCAGTGTTCATTGATCTGTTGAAATGGTCATGTAGACTTTATTATATTCCGTCATGGGTTGTTATGTTTCTCTCTTTTTATGGTGAGTTTATGCTTTCAATAAACATCAATCCTCTATATAAAGGGATTTGACTGGTTTAGTTTGTAATGATAAAATAGACATAGTTGTTATTCTTATCATAGCGGAATTACTCTTTCATGTGTTGTTCCATTACTGTGTAATGAGATTATGAGAATATAATGAAGAAGTGATTTTCAAGTATCTTTTGTGTTAAGTAGTTAGCAGAAGCCAACCAAGGGGGCCCACTTGGAAGGTGGATTAGATTAGAATAGATAGAATTGTTTCCTGCATTTTTCGTGTTCTTAAATATAAGCCATTGTTTTACTCCTGCAACATTATTACTGTGAATGTTCCTGCAACACTTGCAGAGATAGGCATAGTGAATGATTTGAGTTGTTTAACAAGCTTAGTATAGATTTATGAGTTTTCAATAGTAACTTCATTAAGTAGTAAAGTGTGCTTACTTTCCTGCAGCAATAGTATAGGTTTCTTTCATGCATTTATCTTCCTACATCATAAGTAGTATGACTCTTTGAGGAACTTACTTGCACATATAGTGTTGTCCCATTTCAAGTATACATCCCTGGGTTGACAATCTAAATGCATTTCATAATGGGAAAAGTAATCCTTAGTATAAATATATTATTCCTAACAAAGTAAATGGCATGATTATCATTACCTATTGTGAGACTGTTCAACATGTTTTGTTTGCAAGTTTCTAAGAGGACTTGGAAAATTTTAAATTTGAGGAGTATGGTGCAGGAGCACCAAGGCCATGTAGGCACACTAGGGTCACTATTGATCCTAGGGAGATGGGGACATGACCATAAAGGGTCATTTAGCATTGTAATGGACCATGTATGGTCATTTAAATATGTTTTAATCATGTTTGTAATGTTGTATTGATCATTTGGTAATATGATCATAAAGAAGATTTGTAAGCCATTATTGGCACATAGAGGTTAAGAGAGAATCGTTAGGGTCACTTGATTGATCCAAGGATAAATGAAGTGGTTAAAGACCTATGAGGTCTTTCTTGAATGTAATATGGCCATTAGAGCCATTAAAAAGAGATGTAATGCACTAAAAGTGCCAAAAGTTGTAATATCGCCTTATCGGCAAAATCTAGCCTAATGGGGGCTAGTAGTGAGTTTGGGGGGTTAGTATAGGTATTGAGATTAGGAATGAATCCTAAAGGACCTTTAGAGATGATTTGATAATACAAATGCAGATGTGTCAACTTAGGGTCGAGTTGACAAAGGTAGTTGTGAACTTGACAACTTTTATAAATTTGTAATTAGTGTAATAGTCGGTTTGGGACTGTTATAGGTAGTTTGAAGTTGGTTATAGGTTGGTTTTTGAGTTTGAGGATCCATTTAATGAGTATCCACGTGATTTTTGAGATTATGTAGAGTTTGGGTGTGGAGAACCAATGTAAAAAATGGTTTTGAATCAATAACAAATATACTTTCCTTGCAAACTATTATTCTGTCTGCCAGGGCACAGTCCATGATTTGGTGTCTTTAAATGCTTGAAACAATGTGATGTTGATTGGAGGATGAATTAATATGATATTATATTGATTATTCATCATTTCCATGCATTTATATTATTGTTTTATGAATTTTTGAGGTAGAGAAACTGAGCCATTCTTGATTGTCCTTGGACTGTGTTTTTGCAATAAGCATTTGTTGATTTTAAAGTTTTAAATGGATGCTTGACTCTCCCACCCCCTATGGTTAATTTAATTGGTGGGCAGAGTCTAATAATGTGTATATTATCCTTGTGTAGAGTTTAGATGCAAGGATGTGCAAGTGTTGAGGAGGAGAGACCACAAGAATGGTGGGAAAATGTTGATCGAAGGTGCACAAAACAACACCAACTATTATTGTGAGAAAAAACCCTTAAGGAGGGGTATATTTTATGTTGTATCCTTTTTTTTTGGGTCCATGGGGATGTCTTAGATCCATTGGGAAGATCTGGAGAGGTTTGTAAGAGCCTAAGTGAAAAAGCCCTAGCCTAGAGGCCCTAGAAAGGAGAGTTTGGTACCTAGAGTTATAGGCAAGTGTTGGCACTCTAAAAACTTGATAATATGATGTTTTTAGCCATGTTATAAGACTGTTTCATGGTTTTGGATCAAGGGAGAAATTCCTTTTATAGGTTTCTTTGTAAATGGGTGCATTTTAGGCCTATTTGGTTGCTGCATGAGTAGTGGATCTAGTATCTGGTCCAAAGTAACATACCTTGGGTTTGGGATATGTTTTGTATTAGTGAAAAGGGTATCTAAATATGTATTTATAGTTTCCTTAGTGGTATGGGAAAGTTGTGAGTTAAGGGAATATTTGTGGTTTGACATGGCTACAAGGGAATAAGGCTCTTGGGTGGAGTTGCATAGAAAATCTCTAAACCAGACTTGGAGGGCTTGTTGAACATGGTGCATTGGCCATGTTATGATATTCTTGGGTGTTAGAACAAGTGGAGAAGTCTTGCTACAAGTTTTGGCAAGTTGGAGGCTCTAGGTGCATGGGAATGGCCTAGAAGGTGAATCTTTGTTTGAGATTTTATGTGAGAAGTTGCATCTCACATGTTGACTGATTGATCTCCTTATTGATTAGGGTATGGTCTCAGGAAAGATATCACACCCCTCTGCATCAGGTGGTATCAGAGCTTGAAGATCTGGAGTGTCTTTTGGAGTCTTTGGTATACTTGGTCCTTTGTTGAAGCCTTGGAGTGCTCATTTCCACCAAGTGTGTTCCAGGGTTGATCAGTGTATTGGAGATATTAGAAGAATCTTGGATAGCGTGAATATCTCAAGAGAGGCAATTATGTCATTGGCTTCCTCAAGTCTCTTTTGAAACCTGTAACCCTCTGTGATCTTTCTCAAGTGATTAAGCTTTATATCTTGAGAAGCAAATGCTTTGATACCAATTGTTAGCCCTAACTAGTTACTAAGAGGGGGGGTGAATCGGTAAATACAATTTCTACTTCAATTTATTCTTCTACATATGTATTCTTGCAAACTTAAAAGAACGTAACAACACTCATAAATAGAAATTGAAACGCACAGGTCAACACAACATATATACATGGAAACCCTTGGTTAGAAGGAGAAAACCATGGTGGGACAGAACCCACAACTTTACTACTACAATAATAAAGGTGCCCTGTTAGAGGCTTGAAAAATACTTGTAAGAGTGCTACCCGGTTAAGGGGTTTGTGATGAAGGGTGCTCCCCTTAATACCACAAACACATAACAGAAATAAAGAAACAACAACAATATGCAAGAACAGAAAATTGGCTTCTTATTATCTCCACAAATGTGGAATTACAAACTTTCAGAATTACAATATGCAAAGCCACATGGGCATTCCCTTACAATATTCTGTAGGACAAAGCCTCGAATCAATACCCAGATTTATTACCCAGAACTATTCTGAACTGCCTAAGACAATAATACAGCCTTCCTTATATAGGCAATTTTCCACCGCCTGGGAAGCTTCCAGAATTTTAGCCAATAAGGCCGACCAAACTTAGAATTATTTTTTTTATTTTACATTTCATTACATCATAGTCGGCTCAAAATAAATTTTGAAACCCGAACAGAAATTTTGAAGAAAAATCATTTTCCGCCATTTCAGGTGACCCAACTTCCGAAGACCATAAGTCATCACCAGTTGACCCGATTGACTATTGTAACCCCATTTCGGAAAGGGCGCGAGGAGCTCTACAACGCCTCAATCAAGCAAGCTTCATTAAGCCCAAAATTCGACCTCACCCGGGGCCTCTAAAGCCTTCAAAACTGAGTTCAAAGTTTCTGTACCCTGCCGCCAATACCGAAAATCTTCAATATCTTCCAATATACACTTGATCTGGCAATGAAACTTTACTGGCATACTTATATGACCAACATGAACCTCCAAGAAAGAAATCAGATCATTCTGAGCACATGCAAAAATTACCAAAAATAGTAACTTTCCATAAATAGCAGCTCTGCACAAAATAGCCCTTATTGAATACAAAAATAGAAATATTTTTGGGTGATGCAAGATTGCTCTTACACCCAGGATGCTCCTGCATCAGACACCCGGGGTAATTTGAGAAGTGACCCTGTCACGACTCAGGTGTGCAGAGGAAAACCAAGACGGCTAATCTCCTCCTTTGTCGGCCACGATGAATCTTCAACAGGTCGTCCTTTCCACTTGACCAGATATTCTTCATATATCCTGTTCCTTGTGCTTCTGCCAATACGACTGTCCAGTATATCTTCGATCTCCTTAGTGTCTGAACTAGTTGCTGGAATACTCCACTGTGCTGCTGTGATCTCATCTTCAACACCTCCTTCATGATACTCTGTCAAATCTGAAATGTTAAACACCGGTGAAATATTCAGCTCACTAGGCAATTCTACCTCATATGCATTTCCTGAATCATGCTTCTTCAGTATCTTACATGGCCCAAACTTCTTCATTTTCAGCTTGTTATATGTACCAACTGGAAACCGCTCCTTCCGCAAATGAACCATGACTTCATCACCAACTTGAAATTCCTTATACCTTCTTTTCTCATCTGCCTTGGCCTTATACTGTACGTTCATCTTGGTAATATGCTTTCTCACCTCCTCATGGATGTTCTTCAAGTGTTCTGCAAAATCCCCAGCCTCAGCACTACTTATTTCTCCTTTATCTGTCTTCCTCAATTCAGATGCATTTCTTGGACTACTTCCATATACAATCTGGAATGGTGATTTACCAGTGCTCCTGTTGACAGAATTATTGTATGCAAATTCCGCCTGTGGTAAAATCAAATCCCATCCTGTTGGCTTATCTCCAACCAAACATCTCAGCAAATTTCCCAAACTCCTATTCACCACCTCTGTTTGTCCATCAGTCTGTGGATGATGTGATGAACTGAACTTCAAATCTGTCTTTAACTTCTTCCACAATGTACGCCAGAAATATCCAACAAACTTAGTGTCCCGATCTGAAACTATGGTCTTTGGCAAACCATGAAGTCTCACTACTTCTCTGAAAAACAATTCTGCTACATGAACAGCATCATTAGTCTTCTTGCAGGGAATGAAATGTGCCATCTTTGAAAATCTATCAACTACCACAAAAATTGAATCGTGTCCCCGCTGTGTCCTCGGTAAACCAAGAACAAAGTCCATACTGATATCCTCCCAAGGCTTCTCTGGTATAGGTAATGGCTGATACAACCCTGTATTCTGCTTCACTCCTTTCGCCATCTGACATACTCTGCAACTCTGTACAAACTTCTTCACATCTTGCTGCAATTGTGGCCAATAATAATTCTCACCAACCAAAGCAAGGGTTTTATCACGACAAAAGTGTCCAGCCAATCCTCCACTATGCTTCTCCTTGATGAGATTCTCCCTCATAGAACTTCGTGGAATGCACAACTGACTCCCTCTGAATAGCATATTATCCTGGATGATAAAATCCAACCATTTCGTCCTGTCTAGAGTAAGAGGTTCTTTACAAGCTTTCCAAGCTTCACCAAAATCAGGATCCTCTGGATACAAATTCTTGAGCTCCTTGAACCCAACCACTTCAATCTGCATTTCTGTCAGCAGTAGTTGCCTTCTGCTAAGAGCATCTGCAACCCTATTAGACTTTCCACTCCTGTGTTTCAAAACAAATGTATAACTCTGCAAAAATTCAACCCATTTCAAATGCCTTTGATTCAATTTTCCTTGACTATTCAAATATTGCAAAGCTTGATGATCAGTATACAAAACAAACTCCTTAGGAAGCAAATAGTGTCTCCACTTTTTTAATGCTTGAACTATAGCATAAAATTCCTGATCATAAACAGAATATTTCCTCTTGGCATCATTTAACTTCTCACTGAAATAAGCAATAGGTTTACCTTCTTGGCTCATAACAGCTCCTATTGCAGTACCACTAGCATCACAATCTACTTGAAACACCTTATTAAAATCTGGAAGTGCTAAAACAGGTTGTTCTGTAACTTTTTGTTTCAATAATTGAAAACTCTTTTCTGCCCCATTAGTCCACTTAAACTCTTTTCTATCCCCTCTCATTGTTTCAGTCAAGGGTCCACAAATACTGCTAAAATTTTTGATAAACTTTCTGTAAAAGCTAGCTAGACCATGAAAGGATCTTACCTCAGTAGCATTCCTTGGGGTAGGCCATTCAAGGATAGCCTGTACCTTCTCTGGGTCCATTTTTAGACCTTCTGCTGAAACTACAAATCCCAAATACACTAACTCTTTCTTCACAAAACTGCACTTCTTCAAATTAATCAACAATTTCTCTTCTTTCAACTTCTCAAATACCATACGAATATGCATCATATGCTCATCCAATGTCTTACTAAAGATCAAAATATCATCTAGGTAAACAATGACAAACTTACCCAAAAATTCTTTCAGAACCTCCTTCATGAGCCGCATGAAAGTGCTCGGTGCATTGGTTAGCCCAAAAGGCATGACTAACCACTCATATAGTCCTTCCTTTGTCTTGAAGGCAGTCTTCCATTCATCTCCTTCTCTGATCCGAATCTGATGATATCCATTTTTCAGATCTATCTTTGAAAAATACACAGCTCCACTCAAACAGTCCATAATATCATCCATTCGTGGCAATGGAAACCTGTACTTGATTGTGATCTTGTTTATTGCCCTAGAATCTGTACACATCCTCCACTCTCCATTCTTCTTTGGTGCTAATACCGCTGGTACAGCACAGGGACTCAGACTCTCACGGATCAATCCTTTCTGTAGCAGTTCATGTACTTGTCTGTTCAACTCCTCACTTTCTGCAGGTGTCATTCTGTGTGCTGCCTTATTCGGCAAACTCGCTCCTGGGATCAAGTCCATCTCATGACTGATCTTTCTGACTGGTGGTAATCCATCAGGCACGTTATCGGATACAATATCCTGAAACTCATTCAACAAATCTACAACTTCTACAGGAACATCTTCTACTTCCTCTTTACCAGCTTTTAGAATTAAAGCAAAACATACATGCTCATGCCTCATACCATCTAGGAAATTTCTTCCATCAACAAAAGTTATCCTTGCATTACCACATACCTTTTCTTCAGTCTCCTTCAATGGTTTTAGTTTATGTCGCACTCCATCCTTTGTCAGGGAATAGGTATTCACACGGCCATCATGTACAGCACATCTGTCAAACTGCCATGGTCTACCCAACAACATATGACATGCATCCATAGATATGATATCACACAATACCTCATCTTGGTATCTGCCAATCTTGAACTTCACCAGGCATTGCTCATTGACCATGACCTTGTGGTCATCCTGTACCCAGGCAATCCGATATGGATGTGGGTGTTTCTGTCTCTTGAGCTTCAACTTTGTCACCATCTCTTCTGACACCAAATTGTCAGTGCTTCCACTATCGATAATCACATCACAACATTTACCTTCACACTTGCACCTGGTGCGAAACAAGCTCCTCCTTTGCTCAGGTTCATTCTCACCACTCAACAGGACTCTTCTGTTAATCAACGTTTCTCCTCTTTCAGCATCTTCAGAATTTGATGATCTGGCATCTTCATCTACATGTGCAATTCTGGCCTGGCCTTCATTTCTCCTGTCTGTTCTGCCTTGGCGCTGAGGACATTCAAATGCCCTATGACCTTCTTCTCCACAGTGAAAACATGTTCCACGGAAGCCACCTCTTCCAGATCCTTGTCCTCTTCCTCTTCCTCTTTGATTTCTATTATTCTGATCCTGGAAGTGATTGGAATTATTTCCTCGCTGATTCTGACTGCTACTAGCCTCATCCTTCTTTTTCGGATCTTCATTTCGGCCACCATATGACCGTCCACCAGATCGTCCACCGCGACCTCTTCCGTTTTGTCTGCTCTCAAACTTCTTGTTCAGCTTTTCCTCTACTTTTAGGGCAAACTGGTATGCCTCCTCAATACTATTCATTCGAACCAGATTCAGCTCCTCCTGAATGCTTGGCCTTAACCCATTAAGGTATCGGGCAACTTTCTCCTTATCAGCTTCTGCATGGCCTGTTCTGATGAGAAGTCGATAGAACTCCTCTGTATACTTCTGAACAGATCTTCCTGTTTCCTTCAAACTTTGCATTTTCTTTAGTAGATCAAGCTCATAATCAACAGGAATGAACTGTCGCTTCAATTTATCCACCATCCGATCCCATCTTGTGATTTTATCTTTCCCTCTTCTATTTCGCTCCAATTGAATTTCTTGCCACCAGATCTTCGCATGACCTTTCAGTCTGGCCTTCGCAAATTTGACCCTATCAGGATCCTCAACATCTTCATACTCAAAATATTCCTCACATTCATTGATCCAGTCGATCAATTCCTCTGGGTTAAGATTTCCAGAAAATGTAGGAACCTCAATCTTAGGTCTTTTCCCAATCTTGGAAATCGCCCGAAAAAGTCTTTCTTCCTCATGGTTCACAATTTCAACTTCTCCTTCTTGATCTTCTTCTTCGGCTTCATCCTCGCTTTCGTCTCTGACATTAAGATTCATTCCTCTGCGAATCTCTTCTTGCAATGCTCGCACTTGTCTCTGCAGCTCTCTAACCTCAGGTGTTACAACACCAGCTCTTCCGCCACGTTCCCTTCGTGGAGGCATTTTCGTGATGCGCGCTGAAACCCTAGCCACGGTCCTGGTGCAAACTGCCTCACAGTCGGCGATCTGTTTACACACTCAAGAACTCCTGCTCTGATACCACTTGATGAAGGGTGCTCCCCTTAATACCACAAACACATAACAGAAATAGAGAAACAACAACAATATGCAAGAACAGAAAATTGGCTTCTTATTATCTCCACAAATGTGGAATTACAAACTTTCAGAATTACAATATGCAAAGCCACATGGGCATTCCCTTACAATATTCTGTAGGACAAAGCCTCGAATCAATACCCAAATTTATTACCCAGAACTATTCTGAACTGCCTAAGACAATAATACAACCTTCCTTATATAGGCAATTTTCCACCGCCTGGGAAGCTTCCAGAATTTTAGCCAATAAGGCCGACCAAACATAGAATTATTTTTTTTATTTTACATTTCATTACATCATAGTCGGCTCAAAATAAATTTTGAAACCCGAACAGAAATTTTGAAGAAAAATTATTTTCCGCCATTTCAGGTGACCCAACTTCCGAAGACCATAAGTCATCACCAGTTGACCCGATTGACTATTGTAACCCCATTTCGAAAAGGGCGCGAGGAGCTCTACAACGCCTCAATCAAGCAAGCTTCATTAAGCCCAAAATTCGACCTCACCCGGGGCCTCTAAAGCCTTCAAAACTGAGTTCAAAGTTTCTGTACCCTGCCGCCAATACCGAAAATCTTCAATATCTTCCAATATACACTTGATCTGGCAATGAAACTTTACTGGCATACTTATATGACCAACATGAACCTCCAAGAAAGAAATCAGATCATTCTGAGCACATGCAAAAATTACCAAAAATAGTAACTTTCCATAAATAGCAGCTCTGCACAAAATAGCCCTTATTGAATACAAAAATAGAAATATTTTTGGGTGATGCAAGATTGCTCTTACACCCAGGATGCTCCTGCATCAGACACCCGGGGTAATTTGAGAAGTGACCCTGTCACGACTCAGGTGTGCAGAGGAAAACCAAGACGGCTAATCTCCTCCTTTGTCGGCCACGATGAATCTTCAACAGGTCGTCCTTTCCACTTGACCAGATATTCTTCATATATCCTGTTCCTTGTGCTTCTGCCAATACGACTGTCCAGTATATCTTCGATCTCCTTAGTGTCTGAACTAGTTGCCGGAATACTCCACTGTGCTGCTGTGATCTCATCTTCAACACCTCCTTCATGATACTCTGTCAAATCTGAAATGTTAAACACCGGTGAAATATTCAGCTCACTAGGCAATTCTACCTCATATGCATTTCCTGAATCATGCTTCTTCAGTATCTTACATGGCTCAAACTTCTTCATTTTCAGCTTGTTATATGTACCAACTGGAAACCGCTCCTTCCGCAAATGAACCATGACTTCATCACCAACTTGAAATTCCTTATACCTTCTTTTCTCATCTGCCTTGGCCTTATACTGTGCGTTCATCTTGGTAATATGCTTTCTCACCTCCTCATGGATGTTCTTCAAGTGTTCTGCAAAATCCCCAGCCTCAGCACTACTTATTTCTCCTTTATCTGTCTTCCTCAATTCAGATGCATTTCTTGGACTACTTCCATATACAATCTGGAATGGTGATTTACCAGTGCTCCTGTTGACAGAATTATTGTATGCAAATTCCGCCTGTGGTAAAATCAAATCCCATCCTGTTGGCTTATCTCCAACCAAACATCTCAGCAAATTTCCCAAACTCCTATTCACCACCTCTGTTTGTCCATCAGTCTGTGGATGATGTGATGAACTGAACTTCAAATCTGTCTTTAACTTCTTCCACAATGTACGCCAGAAATATCCAACAAACTTAGTGTCCCGATCTGAAACTATGGTCTTTGGCAAACCATGAAGTCTCACTACTTCTCTGAAAAACAATTCTGCTACATGAACAGCATCATTAGTCTTCTTGCAGGGAATGAAATGTGCCATCTTTGAAAATCTATCAACTACCACAAAAATTGAATCGTGTCCCCGCTGTGTCCTCGGTAAACCAAGAACAAAGTCCATACTGATATCCTCCCAAGGCTTCTCTGGTATAGGTAATGGCTGATACAACCCTGTATTCTGCTTCACTCCTTTCGCCATCTGACATACTCTGCAACTCTGTACAAACTTCTTCACATCTTGCTGCAATTGTGGCCAATAATAATTCTCACCAACCAAAGCAAAGGTTTTATCACGACCAAAGTGTCCAGCCAATCCTCCACTATGCTTCTCCCTGATGAGATTCTCCCTCATAGAACTTCGTGGAATGCACAACTGACTCCCTCTGAATAGCATATCATCCTGGATGATAAAATCCAACCATTTCGTCCTGTCTAGAGTAACAGGTTCTTTACAAGCTTTCCAAGCTTCACCAAAATCAGGATCCTCTGGATACAAATTCTTGAGCTCCTTGAACCCAACCACTTCAATCTGCATTTCTGTCAGCAGTAGTTGCCTTCTGCTAAGAGCATCTCCAACCCTATTAGACTTTCCACTCCTGTGTTTCAAAACAAATGTATAACTCTGCAAAAATTCAACCCATTTCAAATGCCTTTGATTCAATTCTCCTTGACTATTCAAATATTGCAAAGCTTGATGATCAGTATACAAAACAAACTCGTTAGGAAGCAAATAGTGTCTCCACTTTTTTAATGCTTGAACTATAGCATAAAATTCCTGATCATAAACAGAATATTTTCTCTTGGCATCATTTAACTTCTCACTGAAATAAGCAATAGGTTTACCTTCTTGGCTCATAACAGCTCCTATTGCAGTACCACTAGCATCACAATCTACTTGAAACACCTTATTAAAATCTGGAAGTGCTAAAACAGGTTGTTCTGTAACTTTTTGTTTCAATAATTGAAAACTCTTTTCTGCCCCATTAGTCCACTTAAACTCTTTTCTATCCCCTCTCATTGTTTCAGTCAAGGGTCCACAAATACTGCTAAAATTTCTGATAAACTTTCTGTAAAAGCTAGCTAGACCATGAAAGGATCTTACCTCAGTAGCATTCCTTGGGGTAGGCCATTCAAGGATAGCCTGTACCTTCTCTGGGTCTATTTTTAGACCTTCTGCTGAAACTACAAATCCCAAATACACTAACTCTTTCTTCACAAAACTGCACTTCTTCAAATTAATCAACAATTTCTCTTCTTTCAACTTCTCAAATACCATACGAATATGCATCATATGCTCATCCAATGTCTTACTAAAGATCAAAATATCATCTAGGTAAACAATGACAAACTTACCCAAAAATTCTTTCAGAACCTCCTTCATGAGCCGCATGAAAGTGCTCGGTGCATTGGTTAGCCCAAAAGGCATGACTAACCACTCATATAGTCCTTCCTTTGTCTTGAAGGCAGTCTTCCATTCATCTCCTTCTCTGATCCGAATCTGATGATATCCATTTTTCAGATCTATCTTTGAAAAATACACAGCTCCACTCAAACAGTCCATAATATCATCCATTCGTGGCAATGAAAACCTGTACTTGATTGTGATCTTGTTTATTGCCCTAGAATCTGTACACATCCTCCACTCTCCATTCTTCTTTGGTGCTAATACCGCTGGTACAGCACAGGGACTCAGACTCTCACGGATCAATCCTTTCTGTAGCAGTTCATGTACTTGTCTGTTCAACTCCTCACTTTCTGCAGGTGTCATTCTGTGTGCTGCCTTATTCGGCAAACTCGCTCCTGGGATCAAGTCCATCTGATGACTGATCTTTCTGACTGGTGGTAATCCATCAGGCACGTTATCGGATACAATATCCTGAAACTCATTCAACAAATCTACAACTTCTACAGGAACATCTTCTACTTCCTCTTTACCAGCTTTTGGAATTAAAGCAAAACATACATGCTCATGCCTCATACCATCTAGGAAATTTCTTCCATCAACAAAAGTTATCCTTGCATTACCACATACCTTTTCTTCAGTCTCCTTCAATGGTTTTAGCTTATGTCGCACTCCATCCTTTGTCAGGGAATAGGTATTCACACGGCCATCATGTACAGCACATCTGTCAAACTGCCATGGTCTACCCAACAACATATGACATGCATCCATAGATATGATATCACACAATACCTCATCTTGGTATCCGCCAATCTTGAACTTCACCAGGCATTGTTCATCGACCATGACCTTGTGGTCATCCTGTACCCAGGCAATCCGATATGGATGTGGGTGTTTCTGTCTCTTGAGCTTCAACTTTGTCACCATCTCTTCTGACACCAAATTGTCAGTGCTTCCACTATCGATAATCACATCACAACATTTACCTTCACACTTGCACCTGGTGCGAAACAAGCTCCTCCTTTGCTCAGGTTCATTCTCACCACTCAACAGGACTCTTCTGTTAATCAACGTTTCTCCTCTTTCAGCATCTTCAGAATTTGATGATCTGGCATCTTCAACTACATGTGCAATTCTGGGCTGGCCTTCATTTCTCCTGTCTGTTCTGCCTTGGCGCTGAGGACATTCAAATGCCCTATGACCTTCTTCTCCACAGTGAAAACATGTTCCACGGAAGCCACCTCTTCCAGATCCTTGTCCTCTTCCTCTTCCTCTTTGATCTCTATTATTCTGATCCTGGAAGCGATTGGAATTATTTCCTCGCTGATTCTGACTGCTACTAGCCTCATCCTTCTTTTTCGGATCTTCATTTCGGCCACCATATGACCGTCCACCAGATTGTCCACCGCGACCTCTTCCGTTTTGTCTGCTCTCAAACTTCTTGTTCAGCTTTTCCTCTACTTTTAGGGCAAACTGGTATGCCTCCTCAATACTATTCATTCGAACCAGATTCAGCTCCTCCTGAATGCTTGGCCTTAACCCATTAAGGTATCGGGCAACTTTCTCCTTATCAGCTTCTGCATGGCCTGTTCTGATGAGAAGTCGATAGAACTCCTCTGTATACTCCTGAACAGATCTTCCTGCTTGCTTCAAACTTTGCATTTTCTTTAGTAGATCAAGCTCATAATCAACAGGAATGAACTGTCGCTTCAATTTATCCACCATCCGATCCCATCTTGTGATTTTATCTTTCCCTCTTCTATTTCGCTCCAATTGAATTTCTTGCCACCAGATCTTCGCATGACCTTTCAGTCTGGCCTTCGCAAATTTGACCCTATCAGGATCCTCAACATCTTCATACTCAAAATATTCCTCACATTCATTGATCCAGTCGATCAATTCCTCTGGGTTAAGATTTCCAGAAAATGTAGGAACCTCAATCTTAGGTCTTTTCCCAATCTGGGAAATCGCCCGAAAAAGTCTTTCTTCCTCATGGTTCACAATTTCAACTTCTTCTTCTTGATATTCTTCTTCGGCTTCATCCTCGCTTTCGTCTCTGACATTAAGATTCATTCCTCTGCGAATCTCTTCTTGCAATGCTCGCACTTGTCTCTGCAGCTCTCTAACCTCAGGTGTTACAACACCAGCTCTTCCGCCACGTTCCCTTCGTGGAGGCATTTTCGCGATGCGCGCTGAAACCCTAGCCACGGTCCTGGTGCAAACTGCCTCACAGTCGGCGATCTGTTTACACACTCAAGAACTCCTGCTCTAATACCACTTGATGAAGGGTGCTCCCCTTAATACCACAAACACATAACAGAAATAGAGAAACAACAACAATATGCAAGAACAGAAAATTGGCTTCTTATTATCTCCACAAATGTGGAAATACAAACTTTCAGAATTACAATATGCAAAGCCACATGGGCATTCCCTTACAATATTCTGTAGGACAAAGCCTCGAATCAATACCCAGATTTATTACCCAGAACTATTCTGAACTGCCTAAGACAATAATACAGCCTTCCTTATATAGGCAATTTTCCACCGCCTGGGAAGCTTCCAGAATTTTAGCCAATAAGGCCGACCAAACTTAGAATTATTTTTTTTATTTTACATTTCATTACATCATAGTCGGCTCAAAATAAATTTTGAAACCCGAACAGAAATTTTGAAGAAAAATCATTTTCCGCCATTTCAGGTGACCCAACTTCCGAAGACCATAAGTCATCACCAGTTGACCCGATTGACTATTGTAACCCCATTTCGGAAAGGGCGCGAGGAGCTCTACAACTGTTCAATTAAGCAAGCTTCATTCAGCCCAAAATTCGACCTCACCCGGGGCCTCTAAAGCCTTCAAAACTGAGTTCGATGTTTCTGTACCCTGCCGCCAATACCGAAAATCTTCAATATCTTCCAATATACACTTGATCTGGCAATGAAACTTTACTGGCATACTTATATGACCAACATGAACCTCCAAGAAAGAAATCAGATCATTCTGAGCACATGCAAAAATTACCAAAAATAGTAACTTTCCATAAATAGCAGCTCTGCACAAAATAGCCCTTATTGAATACAAAAATAGAAATATTTTTGGGTGATGCAAGATTGCTCTTACACCCAGGATGCTCCTGCATCAGTTTGGTAGAAGACCTGTTAGGATCTTGGCTCGATTAGGAGTCGCCTTGAAAGAGGACTTTCAACACCAACAAAGATGTTACCTGGTAAAGGAATTTAAACAAAGAACCTGTTAGGGTTCACCCTGATTAAGGGATTTGAATATGTTTCACAATCTAAAGAAATGATCTTATGATGACACTTTTTGTCTAATCAGATCATACTTGTTCCCCTTTTCTCTGCTTGGCTATTGAACCTTTCTATGTCTTTCACCTTTCATGACTGTAGCTCCTCTCAGAAGATATTGCTCTCCTTCTCTTGATATTCAACAACACTTCTTTCATGTCCTATGACCTATATTTATAAGAGATCAATCTTATAAAAAATACATCTCATAGATTCGCCAAGCTGTAAACTCTCTCATAAATCATGCATACAAAACCCTAGAATAAAAAGCTTGCAAACTGATCCTAAGTTTACCTTGAAACACTCATAGATAAAACAAAGCTAACTCTCATTAAAAAGATAACTCCAGTTTTACTAAGAGTGCTCTGTATAATCCGGTTCGGATTATCATGCACTTAACCAGTAAAGAACTTATACCCGATTAGTCATCACTTCCCTATGTATTCCCATGACCAGTTGGAAAAACCTAGACCGATATAAGTGTGACTGGTTAAAGTACACCACTTCCTTTTTTTAGTCTATTGGTTCATAATTATGAGTACTACCAGTGATGTACCGGTGTTCTGGTGGGTTTCGGTGGGATTGATGTATGCTATTTGCTATGACTTCACCAATGACAACTAAGTTATGTCAACACTGTATATTTGATTTATTTCGTTGTACATGCAAATATGGAATGTTATCATGACTTGAAAAGGAGGATTAAAGTTGGAAGAAAGACTAAGACAAAGACAAAGGAAGAAGTTAACAAAGAACTAGAAAAAAGAGTTTGAGGTGGAGGAGTTGTGGTACATGTTTGAAGATTATGAGCTATGCAACAAATTAGAAGTCAAAGAGAAAGAAATCTACAACGAAGGCACTTAAGAGTGGAGAGAAGGTGACAAAGAATTGTGAGGATGAGTACTCACTTTTGTGGCAAGAGCCATTCTAAAGTGGAAATCCATTAAGTCAAGGATTAGACAAGGAGTTGCATTTTTAGAGCAGGGGAAGATAGAATCCCTTGAAGAGTTGACAGAAATATTAGTGGAAAAATACCTTCACATGAGATCTTCCAAGAATTGTAAAAAGCAGAAATAGATGAATGGTAAGATGGAGACATAGTTGAGTTTGACAGAGCTGTTAAGTTGTGTTACTCGAAAGAAGGGGAAGACATTGAATATTACCAGGCAGAATGAGAAGAGTTCAAAGACTGTAATGAGAAAGAATGCAACCTATCACAAGAGGATCCTTGAAAAGTTGTAGTGGAAACAATCCTCGTTGGAGAGGAATTTGCAACAAAGATGGAGATCTTTGGGAGCCCCATTTGTGATGAAGATTTTTTTGGTTTTAGAGAACAAAACTTGCTGGAGGAAGCTAGATATTTGTCTTGAGAATCCCATTAGTGACAAAAAAGGAGTAGAAGATCATCACTTCCCTAAGGAGGAGACAAGGATGATTAAGAGAGAGTGGAAATATATGTACAACTATGGTATAATAGACAATGTCCAAAAGGATTTGTTTTGTGAACAACATCACACTAAGCTAAGAAATGAAGGCCACCTCACAAAATATGTAATGGAAAGCATACCTAAACGGCATAACACAAAAGAGGAGAAAGCACTTGTGGGAGGTTTTTATTCCCTTAACTTTATTTATGTTTTGAATGGTTTATGCGCAGGTGTAATAGGAGCTAGTATGAGTGATACAAAGAGTAATGACAATTTCCAATAGAGGAGGACTACTAAACTTGAAGGAGCTGGAAAAAGAGGAAGATGCCCAACTTGCAAATGAGAAGGATCTCTATTTCAACAAGTGGTTGGAAGCAAAAGAAGGAAAAATGTAACGATTTGAAGAGATATCTAATTTTGTGGAAGGGAACGCCATGGCTTGATTACTGAAATTGTAAGGATGGTTCTATCATCTATTTCAAACTCTTTCCTAGATATTTGATGTGGTAGCATCTTAGAATTTATTAAAAAAAGGAAAAAGTTGTCCTACGTCACAAAAAAGGAAAAAAGCTGTATTAAGTAATACATTGTTAAGCTTCTTAGTGTTTTAATTGTTGAAGTTTGTTCATATAAATAAGCTTGAACCAGGAGAATCAAAATTTAAAAAAGAAGGGGACAATGATACAAACCACCTCCTATGATTTAGGAGGAACAATCAAACCAATTCCCCAAATGTAGGAGACAAGTCTAACTGTATTTACTTACTTTAGAAATAGCTTTATGTGTCTCAGAAAAGTGGATACTAAAAATATATATACTCCTATTAGAAGTGAGTGTCTTTCTTAGCAAAAACAAAAAAGGTTATTAAGCTGAAGGTTTGTAACAAGTCAGGGGGCAGAGAGAAGAGGATAGATGAGATGTGAATCTCTTTTCTATAGATTTCTATATGCCTTTTATCTAAAAATATATGATGTTACGGTGGTTTTCTGGGTGAAGCTGAGTTGACTGTTTTTATTAATGGTTGTATGTTGTACTCTGTGGATGGGCTATTTTCTCCCTGAATCAGAGAACTGTGGGTCTGCATCAAAATACCTGTCATCTACGATCATAACCATCAGGATGATAAAATCCAGTTGGGCCAAAACATTTCTCATGTTTACAATGCTCTGCAATTGTGACTGTTGAATCAGAGAACTAACTGCCTGAGAAATCTCTTTCATTCTCTTGGGTCTAAGATTCTTTTGGAAGAAAGAAGCTCAAGTACACAGATTTTTCTAGCATTTCTCCAGTAAGGGCCATAAGGAGCCCAACCCAGCATAGAATAATTGTAAGCCAAATGCTGGGCAGAGGGCGAGAAGCAAAAGCCTTATTCTTTGGCTAAATCTGAGGAACTTATTACTAAAACAGGGCAGCTACTAAATTTGAGATGCTAAATCTTATGCAAGTTATAGATGTTGTAATTGGGACCGAGATTCCTGCAAAACTTACAAAAATAATCTGTTCAGGCAAACACAGGGAGGACGCTACAGCCAATCCTTTATCAGATACCGTACATAGTCTCCAAAGGAGACACACATACATGGGACATGTATCTAAATTGACATGAAGTCATTGTTATTGTCTTTATTTTGGGATATTGTATAGGTTGACTGTCATGTGATGAGAGTTAAAACAACTTAACAAGCTGTAAACTACAATTTCGAACAACACTTGTAAGTATTGCAAACATAAGAAACAAGAATGAAAGGATGCCAGAAAGTGAAGAGGTGTGGGCTTCTGGAAAATAAATTTTGAGAAAAGAAATTAGATTATGAAAGATATTGGTAACAATTATATGAAAGGGAAGGTTTGTAATTTTTTAAAATTGTTTAATTAATTTTTTATAAATATAAACTTGATTTAATAAAATGATAGAAGTTAAAAATAGATTCTATTAAGAAAATAAAGAAAATCTCTTTTAAATAAGATGAAAATAGTAGGAAATTTAAAGTTAATGACAACCATCTCTTTTTAGATCACCTCACCATGTAAATTGTCAACATAATTGAAAAAGGAAGATTGGCCACATTGTATTTCTCTTTATTGCTAACATAGTTCTGGAACTACATCTATAGCTAGTTTGTTTTACTATTGTCAGATGATATCATATTGTAAAAAAAATCGAGTCACTTCAAAAAAAGAAGAAGAAAGCTTCACAAAAATATCACATATAACAATCAATACAATTATCAAAATGCTTTCCTTCATAAGGAAGGTCTTTCTTATGGGTCTGTTATTTGAAATAATATTCTAAAAAGTAGGGAGGTGTGTAGAAAAGGAGCAAGTAAGTTATTAGGCAATGGAATGGATATCGTATTCTCGAAGGATGTTTGGAGGGGTGACCTACATTTTACCTTAGCTATATCGGGTAATGCATTGATAGACTTCTTCAATAGAAATATGAGAGAAAAAGTATAGGATTACATAAGTTGGGAAGATGGAAAACCAAAATGGAAAGACTTCAAAGATCAACTTACCAAAAATAGACAAATCATGATTGGATGGCTTGTAGATAGGAAAAGGATTATCAATGAAATAACATATAAAATAGGGGACGACTCTTTATTAAATCAGATCGAACTAGATGAGTGGGTGTGGAGGCATAATCCATTGGGGGATCTTTAAGGTAGATTTATTTATTAAATGCTTGAACTTCCTCTCCCGAGACAACAACAAGTTAATTGGATAAAGGTTTGGATTTCAAAAATTATAATAAAAAATTAATTGTTTTTGGAGGATTGTTCTGATTATTGGAAAAAGTAGGTTTTGAAGGGACCCAGAACCCTTTACAAAGCTAGCAGCAAAAGATTGAAAGGAAAGAGCATAACAACAGAAAAGAAGCAAACAACAGTGAACAACCCAAGAAAGGGACTACAAAAAGACCGACTGGTAGAACACCAGCCCAAAAGTCAACTTGAACAAACAAGGTTTTCAATTTGTAAATAGATACAGTCTATGTTACCATAATAATGAAAGAAATGACCATATTTTCTTCCATTGTTCATTTGCTCAAGTAATCCGTTCCCTAATTAGGCCTTTAATTTTGGTTGATTGGGATTTTCCTTCATCAATGATCCAATTCATTGATTCATGGTATGTACGTCCATATAATCATGTTGTGATAAGGGAGTTATGTCCAAGAAAATACCACCAATGGTGGCTTGGTTTCTTTGGAAGGAATGTAATAATATAATTTTTGGAGATCAATCAAAATCAAGAAATGGGGTTTTCATGATAATCAAATGCGAATTAAAAGAGAATACCAATGCGGTCTCTTTTGGATTCTTCAAAGATTTTCTCAACTTGCAAGAACCTAAAATAAAATAACTTTGGGGAATAAGTCAAGATATGAATAAGGTCAACATGACCATGTAGAGTAATAGAATGAATTATGTTTGGCCACCTCAGCTTTAGTCAGGTTGGATCAAATGAAACTTTGATGTATGTTCAAAAGGTAATTTAGGGGTGGCAAGTGTGAGAGCTATCTTAAGAAATAATAAAATTCATTTGATTGAATGTATTGCCATTAATTTAGGTATCAAATCTAACAACATGGTTGATGCAATGGTAGCTTGGAAGGGTATCAAATTAGCTTAGTATTTGGGTTATAATAGGATTGAAATAGAGGGTGACTCCAAACTTATTATAGATATTCTTATTGGAGACATTAAAGGCCCATGGGAAATTAGAGCTTTGATGGGAGACAAAATAAGGAATCTTTAGAGCTTCCTTCAAACCAAAATATAGCATGTATATTGTAAAGGGAATGTTGTGGCCAACTTTATTGCAAATGAAGGTCCTCAAATTCATGCTTGGAGCCATGGGAATAGAACAAATGTATTGCCAAACATTCAAAAGATCATCTCAAATGAAATTAAAGTTTTTTAATTTGAATGGTGTGATGTGGATGATGATTTATATTTTGAGACAAAGATTGATGATGTGTCCCTCTTCAGGCCACACTTGTAGAAAGAAAAGAAAATGACATCATAAAATGATAAGCTAATGTACTAAGGGAAATGCCATTGAAGCTTCACATGTTTTCCATGAATACTCAAACTCAAGTTTCGATGATGGTCTCCCACATGAGATAAGATTTAGCAAGGGGAGAAGTTCAAAAATGTGAACCATATTTTTGTATGTAAGATTTTGTTGTTATAGAGGATTTTGTTTCCCAAAGAAATGTGGTTGTTATTATTATTATTATTATTATTATTATTATTATTATTGGTGAAGCAATGCCTTCCTTTTCAAAAATTAATGCCCTCTTCTACAAGGTATTCATTTCTAGTTGTGAATTTTGAGAAAAAGGAAAAATTATATGGTCTATTAACATTATTAGATTTCCACAATCCATTATTTAATGAAAACTCTTTTCTGGATTTGATTATGTATGTTTTTTTAGCATCAATGTTTCAGATCACAATATGTGATCCATCATCAGGATGAGAGAGTGAAGGATCACATAGTGTGATCCAAAACATTGATGCTAAAATCATACACAATCGATCTAGAAAAGAATTTGCAATATATGGTTTATGTTTGTGATAAACGTTGAAGAAATGGGGTGCCACCAAAAGATATCCAAACTTGTAAATGTTGAAGCCCTTCTTCCCTCTCTAGTTCTTCAAGCCTCTACAACCCTAATAAACTACACTAGTGTATAATGATCCTTGTTAGAAGATCTTACAACCCTGTTAGGAGTTGATCTTTATAATGATCCTTGTTAGAAGATCTTACAACCTTGTTTCTCAGATCTCTGCAGTACTCTTCTTCAATCCGTGTTCGACGATAAGAATCTTCTTCTTACTAATTATAGTCAAAGCTTCCTTTTCACCAGGATTCAACTCCACTTCCCCCATCTCATCATCCTCGTCACCCTTAGCTTCCATCCTAAGCCCTTCTTCCCTCTCCAGTTCTTCAAGCCTCAAAAAGATATTTGGATCAATAAAGTCTGCAACATTGTGTATATGGACGGTTCTAATGCTTTGCCATTACAACAATTGAGCATTCATCATTTGGTACATGAAAAGGTGAAAAATATCCAGACATCCAGACATGTGCACTGTGAGCTTTCCTGCAACAAATGGACTTGTGATGATTTTCACAATAGTACATGTGTGGTAGGAAAGCTCACAGTACAAAGCACTAAATATTGCAATAGAATAAATTATAAAACAATACATTCCTTTTTCATCTTTTGAAAGATATTTATTTACAATGATTTACATCCTATATTTTGTTGGTGTCTGAAAACTCTTATGCACAAATGGCTGCCAATATGCCTTGAGACTAATATTAGGACTGGTTAAATCCAAATGTGAAAGCTCTGCAAGGCAACTGAACCAACTATAGGGTCTTAATATGCCCTCTTCTGCTTCTGGCTCTGCAAAACCAAGGTGGGTGCACCTAATCCAAATAAAATTCAAACTCACTACACACCCTATACTTCTGGATTCATAAAACAGATCATAGTAAACGATTGCTAAATGCTAACCAGGCATTCATTAAATCAACTCTACTATGTAAGATAAAATGGTCTTGTGAAGGGTATTACTAGTGATGGTATTGATATAAAGAGATGCAGGAAATAGCCAAAAACCCATCAAACATTGGACTCCACTGAATATACTAACCCTTGATCAGTGCCATTATCCATTGGGCAGACCTCACATACAAATAATGAGAACATGCACCAACTGTTGTCAAAGACTTATAGCCATAAATATAAATATTCCAGCCCATCCACTACTTATAAGATCCTTCTGTAGACAACCAAGACTGAATCTATGTCCCCTCTAAAGTATATTTCACCTTATCCTAGACCAAGAACTAAAGACAAGAACATATGCAAAGGGAAAACTATGCAATGGATCAAAAAATCCAAGATTCACAAGAATGACACCAAGGAGAGACTTGGAAGCATGAAAAACTTACATTAAGTATAATGAGTCATGTACATGATCAAAGTAAGACAGAGATCAAACCACTTCAATAACCTGCAAAAGACTTCCAGGAATTCTATTTAGCTTACATGCAATGTGACAGAGCCTTCTATTTCCCACTGGAACCAAACAAAATGGAACCCTGAACAAGTCAAAAATTTGATACTTTATACCACTAGCTGCCATGGGAACCCAAAACGGGTTGCAACAAGCTACAGACAGCTAGGGTATAGCCTTCACCAACCAGGTCAAGAAACGGCTAGAAAACCATAAATTCTGGGTACCTCCTGTCGCTGCAAATCCAAATTTGAAAACAAATGGTCACCATGCACTCGCGGGCTTTAAGTTTCTTAACTGTTTGCCCTCAGTCACATAATTGCGCAGTCACAACTCACTGCCACAGGGAATGGGCTCCAATTTTATGCTTGGTCGCATGATCGCATAGCCTGGAAATGGGCTATGCGAACATGTAACACGCCATTTCCCCCTGCCTTCTGCATAACCGCCAATGCCAGATCGTTGCCACAAAAGGGCATGTCGCATGTTCGCAAGCTGGAAAACTAGCTCATGTGAACATGCGACAAGCCACTAACATGCACCCTGCTGGCTGTTATGACACCACCGAGATACCCCCCACCTGGGCCCACGTTCAAACCTTAACATCCTGCCAGCACGGACCAACCGAAGATCACCACAACCTCACCTACCAACGGGACCACCAAACAACTGCAGATGGGCCCCAACACACATGGTGCCCTATTGCATGATCGCATAGCCCAGAAATGGGCTATGTGAACATGCGACAACCCGCCAACCTTAGCCACCATAACCGCCACCGCAAGGGGTTTGTCGCATGATCGTAAGCCATGGAAATGGCCCTTGCAATCATGCAACAAGGCCATGGGACTGCCACATCACCCACTTCTCTGCATCTCCCAGGCCCACCGACGAAATGCCACCACACTGCCATGGACACGTGTCAACCGGTCGCATGATTGCATAGCCAAAAACTGGGCTATGTAATCATGCAACAGCCAACCCAAAGCCACCACATCACCGCCTTCGAGACCACAAAACAACAACCACCAACTGCAAAGAGCCGAGACCCATGTAGATAGATGGCAAGCGGTCGCATGATTGCATGTCAGAAAAGTCTGACATGCGGCCATGCGACAACCAATAAGGACATGCCATTTGTCACCCCTCTGACACCGGGCCCACTTCACCGAAGAGATGCTTGGAACAAATGAAATCAATGGCAGGTGCATGATCGCATGGGGAAAGAATATTCCATGTGATCACATGCTGACTATTGATCTCCTCCCTCTGCCGCTTTGAAGAAACTGGCCCCACATCATCGCACTTGCGCAGTTAAGACAAATGAACAAGGAGAACCGGCAGAAAAGAAGACACGCAAGGTCAAAAACACATAGGGTTTTCGGTGAAAGATCAAAAACACACAGAATTTTCAACATGACACAAAGGTAAACAAGGAAGCTAAAAACATCGAGGGTTTTTATGCAGGCCAAAAAGGTCGAAAACATCATGGATTTTCTAAAACACTGTGGGTTTTCGACACTGTGGCAGATTTTGACAATTTCTTGCAGACCTTGAAATTCAAATAACTTTTTGGATTTTATGATTTAGCACGTGAAAATTGGACCAGAGCTTAGTGACAACACAAGGAACATAGGGCAGGACACAAACCATGAAACATTTGCAGGGAGGAGGCCATTTTCATAGGATTTTGCACTGACAGAAAAATGGCCTAACAGTGGCTCTAGTTGGGGATGCATGTCTCTTGCAGGCATGGCAGGAATTCAAAATCACTGGGAGAGTAGACCAACCACTAGATAAAAATAGGGAACTCAAAAAATGTAGGGAACAAGAAGGAAAAGCACACAATAGGAAAGGGAGAGATATTTACAGAGATTTACAGTATTTTACAAAAACCTGCAGCAACAAACATGAGTTAATTCCTGCCTCTATCAAAAATCTGATTTTCATTTCTTCCTTCATGAGGCACACCAGACATTTTGTTTTCATTTGTCTCCCTAGGCTTGTCAACATGTTCAATCAGCAAATCAGGAAGAACAAAGTAATTATCTTCATAATGCATGTAAAATTTTTTGGCACTCTCTCCATCTTGCTCACTTTGAAGAAACAAATTAGTATACCCATGAATAGCATCATCAGATAAGAGCCTATTCTTCTCCACTGATTCATGTATGCCACCAATTGGAAACACAAAGAACTCATACTCTACCTGCTGAAAAGCCTCATCTAGACCCTGTCTTTGCATTTCCCTAGGTGCAACTGGCTAGACCTCAAATGAATAGTCAGATTGATACCCACAGATGGAAAATGGGCATCCTGATTGAACTGGATCTGAGACCTCCACATGTTCTTCAAACAGAGGATTGATTATTCTATGCAATGCACCATGCTGAACATCATGACATAAAATGGGCTGATAGTCAAATTCTTCATCATATAAAGCATTAGAAAACACTTTAAAATCAGTACCCATCTCAACCTCATGGAGACTCATAGCACATGAAGCAAAATCAAAACCATATGAAGACTCACTGATATCATATTCAAACACCACTTCCTTGTCTTCATACTCCTCACTAAAGGAGTGTTCACTTCCACCATTACTCTCTTCCTCCCATGCCTCATTTGATTCACATGAGGACACATCAGCATCACTGCCTTCAACTTCCTCACCTGAATAGCCACTAAAATCATATTCAGACATTTCTGAATAAATGGAGGATCCTACACACCTTGACCCTGATTCTTGCTCACTGCCACAATCTGAATACTCCTCTGACAAAAATTCATCAGAAGAAGTACCCTCAGCACTAGAGATGGATTTCTCTGGAATACAACATTCGTTCCCCTTTTGCTGATGGTCTTTTTGCAAACTTTTCCATTCATCATTATCAGAAAACTTCTCCAAAAACAACCACTTAAACTCAGTCAAAGAGGAAATGCATCCTGGGGGCAGATTTAGATACCAATTAGATGCAACTCCCTTGAGGGATCTCCCAAAAAACATCATGCTAACATCCTCATCCAAAATCCGATATTCTATAATGAATCTATAGAATGCTAAGACATGTCTAACTGCTGAATCAAACATATAATCAAAGGCAGGAATCAAACCCAAAAGCTCAGTAGGAAAAGAGTGAGGGGACCCTAGAAGAACATAATCCAAAGGCCTATCCAACCTAAGAAAACCCAGCCACCTAGACTGACTTTTCCCTTGATTTTTTATTTCATTTAATGCAAGATGAGAGCCACTCATCTTATCTCAATCTTCCCTTTATACTAGCACTAAAACTTGATAGGGAAACATTGTAATCATAAATACCTGAAAGTTTTGCAGCAGAAAACTTTGTTGACTGAAAGGCAGGGTAGATCTTGAGCTCACCATGGAACTCCATCAGACTTTGCAATGTAGAGTTGCTCCCAACCAATACAAAACTCCAAGTAACTCACTGTTTATCAGAAGGAACATTGATCAAATAGAGACAAATCAGAGCCGCCACTCACAACTAAGTGAGAAAATTTTGCAAATGCTAATTTTGTATATCTGACTCTTTCCAATGGCCACCAGAGATTATGATTTCCTTAACAAGATTTATTGTTTTTCCCCAGCAGAGTCACCATCTTGTTGGTGACTCGGATGGGCAAATCAATCGGGTCAATAAAATATTGCAAAATTTTGAAACAACCAGAGATTATAATAGATAAACTTCTTTTTCATTGTTCTCCCCAGCAGAGTCACCATCTTGTTGGTGTCCGAAAACTCTTATGCACAAATGGCTACCAATATGCCTTGAGACTGATATTAGGACTGGTTAAATCCAAATGTGAAAGCTCTGCAAGGCAACTGGACCAACTATAGGGTCTTAATATGCCCTCTTCTGCTTCTGGCTCTACAAAACCAAGGCGGGTGCACCTAATCTAGATAAAATTCAAACTCACTACACACCCTATACTTCTGGATTCATAAAGCAAATCATAGTAAAGTATTGCTAAATGCTAACCAGGCATTCATTGAATCAACTCTACTATGTAAGATAAAATGGTCTTGTGAAGGGTATTACTGGTGATGGTATTGATATAAAGAGATGCAGTAAATAGCCAAAAACCCATCAAATATTGGACTCCACTGAATATACTAACCCTTGATCAATGCCATTATCCATTGGGCAGACCTCACATACAAACAATGAGAACATGAACCAACTGTTGTCAAAGACTCACAACCATAAATATAAATATTATAGCCCATCCACTACTTATAAGATCCTTCTGTAGACAACCAAGACTGAATCTATGTCCCCTCTAAAGTATATTTCACCTTATCCTAGACCAAGAACTAAAGACAAGAACATATGCAAAGGGAAAACTATGCAATGGATCAGAAAATCCAAGATTCACAGGAATGACACCAAGGAGAGACTTGGAAGCATGAAAAACTTACATTAAGTATAATGAGTCATGTACATGATCAAAGTAAGACAGAGATCAAACCACTTCAATAACCTGCAAAAGACTTCCAGGAATTCTATTTAGCTTACATGCAATGTGACAGAGCCTTCTATTTCCCATTGGAACCAAACAAAATGGAACCCTGAACAAGTAAAAAATTTGATACTTTATACCACTAGCTGCCATGGGAACCCAAAACGGGTTGCAACAAGCTACAGACAGCTAGGGTATAGCCTTCACCAACCAGGTCAAGAAACAGCCAGAAAACCATAAATTCTGGGTACCTCCTATCGCTGCAAATCCAAATTTGAAAACAAACGATCACCATGCACTCGCGAGCTTTAAGTTTCTTAACCGTTTGCCCTCAATCACGTAATTGCACAGTCACAACTCACTGCCATAGGAAACAAGCTCCAATTTTATGCTTGGTTGCATAATCCATAGCCCAAAAATGGGCTATGTGAACATGTGACACGCCATTTGCCCCTACCTTCTGCATAACCACCGAAGCTAGACCCTTGCCACAAAAGGGCATGTCGCATGTTCGCAAGCCAGAAAACTAGCTCACGCGAACATGTGACAAGCCACTAACATGCACCCTGCTGGCTGTTATGACACCGCCGAGATACCCCCACCTGGGCCCGCGTTCAAACCTTAACATCCCGCCAGCACGAACCAACCGGAGATCACCACGACCTCACCTGCCAATGGGACCACCAAACAACTGCAGACGGGCCCCAGCACATGTGGTGCCCTATCACATGATCGCATAGCCTGGAAATGGGCTATGCGAACATGCGACAACCCACCAACCTCACCCACCGTAACCGCCACTTCAACCGTCACCACAACCGTCACTACAACGGGTTTGTCGCATGATCACAAGCCGTGGAAATGGCCCTTGCGATCATGCGACAAGGCCATGGGACCGCCACATCACCCACTTCTCTGCATCTCTCGGGCCCACCGACGAAACACCACCACACTTCCATGGACACATGTCAACCGGTCGCATGATTGCATAGCCAAAAATTGGGCTATGTGATCATGCGATAGCCAACCCAAAGTTGCCACATCACCACCTCTGTGACCATGGAACAACAACCACCAACTGCAAAGAGCTGGGACCCATGCAGACAGATGGAAAGCAGTAGCATGATCACATGTCAAAAAAGTCTGACATGCAGCAATGCGACAGCCAATAAGGACATGCCATCTATCACCCCTCTGACATCGGGCCCACTTCACCGAAGAGACGCCTAGAACAAATGAAATCAATGACAGGCGCATGATCACATGGGGAAAGAATATTTCATGTGATCACATGCCGACCATTGATCTCCTCCCTCTGCCGCTTTGAAGAAACTAGCCCCACATCGTCGCACTTGCGCAGTTAAGGCAGATGAACAAGGAGAACCGATAGAAAAGAAGACCTGCAAGGTCGAAAACATAGGGTTTTCAGTGAAAGATCAAAAACACACAAAATTTTCAACATGACACAAAGGTAAACAAGGAAGCCGAAAACATCGAGGGTTTTTATGCAGGCCAAAAAGGTCGAAAACATCATGGATTTTCTAAAACATTGTGGGTTTTCGACACTGTGGCAGATTTTTTCAATTTCCTGCAGACCTTGAAATTCGAATAACCTTTTGGATTTTATGATTCAGCACATGCAAATTGGACTAGAGCTTAGTGACAACACAAGGAACACAGGGCAGGACACAAACCATGAAACATTTGTAGGGAGGAGGCCATTTTCATAGGATTTTGCACTGACAGAAAAATGGCCTAACATATTTGAGGGCCCATAACATAAAGCACAGTGCTCAAAGCAAAGTACATGTCCATATTGTAGAAATGGAAAAGGAAAAACAAGAAAACAAATAAAAACAAATAAAAAAGAAAATATTGCAATTAAATAATCACCAACAACGATACACATAATACCTCTGTATGCAGCCCATATTTAACATTTCAAATGCAAGAATGAAAGAAAACATGGAACTAAGCCCATAGTTCATAGGCCCATAGAGGGACATTTATCATAGTCATAGAAATATGATAATTTTAAAATGGAATATACCAAGGAGCACCATCAGAAATATTGACCATTTACAATCATGAACAGTGAATAATCAAATAGCTCATTTTTTTATCAGCATGTGTAGTCTCTGTGTATATGAAAAATGAATGAAATATCAAGCTGAAATAAAACAATGAACAAAAATTCAAATTCAAGGCCTAATTTATCAAGATCAACAAACATTAGGAGGAAAGAAAAATCATTAAGACTAGAAAAATCATTAGGACTAAAGAAAAATCATTAAGACTAGAAAATCAAGTTCTACAAAAATTATTACAACTATAGAAAAATCATTTAGACTAGAAAATCAAGTTCTAGAAATGGACGGTTCAGATGCTTTTCCATTACAACAATTGAGCATTCATCATTTGGTACTTCTTGGTGTATTCCATTTAAGTTTTTCAGCTGCCATGTTTATGTGCATGTTCTTTATGTGTTTGGCTTCTCTCCCTCACAAGGGATACGTCGATTGGTAATTGATTTGAAAGCATAATGATTTGATAGTCTTTTTTCAGGATAGGTGTAATCATCCCGCCAACCTTAATTAGCAACATTTGTGATATATGCCAAGTACTTATAATTAGTATGCCCAAAAAATAGAGACTTAGTAGTAAAAGCATGTCCTTTGGTTTCCTAGTTTACTTATAATCAGTATGTCCTTTGGTTTACTAGTTTAATCTGGTTTAAGAATGGTTTGTTTCATGTTTGAATGTACCATTGAATGAAGCTTGGCTATATTAAGTACAATCTTAAGACTCACGACTCTAAATGTTCATCAAAGGTTAGGCAAATTTGAATGTTCATCACCTGTACATATAAGAGTTGATCATAAAAGGTATATGCACATGTGAAAAACATGCATATTTGACCAAGCAATACTGGGAGCTAGACCCAGCAGCAAATAGATTTGTGGTGATTTTCACAATAGTACATGTGTTGTTGGGTAAGCTTCCAATAGTGCTCACACAAATATGCATGTTCATCACTTGTGCATATGAAGTGGCTCTAATGGCAGATACAATCACTAAATTTTGCATACTCCTTATTTTGTTCTAGGTTGATATTGTCAGACATGGTCTTTCTTGAATGGAATGACTCGTTACTTGTACATTGACTACAATGTTGGTGGAAGAAGGATGATTTGTTGCAACCTGCAGATATAGACATTGAACAACTATTTTTTCAACTCTAATTTTCTCAACACAAAGGGACATTTATCATAGCCATAGAAACATGATTATTTTAAAATGGAATACACCAAGGAGTACCATCAGAAATATTGACCATTTACAATCATGAACAGTGAATAATCAAATAGCTCATTTTTTTATCAGCATCTGCAGTCTCTGTGTATATGAAAAATGAATGAAATATCAAGCTAAAATAAAATAGTGAACAAAAATTCAAATTCAAGGCCTAATTTATCAAGAGCAACAAACATTAGGATGAAAGAAAAATCATTAAGACTATAGAAAAATCATTAGGACTATAGAAAAATCATTAAGACTAGAAAATCAAGTTCTAGAAAAATCATTACGACTATAGAAAAATCATTTAGACTAGAAAATCAAGTTCTAGAAATGGAAGGTTCTGATGCTCTGCCATTACAACAATTGAGCATTCATCATTTGGTACTTCTTGGCATATTCCATTTATGTTTTTCAGCTGTCGTGTTTATGTGCATGTTCTTTATGTGTTTGGCTTCTCTCCCTCACAAGGGATATGCCGATAGGTAATTGATTTGAAACCATAATGATTTGACAGTCTTTTTTCAGGATGTTAGAATAACTAAGAGGGGGGGAGAATCAGTTATCCAGAGTCCCAGTTGAAGATGTATACTTCAAAAAAATTTATCAAAAACTTATGCAGCTCGGTAACATGAAATACTATTCTATCTGTGCTTTTACTAATTAGCAGACAATTAACAATAAACTAATTACTGATCAAATCTAATATGTGATATGTAAAGTATGATAATAAACCATCACCACAATAAACACATAACACAAGAGATTTAATGTGGAAACCCTGTTAAGGGAAAAACCACGTAGGACTGGCAACCCAAAATATTCACTCTTTTGAAGTGAGGTCAGTGAAGATCCAACCCTGTTAAAGGTTACAAACACACTGTTAGGTGTGATCTTGTTAAAGGATTTAAGACCAGAAGTTATCATCCAACTAGCATTCACTATGGGGTTGACAGGATAACAAATGTGTACTCTATGAGCAACATCCAATAAGACTTAAGAGTCTACTCTGTTAAGAGATTTCTCTGTTTACAATGGTTAAACTATAACAACAGTTTGATCTAATTACAATACAACTATAATTGCAGATGTTCAGATCTCTAATATGCTCATACAAATCTTCTGATCATTACAACAATTTTTGTATCAATAATATCCACTTATTGTCCATCGATAACAACTTTCTGATGCTCGTTAGCTTCTGCAGTTGGGTTCTTCTTAACCAGTCTGATCAGGCATACATGAAACTTATTCATGCGATATCTCTGCAGTACTTCTTCTTCTGGCATTTTTCATCATGAAACCCTAGTCTCTTAAATAGACAAGTAACTCATTTACTTTTCCTTCATTGGATTTTGCCGCTTAATCATCTTCATCCATTTTGCCGCTATAACCTTCCTTGGATGTTGTGTCAGAAACATGTTTCAATTCTGTCCTTTAGATCTTCCTTGAATTTTGCTAGCCGTTGACCTTCATAACAAACTTTATATCTTCACCTCAAAATCATGCATATCCAGCTCATTAATCCTTATCAGCTAAACTAATCATTTAGTTCTTTTCACTTCATCGGTTAACAAAGAAATGCATTGGTAAACACTCTATCGATTTACACTATCGTCAGTATACACTACACTGCTTGGTGTATAATATGATGTTTCACTTTACCAACCACATTGCCTGGTGTATACTATGATGTTTCACTTTACCGACCACACTGCCTTGTGTCTTTCAGCTCTTTTCTTCATCATAGATGAATGAAACATAATCAAGTCAATAACATAAGGTCATAGACTCATCAAAAAGTTACTCAATGAATTCCTTAACCTCATCTGTCACATACATCTTCCTCATGTAGATTTATTTGTTCTTCATCTCATTTTCTCCTCTTTTATAGATGTTTAGATATAGTAACTTATAAGATAAGTACTGTCAAGCTAGTTGACATCAATGACAACATATTACTGATTCAATTACATATCATATCTAACCAACAACTCCTGTGATATGTAATCACTGTTTCTTCAATCAGGTTCTAAATTAGTTGTAGTTCATCACAGGATAGGCCTAATCATCCCGCCAACCTTAATTAGCAACATTTTTTATATATGTCAAGTACTTATAATCAGTATGCCCAACAAACAGAGACTTAGTAGTAAAAGCATGTCCTTTGGTTTCCTAGTTTACTTATAATCAGTATGTCCTTTGGTTTACTAGTTTAATCTAGTTTAAGAATGATTTGTTTCATGTTTGAATGTACCATTGAATGAAGCTTGGCTATATTAAGTACAATCTTAAGACTCGTGACTCTAAATGTTCATCAAAGCTTAGGCAAATCTGAATGTTCATCACCTGTGCATATAAGAGTTGATCATAGAAAGTATACGCATAAGTGAAAAACATGCATATTTGACCAAGCAATACTGGGAGCTAGACCCAACAGCTAATAGATTTGTGGTGATTTTCACAATAGTACATGTGTTGTTGTGTAAGCTCCTAATAGTGCTCAGGCAAATATGCATGTTCATCACCTGTGCATATGAAGTAGCTCTAATGGTAGATACAATCACTAAATTCTGCATACTCCTTATTTTGTTCTGGGTTGATATTGTCAGACATGGTCTTTCTTGAATGGAATGACTCGTTACTTGTACATTGACTAGAATGTTGGTGGAAGAAGGATGATTTGTTTACAACCTGCAGATATAGATACTGAACAACCATTTTTTCAACTCTACTTTTCTCAACACAAAGGAACATTTATCATAGCCATAGAAACATGATTATTTTAAAATGGAATACACCAAGGAGTACCATTAGAAATATTGACCATTTACAATCATGAACAGTGAATAATCAAATAGCTCATTTTTTTATCAGCATGTGTAGTCTCTGTGTATTGTGTGTGTGAAAATTGTACCTGATCTGTAGACACAACACTTCAGTAAAACATTAGAGGTTAGCAAAAATTAAAATCATGCAAAATTGAAATCTACTCTAACCAAGCGATTTAATGCCTTCTAGTAGGTGCGAGATTAATGTTCTCAGATTGTTATCGAGATCAGTGACCTAGACGACACCTAAATGAAGGATTTGGATGCAAAACTGATATGAAATATGAATGCAATTAATCTATATTTTTTTGGATTTTCTATGCAATGATATGAAATCTATGATAATATGAAAATTGATATGCAATGCTAATCTAGAAATGATATGATATGAGAATGAAAATTCTAACAATAATATGAAAGCTATGAATTTGAAATTTATCTCACAACGCTTTGAATCCTCAAATTTATCTTTCAAGCTCCAATTGTGCAAATTCTCCAAATCTGATATGCTATGATTCTTGTAGAGTAAGTTTGCAATTTGCGAGATGAATTATGAAGAGCTGAACCTTGTTTTTATAGAAATCTAGGGCTTTGGAGGTGCATGGAAGAAAGCCATAAATCACTCAAATAACTCAAGTTGATTTTTGAGTTATTTTTAAATAAAGATAATTAAGTTCACAAAAACATGCAAAAGCACAGTTCAACTCGAATTAGAAGTTTAGATCAACTTTAAAACTCAAAAAGATGTTGAGTTTCAAAAAGCTAACAACTTGCATTGATTTTCCAATTTGAGTTTAACTGGTCCTTGAATATGCACATGGATAATTATGATTTAATAAATAAATAAAGTGATTTATTCTCAACTTAACTGATTTTTGGAATAAAATAATTAATTTATGGGTTAATTAACTATTTTATCAAACTTTTATTAAAAACTATATTATTAAATAATGACAACCTGCTTTAATCAATTAAATAAGAATTTAATCAATTATTCATAGGATATTAGATTTATTGTCAAAATTAAATAATATAATTAATAATAGATAGAATTAAATTTAATTACACAATTAAGTGGCAAGATATTAAATCTAATTAATTAAATATGAAAATATTCAATTAATCAAACTTAGGATAAATGTGATTTATCGCCAAATAATCATTAAATTAAAGATAATTAAGATAATTAGGAATATTGCTAGGAATATTCCCTGATGCAGAATTTAAGATAATCAATTATGATTTGATGATGTTTAGATGTGCCTTAGATTAGGACTTCGATGTCGATTTCATTTGATTTGTACATGTAGGAGGTTAATGAACTTATAGCCCATTTTTGGGGTATTACATTTTGCCCCTTTTTGAATTACTGTGCGAACGCAGTGGTTCAAAGATAGTCTGTGTTTGATAAAGATATGAAACTAATGTTTGAAATTGATAATTGATATGAGACATAAGCTGATTGATATTGATTTGATATGGAGATAATAGGTCCTGAATGACCAAAGATAATGTTCACTATAACATCAAATGAACCTATGATTGCGAAAAAGTGTCAAAACACCTGATTCCAAACCTTAGGATTGCAAAGAAGTGAGTGACCGGTTCTAGACTCGATTGTCTTAGCAGAACTAGCAGGTATCACATCCAAATCCTTCAGTTGCTGAAGAACCAAGGAAAGAACACTATGATCTGATGGTTGCAAAAATTGATATAGTTTACAAGATTAGGAGAATACTAGATTGATATGGATCTTGATGAATCTGATATGCCCCAAGTGATGATAGATTTGCCCCGAGCGATGAGGTTTTTCGATGAATCAATAACTAGACGTGGTTGTTGTCTTGATTACTAAGGAAAGATTGATAGATTCCAAATAAAATTAGATTTACAGACTTGAATGATGTGCAATATCATGCCCCCTTCGGGATTGAAATTGAAATCTGACAAGAAAAGTCAGTGTTGATAGTTTAGAAGCATGTTAATTGATTGGAAAAGTGGTTATACACGTCTGGGAATGCATTCTACATCGTCGGAAGGTCCCAAAAGACCAAGTTTGACTAGGTTAAACCATAAGTTGACCATAGTTGACCATAGTTGAAATTTTGATAGTTTGATGTAAGATAATCAGTTAAGTTGAATACTGGATTTCTATGATGATTGAAGGTTGAATATGCAAGTAGTTAACAATATGAATGATCCCAGATTTTGATTTTGATCCCAAAAAAGGATTCTACTTGCTGTTTCGTTGGAGGAACCTTCATGTGAGATTCGGCTCTTGTTAGATTTGAAGATGCGAGTGGAGAATTGTTTAAGCATTGAAGTTCATTTAGCCATTTTGAGATCATGCAACATGCAAAATGCAAAGAGACATGCAAAATGAAATGCAACCTAAGACCTAGGACCTAGTCACTGATCATGTGTTGATTTGTTATCATCATTGAACTTTTAGGTAACTGGATAAATCAATACAATGCCCACTAGCTATGGAACCATAGACATATGAATATCGATTTATATGCGCAAGAATCAATACAACACCCACTGATTATGAAACCATGGGCATATGAATATTGATTTTGTTTTCGAAATGTCGGATTAGATATAAGCACCAAGGCACAAACGCCAGGATGACCTGAATATCTTGTCCATTTTGATATAGCAATTTGTATAAGCATCAAAACATGAACCTCGTGATGACCTAAATATGCCTTGCATGACAAACACATCAAATAGCCAAGAGATCATTCTAAATCCAATGTGAATTACCCGTAGTGACCCTTTATCATTCACATCCTTAGGTAAGATCGTGTTTCATAGTAGGAGAGAGAACTCACTCAAAAAGATAATAGTTAGATCAATACTTCTTTGAATCATCCGGGTATCAATGGTCGAGGTACGCATGGCCATCCAATTCGAGATAGAGGCTCTTACAGTCGAACACCATTTCAATCCAGAATTTCCAAAGTTGTTAGATTTTCACATACAAGTAGAAGACAAAGAAAAGATTATGCCCCCAGTCATCACTCTCTAAATCCTGTAAAGGACATCATCGAAGGGCTCGAAGGGACACAATATGCAAAAATCTCAATGTGAATCAATAAGCATACAAGGAGATAAAAGCATGTAAAAAAGCATAGATTGTTTTCAGTTTGTGTTTGATTGTTGTTGTAGATGCAAAATCCTTTCTGGAGACAAGATTGACTGACTGACTCACGTGAAGCTTCAAAAGGACTCTGAGCAGATATGATACATCTAAGATACACTAGAGACCATAGGATATGACATTGATTGCCCCCAAGTTTGAACATTGATAGGATACAGATGCTTGAGCTGATTGGTGTACAAACTGACTTATTGAAATATTAGAAATGCAGAAACAAACTGGGAGATATGTACAAACTAAAGCAAGACTAAAAGTTGGAAAAGACCAAGATTGCACTAATAGATGGAGCATTTTGAAACAAGTGGCACTTGTTTGCCGGGTTTTCACCATCTTGGAAGAGATTCTATTTTTGCTACCAAGGTGCCTGTTTCTGGGTTTTCACCAAGGCACTTTTTTTTTTTTTTTTTTTTTTGTATTTTTCATTTTTTCAATTTTTTTGTACTTTTGATATATATATATATATTTTTGAATCATCGAGGTGCCTATTGCTAAGTTTTCACCAAGATGTTCATTTTTTCAGGACATTTTCCAATTTTAAAGATTTTTTCAGGACTTTTTACCATAGATTGGATGCTTTAGGCATAGAATTTCTTCAGATGGAGAACATTGATTGGTTCTCAGAGCTATTCTCCTTCAATCATTGAGAGTTGATAGGCACCAGAGTTAAAAGTAGTAGTGATAACAAAGGGACCTAGCCAGTTGGGTTCAAACTTCCCCTTGCGTTCTCGATGGGATTGATTTTTAGGATTTTCTCTCAAGACTAGATCGCCAACCTGAAATTCTTTGTGGTGACTTTCTTGTTGTAGCCTCTAGACATTCTCTTCTAATATACTCTGAGATGATCATACGCTTCTTGTCTGTGCTCATCTAGTAGTTCCAGTTCTTGTAACCTAGACACTTTGTAGTCATCATTAGTTACTAGACTATGCATTCTAATTTTGAGTGATGGGATTTCAACCTCAATAGGTAGTACCACTTCAGACCCATAAACTAAAGAGAAAGTTGTAGCCCCAGTAGGTGTTCTGATACTTGTTCTGTAGGCCCATAGAGCTAGATTAATCATGAGATGCTAGTCTCTACCAGTTTTGTTTACTGTTCTGTGCAAGATCTTTAATAGATTTTTGTTAGAAGCCTCTGCTTGGCCATTCCCTTGTGGATAGTAGATAGAAGACCAATGTTGGGTGATCTTGAATTTGGCACATAGATCATCTAGGTCTTTATTCCTGAATTGCCCACCGTTATCTGTGATTATGGAATGAGGTATCCCATATCTGCATATGATATAGTTCAATATGAACATAGATATCCGTTTCCCTGTTGCTTGTGTCAAAGGGACCGCCTCTACCCATTTTGTAAAATAATCTGTGGCTGTGATTATATGGGTATGTCCGTTAGAAGAATGAGGATGAATCATCCCGATAAGATAAAATGCCCATTGATGGAAAGGCCATTGTGTTGTAAAGGGGATTAGATCCCTCCATGGAGCATGAATTAGGTTGCCATGTACTTGACACTTTTGACAATTCTTAGCAAATTTGATAGCCTCTTTCTCCATTTCAGGCCAATAGTACCCAGCCCTAATAAGTTTTCGAGCTAGTGTTAAACCATTTGAGTGTGACCCACAAATACCATCATGGACTTCCTCTAATGCACATTGAGACTCTTCCCATTCTAAACATCTAAGTAGCGTACCATCTGGACCTCATTTGTATAGATCATTACCAATGATGACATATCGAGAGGCATTATGGATAAGGTATCTCTTTTCATGGCGGTTGAAGGTATCAGAGATGATTTGGTCTTGGAGATAGGAAAATAGGTTTTTATATCAGGATGAATCATGACCTACAACAGTGTAGATCATGCGGGTTTCAGGGGAGTCATATGCAGGATAAGATAGTGCTTCCACTAGGAACTCGTAGCGTAGGTCATGTTCAGGCTGCTGTAATAAAGTAGATAGTGTTGCCATTGCATCGACAACTTTGTTCTCTATTCTAGGAATTTGCTCAAATGTGATAGATATGAAATATTTCTTAAGATCATCTACCATTCTCTTGTAAGGAATGAGCTTTTCATCTTTAGTTTGGTACACATTATTGACTTGATGAATAACAAGTTGAGAGTCTCCATAAATGTGTAGCTTTGATACTCTCCATTCAATTACTAGTTTCATACCATTCAAGAGGGCTTCATATTCCACAATATTATTTGTGTAGGGGAACTTTAGTCTGAATGATTTTGGGATAGAGTATCCTTGAGGAGTTATGAACAATATGCCTCCTCCAGATCCATTATGTGTATAGGAGCCATCAAAGAACAATTGCCATTCTCTAGAAGATAGGTGCATAATAGAGGAGTCTGGAAATTCCATTTGCATTGGTGTGTCATCAAACATGGGTGCATCCGCTAATTGATCAGCAATAACTTGACCTTTTATAGCTTTTCTTTCAACATATTCAATGTCAAATTCTCTTAGAAGCATGACCCATTTAGCCAGTCTACCTGTGAGGGCATCCTTGCTTAGTAGGTATTTTAGTAGATCAATTTTTGCTACTAGATGTATGGTATGAGCTAATATATAGTGTCTCAGTTTCTATGATGCAAAGATCACAGCGAGACAAGCTTTCTCAATCATAGAATAGTTCATTTCATACGCCACCAATGTTTTGCTTATATAATAAATGGCTCTTTCCTTTTTCTCTTCATCATGTTGCGCTAGCAATGCCCCCAGTGATGTGGCTGTTGTGTAGACATATAAGATCAATGGCTTCCCATGAATAGGAGGCATCAAGATAGGCGGATTTGATAGATACTTCTTGATATGGTTAAATTTGTTCTCACATTCTTCATTCCATGCAAAGGTCACACCTTTATGTAATGTTTTTGTAAAAGGCTGTGATATGTCCGCTAGCTGTGATATGAATCTTCTGATAGATTGAACTCTTCCTTGCAACGTCCTCATTTGACTGATATTTGTGGGAGGTTGCATCTCTATTATAGCCTTGACTTTAGCTAGATCAACTTCAATGCCCTTCTTTGAAACTATGTATCCTAAGAGCTTTCCAGAAGTGACACCAAAAGCACACTTCTTAGGATTTAGTCGGAGACTAAACTTTTCCATTCTGTCTAGGATCATGCTCAAGTCCTTTAGATGTTTACTTCTAATCATATATTTTGCTAAAGTATCATCAACATAATCTTCCATAGTTTGATGCATCATGTCATGGAAAATAGATGTCATTGCTCTTTGATATGTAGCTCCAGCATTTTTAAGCCCAAATGGCATGACATTCCAGCAGAAGGTGCCCCATGCACATGTGAAAGTAGTTTTCTCTTGGTCCTCTGGAGAAATTTTTATTTGGTTATATCCAGAGAAACCATCCATTAAGGAATACATCTTGAAACCCGCAGTCATGTCCACTATCATATCAATGTTAGGTAGTGGAAAGTCATCTTTAGGGCATGCTCTATTCACATCTCTAAAGTCTGTGCACACTCTGATTGACCCATCTAGTTTAGAAATAGGTACAATATTAGAGATCCACTCTGCATAGTCAATAACTCGGATGAATCTGACATTTAGGAGCTTCTCTAATTCAGCTTTTACCAAGAGTGCAACATGGGGATGCATCTTTCTTAATTTTTGCTTGACAGGTTTGACATTTGGAGTCATAGATAAATGATGCATTATAAGATTAGGATCCAATCCTGGCATATCTAAATATTTCCATGCAAATTTGATCTTCTTCTTTGTGAGGAATGTTGTAAATTTTTGTTTCTCTTCTTCTGATAATGATTGTGCTACATGTACCAATTGTGGTTCCTCTATTGTACCCAAATTGATGGATTGAGTGGGCTCAATTAGAACTGGAGATCTGTCTTATAAATGACTTGGAAGGACATCAAATATCTCATTCGTAGGCACCTCAGAGAGGTTTTCACCTTTGGATACATCTTTTATTTTTACTTTTGTAGGTTCTGAGAATGCCACAAAGTGGTTTTCACCCTCAGAACTCTTTTTCTTTTTCTTTTTATTATTGTTTTTCTAACTAAAATATTTGATGTCTGACTCGGTCATGTTGATGCTCGGTTCACTGATGGAAGTACTCATAGGCTCAACTACATTGAGGTAGCAAGCGAGGGCATAGTCATTCAGGAAGGTATAAATACCATGGCTTGGATTCATGGAGGTTTGATCAATAAGTTCTAGATATTTGATAGTCAAAGTAGGGAAAGATTGGGAGATAGTGTTTACGGATATGGATCTGTCATCATTGGTCTTAACCTAACACTCAAGTTCAAAGGTGATACTACAACTTAAGATAGTCAATTCATGAATAGGCTCAATGTCATCGTGGGAGTCCAATTCAGCCATAGGTGGATCAGACTCGATAGGTTCATCATTTCGCTCTAGACTTACATTGGTTTGAGGTGCATATTGGTGAATAACATCAACATGTTTCTCTATGATAAGCTCATCTGGTTCTGGGATGACTCCCCATTCATAGTCATTAGATTCATCTTCTAATTCAAGATCTCTAGGAAATCTTAGAACATGAGTAAAGTCAAGGTGAATACCCCAAGAAGGGTTACCCTCAGATTCTGATTTGTATTCATACTCATGAGAATTTGTCTCAGAATCACTACCACTTCCCTCTTCTTGATTGTTTTTGAGATTAGCTGGTTCTTGTGTTGCAACTATCTCTTGATTGATAGTAGGTTCTTGTGTTTCTACTACATTAATTCTTTTGATAGGATCATCTTTATCATCAAGAAGGTCTTTGATCTCTTTAGGAAATTTTTCATAGGGGATGAGTTCTGAACTATCTGAATCACAATCGGATGGTTCTATTTCTTCTTTCTTAAAAAGAGGTTCCCTTGGTGCGATCTTCTCTATGACATGAGAGCAATTACCTTTGAGGTGATAGGGTTTCTTCTTAAAGCCTAAGCCAACTTTGTTTTTATTTTCTCTACCAGTATGTGGGAGAGGTACCTCAAGACCTTTTCCTCTGATTCCTAGAGGTCCTTTACCTAAATATCCCATCTTAGCTATTAATTTATCTCCTGGACCATATGACTTGGATACTGTAGAGTCACCAGTTTGAACAACTTGAGATTCCAGTTCATCTTTGTACAACCATGATAGCATAGCCTCATCCTCTTCAAATTCTTGCTTGGATACTTGTTCTGCTACAAAATTCTTTTTATATGCTTTAAGAGGTTCTTTAGAGTCTGGTTTGGATTGTTTCAAAGATTTCCCATAAGACTTAGGCTAGATAGGGAGAGATGTCAAAGATAAGACTGGCTCGATAGTATATTCTCCCATACTATTTTCTTTGATATTAACCTCTTTTGCAAGATCTTCCATTTTAGATGTGGATGCTTCTTTAGTTGGTTCAATAGAAGATTCTCTATTATTAGGTACAAGCTTATTTGCACTTTCCTTCAAGGTGTTGCAAGTTGTATTTAGATCTGTGGGGATAGTAACCTCTACTCCTTCATAAGGAAACTTCAAACATTGATGGTATGTAGAAGGAATAGCTTGCATTTCATGTATCCATGGTCTCCCTAGAAGGACATTGTAGGCCAAAGGTAGATCAAGCACTTGAAAAATGGTATCTTTGATAACTGGACCCACTCTGATAGGTAAGACAATGGTGCCTTTAGAAGATCTTTCTTGTTCATCATAGGCCTTGATAGTTATTTTCTTTCTAGGATCAATAGCCAATTCTGAAAATCCCAATTGTGTGATCAAGTTGTAAGGACAAATGTTTAGGCCAGCACCCCCATCTATCAACACATGTTTGACTCTACGGTTCTGGATCAAGACTTCTATATGCAAAGGCTGATTATGTGGGTGACTCAAGGAGTTTTCATCTTCCTTTGAAAAGGAGATATATTGCGGAGATGTAAGATGTCCAACCATAGTCTAGAACCTGTCTAAATCAAGGTCATCGGGAACATTGGAATCGAGCAAAGCTTTATCGAGAATGGCTTTATGAGCTGGAGATATTCGAAGCAACTCAAACATGGAGATTTTTGCATTAGTGTGCTAGAGTTGTTGAACAATGCTATAAGACATAGGCCTTGTATCCTTTGGATTGGAAGATTTGGAAGCAACCTTCTATTTAGTAGCAGATGAAAGATTGAATGGCACCTTAGGGACATTTGATGAATCTGGGATTTGTCCTTTCAGATGCATTTGAGCTTGTGATCGAGTAACTATGTTAGCTGAGGAATGATCTCTATCTCTTCGTACAATTGTGATGACATTGCAACTTTCAGAGAGACATGGTTCAACCATATTGATGACAGCATTATTTCCAGGGTAGGCATAGTTGACTTTTGCCCCCATATTAGGCTGAGAAGTTGAAACTTCTTGACCATGTTTCAGAAAGGGTTCTGTGAATGCTGTATGATCGTGATTGCTTTTGGGATTGTCAATTGTGATGTCTCCACTATCGATCAGATCTTGAATGGTATGCTTCAAGTGGTAGCAACTACTAGTTTTGTGACCTTTACTCAGATGGAAATCACAGAATTCATTTTCCTTTTACCATATCGGTTTAGGGTCCTGATCATTTGGTCGGATTGGTGGTAAAGAGATGATGTTATCAGCCAGTAGATTTTTCATAGCTGATTCTAAAGACTCTCCTAGAGGAGTAAATTTTTTATGTTTATCCCATTTTTTGTATTCTGGCTTCCTTTGTGATGGTTGAGAAGACTTTTGTGCTGAAGCTTTAATGGCTTGAGTACCAAGAGTGAGATTGTAGGTTGGTGCCTTTGATGGGGCACAGACAGTGTCAACAACACCATCTGTGATGATGCCTTTGTTCTTGTTCCAATTTTTGTTCGTGTCTTTAGAACTGGATCCTAATTCGTACTTGTCTTTTTGAAGTGTGATTTCTCCTTTTTTTACAAGCACTTTTTTTATTTTGATAGCATTATCCACCATCTTATCAAAAGATGTATGATCTTGCATTTGTAGAGGATAATTGATTTCTAGAACAAGGTTGTTGATGAAGATTTCCAATTTTTTCATTTCTAGAATAGGTCTGGCATATAGAGAGAACTTCTTCCTCCATCTCTTGAGAAATGTTAGGAATGGTTCCCCTGGATATTGCTTGAGATTACAGATATCGATCATGGTGACCGGGTGCTGAATATTGTAGGAGTATTGCTGGTAGAACAATTTGATCAACTCCTCAAAAGTTTTGATAGTAGAAGGCAGTCTAGAGAACCAATGGATGGCTGCTCCCCATAGAGATCGAGGGAAGAGATGCATCAGATAGGTCGGTTCATGCATGAACTCCATTGATTGTGTACATAATTCTCTGACATGATCTTGAGGATCAGAGTGTCCATCATACTTGTCATACTTTGGCATCTCCACTCTTTTTGGAAAGGGTGGCATGTACAAGTCTTTGTCGAATGGAAAAGGACATAGAGCCTCCATGGAGAACTCTTTGGGTTCCTTCTCTTTTTCGAGTTGATTTAGTTTGACTTGTAAAGCATGTATTTGTTTCGTCATAGCTATGAGTGGAGTTTCTTCCTCATGTGTGATGATAGCTTCGACATTAAAATTAGGAGGAATCTTAGCTCCTTGATGAGATAATTGTAAAATTATGCTTCTCTATCTTCTTTCAAGAAATACTTCATCATCTGTTTGAAGTTATCGTCATTTTGATATTGAGCAATTTCTTCAGGTGTGGGTTCCTGATCTGCACCATGTTGAAATTGAGCTCTTTGAGAGCCAAAATTTGTCCCTGCTTGAGACATGGTAGGAGTTTGTGGACTCCCTAGATTAGATTGATGAGGGGTATGTTGAGTACCTCCGTGAGTTGATGGAGGAGGTATGTAACCAAATTTCAATTGATAGTTGCCAATACTGTTGTCCTCATAAAGACCAGAATTGATGAGTTGCTTAAGAGTTGGAGTTTGGAGAGTGGTGATAGATTTCTTGTGAGAGGAAGCTCTAGTCTCCACCATTCACCTCAAGTGAAACAAAAGAATAAGATCCAGATAACCGAAGAATGAATTGAATCAAGATGATTAGATGACGCAACCTTGTCAAGGTTTGATTGATTTGAAAATTTGATTAGACGTGGATGAAGGATACTATGCCCTAGATGTATGGGTAGGTTCCCAAAAGATAGCGGACAAGATATCACAACACTTAGTCATTTTAATGATTGATTGAAGATTGATAGTTATGACAAGGTTTTGACACAGGATGATAAGGACTCAAATTGATTAAATAGAAGGCTGAATTGGATTCAAAAGGCCACTTTAGGAAAATGATTGGACTCTTAATAGCTACTGCTCTGTTCCTGACACAATGATTCATTCGACAGATTCTAAAATTAGGCTGAAAAAGCTAAATATCTGGCAATTTTGACAACTTTCAAAAATTTCCCAAACAACACTCTGCAGACTCATACGACAGTGGGTATGCTGTGAAATGATAGTTGTAAAACTCGTACGATAATTGCAAGCAAGATTTTGACTCTTAGAATTTTTTGGCATCAAAACTTGTACAACACTGGGTTGGTTATCATACAACAATTGGGTTTCAATGAAATGACAGTTGAAAATCTCATACAACAGTTGGGTAGCAATGAAATGACAGTTGAGAATCTCACACGATAGTTGCAAGATTTTGACTTTGAGAATTTGCTGGCATGGAAACTCGTACAACATTGGGTACCCAATCATATGATAGATGGGTTGTAATGAAATGACACTTGATGGAAACTCGTATGACTTTATGACCTCTTGAGATGACTTTTGACTCCAGAAAGGATTTTACTTCAGATTTTGCAAATTTTGAGTTTTCAGATTTGAATTATTTGTAAATTTCAATGTCCAGATTTGAGGATTGTAACAGATTTGTCTATTTTCAATTACCAGATAGATAAACAAGCACACAAAATAGCAAGCATGTGATTTCAATGCATGTCTGAAAACAATGATAAAGGGCAAAAGCAACCTTGCGCATGAACAATCAAGTGACTTATTTGTTCTAATCCTCAGAAGTGCTAATTGTGTATGTTCCAAAAATGTTTTGCAATAATGCACATATACCCTATAAAATGAAAATTTGGCCTCGCTAGGGTTTTTAGTAATGGTTTGACTCTGCAAATTTTATGATCCAAAGGGGTGAACTCCAATCCCGGTGCACCAGGGTTTTGACACAGTCTGAGAACTTAATCTTCAGGAGCTACTAGGGAGATCTGACAACCCAACAATGAACCATACCCATGGAGATTTCTTCCACAAGGACATTTATATAGCGGTCATCACTACCACGGTGAAAATGGCTATTACCGCTTGAGGTTCCATCAACGCAGTTTGCCCTATGAAGGGATTGTATGCTATGGTTAACCCTCTCTAAAGGTGACTCACAATAGTATACAACAAGGGGACTTGGCTCCAGATCCAAGGTTTTTGACACCTTTTCAATTTTAACCCAAACAAAGCAAGCAGATTAATCTGACACGCTAAGACAAAGTTTGTCTCACCAAGGTCTATGATATCAACCCCATGTGATCTATCAACCCCTCTAGAGAGAGAATGTATCAATCAATAAGGGAAGATGCACTAACCAATTTTGATTCACCAAAGCTCGCGATGTCTACCCCACGTGATCTATCAACCTCTCCTGGGAGAGAATGTATCGATCAATAAGAGAAGACGCACTAACCAAGTTGAATGTGAAACGCACTAAGTATCCTCCCTACCTACAAGGATTCTATCATCAAGAAGGATTTCGCTGGGAATCCAATCTCTCAAGAATCACAAATAGTGTTCATAGGGCCTAATTACTATGTGAGCACAGATGTATGTTTCCAAAAGCAAATCTACCAAAAGTACCCAAAAAGTAGAAAGAGGAACACTTAATGCTTAAAGCAAATATGAGATGAGTCCACAAGGTGGAACACTTAACACCTCACACAAGCTGAAAATGAGTCCCCAACTTAGAAAACAAGTGAGTTCCTAAAAATCACAAATGGGTTGCCAAGTGGAACAATTAACGCTTCTCTCCTGTAGACCCCTCCCCTTTATTGCGCTGAGATTGCAACCACGGGGCGGAATGAGGGGCTAGCAGATTAGCGAGTCCAATAACCCAAGATAGCAATCAAGATCAATCACAAGTATCTAAGACTACTTAATGAATCCTTAAGGGGTCACAACCTAGTATCAATTATGCAAGTGTGTAAAACAAAAGCATGAAAAGAATCACCCAAGCTAGACACATGAGAGATTTATTTTAAGCCCCAAATCAAAATATTATCAGCACAAGTGGAATACCTGAGATCCTCGCAACACACTTAGTAGATGTTTACCTGATTTTGAGCAATTCTTGCACTTTTTCCAATCAAAACCAACAAAAATCAATTAGAAACAGTAAATTTCAATTGTTAGGGTTAGCTGTCAGTCAAAATCCAAAAATCAAATCTAACAAACTGCCTGCAAAAATGAAACGACAATTGAAATCTGGTACCGAAACTCGTATGACAGTGGGTTTGTTACCAGATGACAGTTGAAACCTGATGCTGAAACTCGTACGACACTGGGTCTACTACCAGACGATAGTCCAAAAACTTGTACGACACTGGGTGTCTGATGAAATGATGATCCATCCTCCAAACGATAGTGGGTGTCTGATGAAATGACACTCGGTCAACTATCGTACAACAGTGGGTTCAAAATCATACGACTTTTGTCAGAAACTCATACGAAGATTGTACGGACAAAAAATAAAAATCATATTTTTGCACAGAAACTGAGGAGAAAAAGATAGAAATTGATAGAATTGAATTGGAAACCTGTTTCAGGGCCCCATGGTGGGTGCCAGAAATGTGTGTGTGAAAATTGTACCTAATCTGTAGACACAACACTTCAATAAAACATTAGAGGTTAGCAAAAATCAAAATCGTGCAAAATTGAAATCTACTCTAACCAAGCAATTTATTGCCTTCTAGTAGGTGCGAGATTAATGTTCTCAGATTGTTATCGAGATCAGTGACCTAGACAACACCTAAATGAAGGATTTGGATGCAAAATTGATATGAAATATGAATGCAATTAATCTATATTTTTTTGGATTTTCTATGCAATGATATGAAATCTATGATAATATGAAAATTGATATGCAATGCTAATCTAGAAATGATATGATATGAGAATGAAAATTCTAACAATAATATGAAAGCTATGAATTTGAAATTTATCTCACAAAGCTTCAAATCCTCAAATTTATCTTTCAAGCTCCAATTGTGCAAATTCTCCAAATCTGATATGCTATGATTCCTGTAGAGTAAGTTTGCAATTTGCGAGATGAATTATGAAGAGCTGAACCTTGTTTTTATAGAAATCCAGGGCTTTGGAGGTGCATGGAAGAAAGCCATAAATCACTCAAATAACTCAGGTTGATTTTTGAGTTATTTTTAAATAAAGATAATTAAGTTCACAAAAACATGCAAAAGCACAGTTCAACTCGAATTAGAAGTTTAGATCAACTTTAAAACTCAAAAAGATGTTGAGTTTCAAAAAGCTAACAACTTGCATTGATTTTCCAATTTGAGTTTAACTGGTCTTTGAATATGCACATGGATAATTATGATTTAATAAATAAATAAAGTGATTTATTCTCAACTTAATTGATTTTTGAAATAAAATAATTAATTTATGGGTTAATTAACTATTTTATCAAACTTTTATTAAAAACTATATTATTAAATAATGACAACCTACTTTAATCAATTAAATAAGAATTTAATCAATTATTCATAGGATATTAGATTTATTGTCAAAATTAAATAATATAATTAATAATAGATAGAGTTAAATTTAATTACACAATTAAGTGGCAAGATATTAAATCTAATTAATTAAATATGAAAATATTCAATTAATCAAACTTAGGATAAATGTGATTTATCGCCAAATAATCATTAAATTAAAGATAATTAAGATAATTAGGAATATTGCTAGGAATATTCCCCGATGCAGAATTTAAGATAATCAATTATGATTCGATGATGTTTAGATGTGCCTTAGATTAGGACTTCGATGTTGATTTCGTTCGATTTGTAGATGTAGGAGGTTAATGAACTTATAGCCCATTTTTGGGGTATTACATGTATATGAAAAATGAATGAAATATCAAGCTAAAATAAAATAGTGAACAAAAATTCAAATTCAAGGCCTAATTTATCAAGAGCAAGAAACATTAGGATGAAAGAAAAATCATTAAGACTATAGAAAAATCATTAGGATGAAAGAAAAATCATTAAGACTAGAAAATCAAGTTCTAGAAAAATCATTACGACTATAGAAAAATCATTTAGACTAGAAAATCAAGTTCTAGAAATGGAAGGTTTTGTTGCTTTGCCATTACAACAATTGAGCATTCATCATTTGGTACTTCTTGGCGTATTCCATTTAAGTTTTGCAGTTGTCATGTTTATGTGCATGTTCTTTATGTGTTTGGTTTCTCTCCCTCGCATATAGGTAATTGATTTGAAAGCATAATGATTTGATAGTCTTTTTTCAGGATAGGTGTAATCATCCCGCCAACCTTAATTAGCAACATTTGTGATATATGTCAAGTAATTATAATTAGTATGCCCAACAAACAAAGACTTAGTAGTAAAAGCATAAGGTTACACATCCACATCCGCCCTAGTAAGTATTAAACATGAAATAAAAAGAACATGAAATGAAGACGACATGTGCCTTGTAGTGAGGACATTCAAGAGAGGTTTGATGAGAATTCAGATTGCTCAAAGATTGATTTTGAATCAGCAATTGGTGAAGAACATGAAGTGGTGTGTCGTGAATCTGAAGATGAGGAAAATCTAAATTTAGTGGTGTGTGGTGAATCTAAAGATGGAAGGAAAGAAAAGTCCCAAGTTTTGAATTTGGACAGTAGATGCTCCTTTCCTCATGTTGCGTCACCTATTTGAGGTAAGCCAAACTCAGTCCAATTCTCTTAACAATGGTACACATCTGTCCAAGTGCAACAACCTTCAAAGATTTGCAGCAGTAAAGAGAATCCCCATATTTTATCAGCCTAACATAGTCTTTGGCCACTTTGGCAATGAGAACCTCAAAATAGAGAAAATAAACTTAGTAAAACTAGTCTATGTCATTGTTTGTGAGGGTAAAGTCATGATAAGTGCCTCTCAAACCTCTCCAAACATGTAAGATTGTCTTTAAATACTTTATTGATCCCTTCTAAATATTAACCAAATCAAACCTACATTTGAATCCACACACAATAACCCACTAGTCTCCAAAGCACTCAGTAAGTGAATATGAATGTTTGAAAACTACTCCCAACAATTCTTAAACATACTTTATTGTTTAAGAATTGTTGGGACTAGTCCTTTGGCGTGTATTAAACATAATAGAATTTTCAACATATTATTATCATTCTATTTCTTTGTTGTAAACATGCCATTGGTTCAGTTTTAATCTATTGGTGTCGTGCCCTAGCCCATGCTTTATCTCCATTATTTGATGTTATTCATTGTTTTGAAATGTTGACTGTGGTTGTCAATTTGAAAAAATAGAAAAAAAAATTTAACACGAAAATAAATTTACAAAACTAAACGAATGGCATGTTTACAACAAAGAAATAGAATGATAATAATATGCTGAAAATTCTATTCTATTTCATACACGCCAAAAGACCAGTTGTATGAGTGGATTGTATTTAATACACACCAAAGGACCAGTTGTATGAAATTGTCAATCACATAGCATTTCACTATTGTATGAGTGGATTGTGCAGGAACAGTTAACATTAAACAAGGAGCAAACTCCTCAACACATCTTGGAAACCATTGAATTCAATAATAAATTAAACCTAACACCAACACTATTCCTTCTATTCACTTCTACCAAGAATAAATCATTTAATCCATTCAACATTACATATAATCATTAGACAGTTACATTTCCTGACTGTGTAGAGGAACAGTCACGACCAAAATGATCAAAAGTATTTTCACCCTTGCACAAGCTATTCCAAACTTCAAGTAAAATGAGAAATATGCTATATCAAATCATTCATATTCATAGTAACCATTCAAAAGATCATTTTGTCAATGAACCCTCTGACTGTACCCCTATGACAGAGAAAGGAAACCTCAAAATAGAGAAAGGAAACTTAGTAAATCCAGTCTATGCCAATGTTTGTGAGGGTACAATCATGATAAGTGCCTCTCAAACCTCTCCAAACATGTAAGAATGTCTTTAAATACTTTATTGATCTCTTCTAAACATTAACCAAATCAAACCTATATTTGAATCCACACACAATAACCCAAAATGAAGTAATGCATGGACAGTCAAACCAGTAGTCTCCAAAGCATTCAATAAGTGACTATGAATGTTTGAAAACTTTCCTTTCAACTTCCCCAACCACTCCTAATTGGTTAGAGGGATTAGTTGAGTGTTTAGACACTAAAACTTTTTAAACATACTTTATCTGATATGATGAATTGTTAATAAAGGTCTAATATACAATGGTCATGCCAGTAATATCAACAAACGTGAATCCAAACACTTCAAAATAGTGAATCAATATCCTTAAGCATAAGCACCAATAACCTCAAATAATGGAGATAAAGCACGGGCTAGGGCACGACACTATTAGAATGCAATCATTTAAGTGAGCATTCATGATCAAATAAAATGCTCACTGATACCAATCAAAGATGAAGAAATCACATACCTTCTCTCACACTCAACTTTCACGAAGGAAGATTTGATAGCTAAATCTTCCTTGTACCACATGAAGAATGTGCCATTGGTTCAGTTTAGCATGTTATTATCATATCAATTAACAAAATTCTTATATCACTTGTGAGAGGCTTAGTCTGCATATTTTACTTTCCATTCTTACACTCTCTATTCCTGATGATGGATCACGGAGTGTGATCTGAAATGGTGATGCTAAAAAAACTCACACAATCAAATCTAGAAACGTTTATGCTTGATTATCATATTAGATAAATTATGTTTAAGAATTTTTGGTAAGGATAGGAATAGTGGAGATTCTAGAAATATCCCTCTAACAGATTAGGAGTGGTTGGGGAAGTTGAGAGGAAAGTTTTCAAATTTTCATATTCACTTATCAAATGCTTTGGAGACTAATGGTTTGACTGTCCATGCATTACTAGTGACTTAGATTCATTAAAGGATACAAAACCCTTAGGTTATTGTGTGTGGATTCGTCCATTTTAGCCAGGAAGATCAAGAAGATGGGGCAGGAGGACATTGTGGTAGAAGAAGTATTTAAAGATATTTACATGTCCCCTATCCATGAAATTGAGACTATAGGTGATGAAGACCATGTTGAGGATGAGGTGGTCTTAATCAGGGAGGGGCATAAGATGAATTTGTCTTGAGAGATGGGGAAAGAATTTTGGAAAATAGAATAATCAATAAAAATAAATCTAAGTCCAAAAAGAAACTAAACTAGAACAAGAAGCAACAGAAAAATTTTCAGGAGTTTGGAACAACATTTCAAAATCCATGAATGGTATGGGTAAGGTGACCTTCATTCTTGGCTGTGACTTCAATGAAACATTGGATATTGCTGATAAGAAAGGGAGCAAAAATTCCCATGACCAGGTCGAATCACTTTCCAAATTCTTTAGTTTTGTAGAAGAATTTGGTAGAATTTTACTCATCACTATGGTCATCACAAGATGGAGTGATATATAGTAGAGAGCTATATAGGGATGGTTGATAGTGTTCCTTGAGGGAAGGAGGATTGTGAAAGACTTGTTATCATTGTATTGTGTATTTCCAATATGTTTGGATGTAGGGAAAACCAGGAGAATGAAGGATCACTCATTGATTGCATGAGAACCCAGTTTTGAAGGGTCACTAGTTGAGGGGATAGTCAAGGTCTAGATGTTGATAGTGTTCCTTGAGGGAAGGGGGATTGTGAAAGACTTGTTATCATTGTATTGAGTTTTTCCAATATGTTTGGATGTAGGGCAGAACAGGAGAATGAAGGATCACTCACTGATTCCATGATAATCCAGTTTTGAAGGGTCACTGGTTGAGGGGAATGAAGGATCACTCACTGAATGCATGATAACCCCACCAAGCATTCTTTCCTTTAAGTTTCCACAATATCTCAAAGTATGATTATTATTCTTTACTTTCTTCTACATGTTATTCTTTCTATGGTTTTGTTATCTCAGAAATATATCAAAAACATTTCAGATGTGCATATAAAAGTAAAATACTATCCTTCAATTGTTCCACATTGAAGCATTTCCTCTCGGGAGTATCCTCTTCGTTTGTACAATATCTGTAAAAAATGGTTCCCATATTTCTTCAAGATCTATTTTAATCTTTATATTGCAATTTTGATTAGATTTCAAAATATGTGAACCCATCATTTTACAAGCAAGTGAAGGTATATAATGCAGTGAGGATTCTTCAACCAACAGCAACCAAATCTTGAATCTTCAGAGTGTCTATGCAACTTAGATCACTTTGACAACCAGGTCTCAAATCCTTCTTTAGGATTATCGTCCCACAAATCCACCAAATAAAGAATATTGTTCCTAACTCATTCTCAAGAGTTAGGATGCTCTATACATAATATAAGTATGCCTACCAAACCAATTTCACCAATCCCAAACAACCATGATACAAATTTGTGGAATCAGCCCACATATTCTAATTAGGCATGATTACTGTTCTTACTCCCGAACATGCATCAATTTAGGGATTTTGATCAACATTGAAAGAAAATAGGTCTCTTCTCTTTATCTCGTTCCCCTTCAAACTTCCCAAGACTTTGTTCCAATCTCCACTCCAGCGCTCTTAATCCTACACTAGACTCTCTAAGCTAAATGGCCAATTTAGACTAGGGCTTAATGTAATTAATCAAAGATGGGGACATACAGTCAGAATAGGCCTTGGATACTTCTCTCTAAGTCTATAGATTAGAATCTACCAAAGTCCTGATCCCATCAACCTGCTCGAGGGCTCTATTACCCGATTCCCCACCTCACTAGCTAAATCCATAATAGGTAATTAGCCTAGGGCATCAATTTGTAATGCACGGGTGTATAGTCACCGGCTTGGAGTCTTGAATTCTCATAATACATAACAGGATCTTACATTCCCCAAAGGTTTGTTCAAAACTATTGGCAGTAATGTAAGTTATGCAGCATTCTGGAAGACCAATCTTACAATTCTGAGTTTTAGACTGGTAACCACTAAAATATAGATTACTTGCATAGAGAATCTTCAAAAAAACTTAGACTACTCATATTCGTGTATTGATTCAATATTCTAACAGTTCATTACAAGTAGTGAGGTCTTGAAGACCATACCAACTGACACAATGATTAAAAGACACGAAAAATACCTCAAAACTCCAACTTTATTGCAACAATTTCCGTATAGTCAACATTTAAAAAAATGGATATCCTTGACCACAAGCACCAATAACATCAAATAATGGAGTTAAAGCACGAGCTAGGGCACAACACCAGTATAATGCGGTGATTTCAGAGAGCATTCATGATCAAATAAAATGTAATGCATTTGAAATTTTCTCGAAAGAGAAAAAATCACATACCTTCTCTTGCGCTCAGCTTTCACTCCTTTTCTCCCGCTTGACCTTCTCTATCCAATCGAAATAAAAATGATGAGGAAGTTTCACTTTTTTTTTCATCTATACCTTGCATCTGTCAAAATTCTGATGGTCAATTAAACACCCATCGGAATACTGACACCATCAGGGCCTATTACAAAAAAAAACACCAAATTCATTAAAAAAAATGACCTGTCGAAAGTGTCTATCAAAATTTGACACCAAATGTAGTAGTGAAACTTGTCCTTTTGGAACTTATCTATGTAGTCTAGCTTGTCCTTATTTTTTATGGAAATGCCCCAGATACAATGGTAGCCTCCCATTTAAATTTTCTAACTCTTGGGTGAGGATAACTATTAGGGTGGGAAGTCTAGAATTTGTAGTCTTCTCGTAAATGCCTAGAAAATGTTGGAATGAGAATTTTAAATAAAAATTTAGAAAATTACCAAAGATTCATCAACAAAACTTTGGAGGATGGAAAGAATCTTGAAATATTTCAAAATAGGTAATGATATGATGAATCTCTCACCTTGTTATGATTTAGTCAGTTTTCATATTATACAATATTTCACACTTGAGGTTATATACATGCATATTCATGGGTATCATTTCCCATGTTGTTAAATCATGTTAGGCATAGGGAGATGGTCAATGTTCCCTTTACCTTGTTTTATTCCCTACAAAAAAGAATTGGGAAAGATGCTTCTTGACTACTTCTTTAGGGTTTAATTATGGCTCTATAAATGTGTCCTTGCAATGGACCCACATGGAAACCTGGCTACCCATTGACCACTAACATCATCCACACTTCCCTTCCTCACAAAATGTGAATATTATCTCATGAAGGTTGGGAATAGTAATCCCTCTAGCAAAAGCCTTAAAAAATTCAAATACCCTTGTTAGGAGGTGAAGAACAAAAAGGTTAGTATTATCTCCCAACCTATTAATTAATTTTGTATGGTTACTCCTAAAAAATGAAAGAATCATGTTGACCTTTCTGGTTCTTCTAGAAAAAGTCCCATAAAGGTTTCCATTAAAAAAAGTATAATAATCACTATAGTCCCATAAAGGTTTTCATATAAGAATTTGGGGAAAGATTTGGTGGGGTCCTATTTGGGGGGGTGCATATCATCTAGGCTAGCTCAAGCTGCTTTGGCCCTATAATTTAAAGGAAATAAAAAATATTTTGGAAGATGATGAGAATGAATCTTCTTAAGAAAAAGTAGATTATATTTCTATAGAGGATAGTGAAGACAAGGCCTATGAGGAGGGACAAGAAGAGAAAGAGGTTAGTTCCCAAAAAGGAACTATGGATTTAGAGGATGTAGATGATAGTCCTAGCAATGGGGGTTTTGATAAGAAATAAATGAAAATGTCCCTAGAGGAGGGGGATGTGATGCAAGGAACATAGGAATTTAATGATGAAGGTGAGAATAGAAAAAATACTATCCTATAAATTTAGGAGAAGGTGAACCTGTTATATAGAAATATGATAGAGAGAAGCCTAGAAATGGATAAATCTATTCTAACCCTCACAAGAATCATTGAGGGTATTATGAATCAAGTAGTGATGGGAATGTCTACTAGGAAATCCAAAATCAAGAAGCATCTTAAAAGGAAAGGTGGCTATAGAAGTGTGAATGGATAGAATCTATAGAATGAGTAGAAGGATAACTGTAAGAGACACTAGAGGAACAAGAGATGAACTAGGGCCTTATTATTTTCCCAAACAATAGTAGAGATCTAAAAAGAAAGAATGAACAACAATCCAATAAAGAACAACCAATTAAAAATTCATATTTTCAACAACTATTTTCTCTAACATATGATATAAATGAAAAGGCAAATATATGTAATCTGTGACATTCTAGCATAAAATTTTTTTAGATGTCCATCTGGCCAAGAAACCCACTACTTTATTCCACTCCCTAAGAATATGAGAAAATATAACAGAGTCTCAAAACTTTCTCAACATTAGTATCTATTGAATAACTACAGCTAAATCCTAATTAACATCATCCAAACCTGTCAATTTAACATATTAATCACCACTTATGAATTAGATTCACAAATAATCCCTTTCCAACCTATTGGTTCCTAGTTTGACATGGTTTACACTACAAAGTAGCTAAGTTAGTACTCTTCAAAAAAATTTACAGAATAGCCAACTCCAAGTAACAAATTCCTAAGAGAACTGGACCAACTAACAAGGATAGAAATACTTCTTCACTTTAGGCTTTGCAAAACCAAGGCGGGTAGACCACAATGCCCTCTTAAAACATACAATTTTCATAATATGACACTGTACAAGAAGATATATCTCATATAAGGCATAAAAAACAATAGAGAGATACTAGATGAAGGCTAATCACCCATTGAATGTCAACGTATATGGAGCATGATATAAGATAGGACACAAATTATATACAAAAGTAAATGATATTCTGTGATTTTTAAAATAGGTTTGTAGCAAGGGAACAAAAGGAAGATGGGTAGACAAAATGTATGCAAAACTTCATACCCAGTCGAGACCAGTCCCTCATCCTAGTGGGTCATGGAGTCAATGAGAATCATTATACTATATGACAAAATTTATCAATAGAAAATGATCTAAGATAGACTGCCTTACAACCTTCTTTAACTATCACCCCAGCCCGACCTACTTATCAGAATCCTTGTATAAAACTAGTAAATCTGCAACTTCTAACAAGCATTTAATTGATCAATTAGACCAAAGAATGAAAAGTAAGGCCCATATCTAACAATAAGACACTAAGAAAGAATAACTCTATTTTATTCTTCTTAAAACTTAACTAGCTTAGACAATGGAGAGAACTAATTAATCAAAACTGTACATTTCATTAGAAAACTCAAGCTATTTTTTCCATATAACATAAAAAAAGCTCACAACTACAAAATACCACAAAAGAACTTAACCTAGATAATATTATTGCTTCTTATGAAATTTTTACAAGACTACTCACAACTAGAAAACTTGCTACTAGAAATAGATGTGTTTGGAGCCAACAATGGTCTCTTGAAACAAAGAAGTGGAACTCTTTAAAAAGAAAGAAGATACAATATATAGATAGAAGGAGGGGCTAAATATGATTCTAATACTACCACCCATCTTATTTATAACCTAAAAATATTTGAAAAATATCTTCCTTTATCTAACCCTAATGACCCTGGAATTCCAAAATTAATTGGAATGCAACAAGCTTCAGGTCAGCCCTAAAATTACTCTGACTAAACTGATACATCATATCACAAACTATTATTACACAAACCAACCTTAATTATTTTCAAAGATTGACAGTTGGTAGAAGTCGACAAGAATTGAGTCATGCCTATATCATGCCCCAAAAATGTATTGTGTACTTACAGGGTGACTAGCATCTAGGATTTCCAAGATCCCTGCAAGTGTATTTTCTAATGGTAATACTCCAGGCCAGGCAAGGATGCAAGATTATCAATATGTTTTCCCCAACATCCTAGATGCTTCGACACCTCCTCCTAGATGAGACAAGAACACCAAAGAGGGCTTCTCGACCTCCCTCTCATCTTGTACCCTTCCAAGAGGACACCATCAGTAGGGCTAGAAGTGCTAGCCTTCTAGATATGGAAACTTTAGCAGAGAGATTTTTTAAATATCCCTCCAGCTACTACTCCCCATTTACATACCCCTCTGGCTATGATATGCATGACTCAATCTCTCTATCCCGATAAACCTCCTGCAACTATATTTTTACAAATTTGGACATGTTCCATAAGTCAATTGCCTTCCTTAGAACATCCATTTTTATTATTTTTTGAATGATGAAATCCAATGGGAGAAAAAGATTTATAGCTTCTAAATCTATATAGAGGGAATAATTCCTGTGATTGTACTTTTTGAATCATAAAAGTAACTAGTCTATAATAATAGTCTATATGAACTTTCTATTTTAGTATCAAAATATCTTGTCATCAAAACTGTACACCTAAAAAATCCTCAGAATTTTTTGTCTGCAAGTGACTCTTTGAATCCTAGGCACATTATGATAAAAATCTCCAAAAGGATTTTCTAGAATGTCCCTATCCATCTCTAAAAATATTTGAAGTACTACCTATGAAATATCCCAATGACAAGGTGTCTTGCCATTACTTTCAGTCCTTAGTCCTTACCACCAACCTCTCACCTTAATAGATCATCAATTTTGTCTCTGCAAGTAGGTAAATTGATGATCATTGACCCAAATTGATGTTGACATTGTTATAGAAATGTGGATTAGTAAACTGACAAACAAAAAACCTTAAGTCACCACCCTGTCATTGAACAAACATCCTTGATAATATGTTAGCGAACCTGGACATGTGGCAAGATCTTGTGGTCTTGTGCTAAATAAAACTTGATCATCTTTGATTGTGGGAAAACCAGGAACATTGATCCCATCAACATATTAAAATTTGTTCGAAAAGAAAACTCATTCCATGATATAAAAGACGATCATATTTTTTATCGAGTTAAAACATCACCGTTCATTTTATCCTTGTGCTAAAAGATTAACACATAAGTTACAAATATTTTAACTTCTTTAGGATCAATATCTATCATTATTAATTTGTTACCAATTATTTGTCTCCATCTTTCATTCACTAGAAACACATCATGGGCCAATATTTTTATCCATTGGTGAATCCTGGACACGTGGCATCATCTTGTGGCCTCATGTTGAATAAACCTTGATCATATTTGATCATGAGACAAAAAGGACTATTGATTTATTCAACAAGTTACACTTTGATCACCAAAGAGATAGAACATCTGTTGAGAAGCTGATAGATGGAAAGAATTCATCCTACTGTGATCAACTAGGCCCAAGTTATGACATCGTCATGGGATCATAGGGAAAATAGGAAAATAACACGCATCCTATGTTTTGAAAAGTAAAGGGGTCCCACCAAATATGATCAGTCACCCGTATTTTGTTAAAATGAAAAAGATAAAGCCTTGACCAAAAACAAGGCAAAAATAATGCATACAGATAGAATGGGAAACAAAATTTTTTAAATTCAAAGGGAAAAACCACAGAAAAACCATACTGATTCAAAAATTTTGAGAGGACCAAAAGTGGCTCCATCTAGGGATGCATGCCTCTTGTAGGCATGGCAAGATCACATATCTCTGGTTTGAGTAGACCACACACCTTCATAGGATTATTTTCCTACTAAAATCTGACTTAAACCATATTTAGCAGCCCAAATATCCCAAATACAGTACATCAATTCCTTCCTTTATTGCAGATCTGATTTTTATCCTCACATGTGACCAACCATAAAAAATCTTCATTGCACAACTACTGTTCATAGACACAAAACATTATGGGTCAAAAAATAACTCATTCTTTGCACCCGCTTGTGGTCTTCGAATCACACCCCTTACTATAATCAAACCTAAAAAGGTATGAGACTCTGCTTACTTTATCAATAGGTGGATCAGAGAAGAGAAAGTCATTGTTTGATGCATTAATATAAAACAAACAGTAATCACCACACATCACCACACAATTATCAAGTTGACAAGAAGTCGAACAAACACATTTATCTTTACTTATGCTTTCACCTTCACACTATGAATCAACCATTGATATATTTGGTTTCTCATTGTCTTCATACAATGGGTTTGAAACCAAATGCGAACCTCCTTTATATATATTGTGACATAATACCAATTTCTTAACATCATTGTCATCATCAAACAATGCATTTGATACCTCATTAAAACTATTATCCACAACATTGTCACCACCCATCTCTTCTTAAGAAGACTCATCTGAATAGGAAAAAAATTTGCATTGATCATTATAATCCTTATGACATAAAAACATACTATCATGCCATCTATTTTCTTCATCACTACTTTGTTAACTTGCACCATCAGTATCTGGTGCACAATCCTCACTATGTGAGTTGTAGGATTCATAAAAAAACATATGATTGTTTGTTAATATCATATGTAACCTCTAAAAAGGAACAAGAAATCATTTCACCAAATGCAATGAATCCAAAAAATGACTCGAGCTCTACTTTCGTTATAATCATTCACTAACCTTTTTATTTATAATATGAGGAAAAACCACTGACAAACAATTTTCTTCACTCACATTATCTCAATCATAATTACATTCATGGTTAGTATGATCAACAAGGACACAAGTATTAGATGGCATACATTCTTACTTCTTGAGTCACAAACATCATTTGACTTCTTTTGACCTTGGATTCTTGTAGATAAGAAACCTCTTGGGATTCCATACTTTAAATTATTTTCAATATCCATTTTTGTCACAAATGCCTAATGTAAAATCTTGGGCTCCTTATCTCTCTACAAGAAACTCATTTTCTCATCAAATGCTCCCAAGTAAATTAATAAACACATTGCATCATTAGGTGTCAAACTTATTGGGATTTTACCCAATGCCTTTGTAAATTTGATGTTGAAAAAGGGGACTAACTCACCCTCTTCAAACTAAATATTCATGAGTTCTTGGATTAATACATGTGCTTCAACCTTCTCACCAAATTGTTCCAAGAAATTTTCAACTAAGTCTTCCCAAGAAGAAATAGGAAAGGCTGGTAAGAAAGAAAACCAAACGTTGGTATCTTCTTTCAAAGTTTGGACAAACAACGTCATGAAAAAATCTTCACAAAACACTTCATAGTCACTCATCAGATGTGAAAAATTCTTGCAAATGCTTACTCGTGGATTCAACTTTATTACCATAAAATTCTGGAAAACATTTCCTACCCTTAATAGGGATATCATGAGGGAAACCACTAATGCCATCAAAACAAAATGGCCTTTATCTTTCAATAGAGAAAAATCTACAAAAAACTGACATGGGTTTCATACTATGTGAAAACATACTTTGTATTTATCACATATACACTAAAATCATACCCACTTATAACATTATTTTATAACTTGTATTAAATCCTAAATTCCTACCCTTAAAATGCAATCTGAACGTTTTTAAAAATAATTTTCCTGGGCTGCAAGCTCTTCAAAAGCACATCACAACTTCTATTCCCTTACTTAGTACACTAAAATAACTTATTAGGAAAAAACCCATTTTTTAATTATTTTTTCATGAAAAGCATTTTTTACATGAAAACCAAAATACCTGGAAATGTTGTGGCCACTAATCAGCTGATTGGATAAAAAGTTTGATGAATTTGATCCTACTTTGTGCTTTACTAAAAACTTTGGTAGAGTCGCCGCCTCTATATGGAGGACAAGATATTCCACAACTAAAAACTCCTTCCTATTTATACTTTGTCAAAAACCATTATTAGCACAACAACAAAACTTCACCAACCGTTAGACTGCCTATCAAAATTATATATCCTTCATTTTAATGATGCAACTAGTCCAATAGCGACCTTCAGAGATGCCACCCACACTTGGTGAGATGATAAAGGGGAATAACATTTGAAACTTGCCTCTTTACAACAATACTTAGGATAAATTCAATAAAGCAAGGAGAAACTCACTATAAACCTTGTTGCACAAGTTTTCAATAAATCTACTGAGTTATTGGTGACATGGATGGCTAAAAATAGCTAGGTAAAATAATTTGATAGTTGAAACACTAGAGATTCTAAAATAGGTTGAACAAGACTTTTACATCTCCATAGTTCCCCAGTAGAGTCACCACTTTGTTGTTTCTTGGTTTGACAGGGTTTACCCTACAAAGTAGCTACCAATACTATTCAACAAATTTTATAGAGTAGCCAACTCCAAGTAACAAATTCCTAAGAGAATTGGACCAACTAACAAGGATATAAATCCTTCTTCACTATAGGCTCTGCAAAACGAAGGCGAGTAGACCTCAATGCCCTCTTAAAATATAATTTTCACAATATGGCACTTAACAAGTATATATATCTCATATAAGGCATCAAACACAACATGGAGATACTAGATGAAGGCTAATCACCCATTGAACATCAACCTATATGGAGCATGAGATAAGATAGGACACAAATTCTGCACAAAAGTAAATGATATTCTATGATTTTTAAAATAGATTTGTAGCAAGGAAACATAAGAAAGATGGGTAGACAAAATGTATGTAAAACTTCATACCTAGCCGAGACCAGTGCCTCATCCTAGTGGGTCATGGATTCAATGAAAAGCATTATACTATATGACATAATTTATCAATAGTAAATTATCTAAGATAGATTTCCTTACAATCTTCTTTAACTGTCACCCCAACCCAGCCTACTTATCAGAATCCTTGTATAAATCCAGTAAATCTGCAACTTGTAACAATCATTTTATTGATCTTTTAGACCAAAGCATGAAAAGGAATCCACATATCTCACAACAAGACACTAAGAAAAAATAACTCTTTGTTTTATTCTTCTTAAAACTTAACTATCTCATACAATGGAGAGAATTGAATCTGAACTGTATTTCATTAGAAAACTCATGCGATTTTTGCCATGTAGCATAATAAAAAACTCACAACTACAACACACCACAAAAGAACTTAACCCATATAATATTATTGCTTCTTATGAGATTTTTACAAGACTAATCACAATTAGAAAACTTTCTACTAAAACCAGATGTGTTTGGAGCCAATAATGGTCTCTCAAAAACAAAAGTGGAACCCTTTAAAAAGAAAGAAGATACAATATATATATATATATATATATATATATATATATATATATATATATATATATATATATATATATATATATAGAGAGAGAGAGAGAGAGAGAGAGGACTAAATATGATCCTGCTTCTGCAACTTGTCTATCTATAACCTAAAAATGTTTGGAAAATAGATTCCTTTATCTAACCCTAATGACCTTGGAATTCTTGAATTAATTGGAATTCAACAAGCTTTAGGTCAGCCCTAAAATTACTCTAACTAAACTAATACATTATATTACAAACTATTATTACACGTATCATCCTTAACTCTTTCCAAGGACCGCCTAATAGTAGAAGTCGACAAGAATTGATTCATGCCTATATCGTACCCCCAAAAGGTATTGTGTACTTGTAGGGTGACTCACGTCAAGGATTTCCAAAATCCCTCCAAGTGTATTTTCTAATGGTAATGCTTCAAGTCGGATGAGGATGCAATATTCTCTATATGCTTTCCCTAACCTCCTAGATGCTTTGACACCTCCTCCTAGAAGAGACAATAATACCAAAGAGGGATTCTTGACCTCCCTCTCATCTTGTACCCATCCAAGAGGACACCATCACTAGAGCTAGAAGTGCTAGCCTTTTGGATATGTAAAATTTAGCACAGAGAGTTTCTAAATATCCCTCTGACTACCACTCCCCATTTAAATACTCCTCTGGCTACGATATGCATGAGTCAATCTGTCTATCCCAATAAGCCTCCTGCAATTATAGTTTTACAAATTTGGACATGTTCCGTAAGTCAATTGCCTTCCTTAGAACATCCATTTCTGGTATTTTCTGAATGATGAAATCCAATGGGAGAGAAAAATTTATAGCTTCTAAATCTGTAGAGCAAGAAGAGTTCCCATGACTTTACTTTTTGAATCATCAAAGTAACTAGCATGTAATAATAATCTATATGAACTTTCCATTTCATTATCAAAATATCCTGTCAACAAAACTATACACCTAAAAAGCCTTTGAATTTATCATCTGCAAGTGACCCTTTGAATTTTGTGCACATTATGATAACAATCCCCAAAAGGATTTTTTGGAATGTCCCTATCCATCTCTAAAAATCTTTGAAGTAATGCCTATGAAATATCCCAACAATGAGGTGTCCTATAGTTAATTTTAGCCCTTAGTCCTTACCACAAACCTTCTACCTTAATAGACCTGTTAGGACTCTAAAATCTAGATATAGTTTTGAGTCCATATTCAGAAAGTTTTCCATAAGGCTAAATTCAATGCTTCAGAAGACCAGTTTAAAAAACGCTAGTTCAAGTGCATATAAAAGTAGTCCTGATGATTTTCATAAGATGGTGCTTGGGACATGTGTTCCTCTCCTTTCATTAAACATATGCAGTTGGTCACAACTTCCAGATCTCATTTATGATGTGTTTCAGAGATACCCATTTGAAGGTCATTGCACAAATCTGCACTTTGCATTATGTCTAGTTTTCATTGAATAGCCTACTTTGGAGGTATTCATCTAACACCCAGTTGATATTCATGATCAAAGGATTATTTCACTATATTGTAGGCATGACAGTGTGTCTCCATGCCCATTTTTCAGATTTCAATAAGTTCGTATGATCAGCTTACCAAGGCACTTTTGTTTGCATTTTATTCAATTTTGTTGGATGTGGGAATGCAGATTTTAAGTGGCTCACTTTGAGATCATGCAAATTGCATCCAATCAATGATCAAGAGAAATTGATTGTTCTTTTGTACTATAGACATGGAAATAAGTCTCCTTGACAAGTTTCAAATCATGACCAATTCGATTGATCACTTCTCTCAATCATTCTAAACCCAATTTATACAGTTTCACTATCTTTCAGTTCAGGGTGTTCTGAGGGGTTGATTGTGAGGATTATTTTTGGATAGTCAGTTGATCATTTGGGAAACCTAATTAAAACCTTGTTTTCTATGTGTGAGAAAGATTCTTCATCCAAGGTTTCAGACCATGAGGGCCCCGTTTGACATGTTTGCAAAGTCAGATCAAAAGGTGTTTTAAAAGGTGAACAATGCTAACAAAATAAACTTCACAAAGTAACCACTTTCAGAAATTCATAACTTGATGTCAGATGCATGTTTTCAAATGGAAATTATTTCTTCACATTCTTTGTATATGATTCTTCTTTCAACATCAACGGTTCAACCTCAACTCTTCGTGGGATATTTTTGGTGAATCTTCTTTATAGTCTGTTTCCAGTGTTTCCAGTTTGTGTTTAACAAAACAAATCTGAATAGGTGAATTTAAACTTTAAAATATTTTACCCTGAATGTTGCCATGAGATTTCATCTGACACGGTGATACTCTGTAGTACAAATTTCATGTTCACCGAGTTTCAACGTCCAATGATAAGTTTTGAACATTGTTTTAAAGGCACGACTGGAGACATTTTATTCATTTTTGGCGACTTTGGCAAAGTTTAAAATTAAAGTTTTTAAGTATCTGGTGTTGTCTAAATCATTTCCAATTGTTGGAGTTGGTCATCCAAATCATTTTCAAGGCTAGTTGATTGAAATTGAAAACATTTTAGGCCAGACCCACTTGGGGCCCAGCTTGCCTCATTATTTTAAAGAAAGCTTTGTCGCTACGCCTAGGTGTGTCATCCACATTTTGTATGGCTGGAATTTATTAGCTAGGGTGGATCCAATGTTTTGACAGTATAATGAGTCAAAGTTATTTGACCGCTAAACATTTTGTCATAGTTTGTGTAGAAGAATATAAAATTCTTTGAGTGTGTCCTTGGTGTGCTTGATTTTAATAGAAAATGGCTATCCCTATGGAGAATTCATCTTTACACTCAACACAAGATATGGTTCAACATCGATACAAGAAGGTTATGAGCTTAAAAGAAGTTGAAGGATGCAATTCATGTAAAGACTCCTTCTGATCCTAATATTTGGATTTAGATGCGCGAGAACTATGAAGCTATAATACTTGAAGATCATGATCTTGTTGAAGCAAAGGAAATTAAACATGCACTGTGGCACTTGCATTATAAGCATATTGAGGAGTTTAGAGCTCAAATGCAGAGTGTCGTTATGGCATCCGGTGGTAACAATACAACTCAAGGAGCACACCATCCAAAGGAGAAAATTGCACACACAAGTTTGAAGTGTTGCATGTGACATTACCAATGCTAGGTACACCAATGCCATGAGCATACACAAAGAGGCTAGCACTTTAGCAATACAAGGGAATGAGCGCACTTTTTGACAAGGATTTGTGTGTAAAATAAGGTGAGGTGCGTACATTTATGAAGAGGCAACATATACATTCAGAGGGGGTGCGTACCATTAAAATATGGGTTGCAGACTTGTTTGAGGGAGCCTAAGCATGCCAATAAAGGAGTTAAGGAGGCTGCCTATGTTTCCATTGTTTGGTGTGTACCAAATGGAGGATGGAACGTGTGCACCAAAATGAAGAAAAATGAATGTTGTGGGCATTTTAAGCTAGGGAGTTGCACGCACCAATGTGTGCACCATTGATGCTTCCTACACACCAAATGAAGAGTGGTGTTGCAGGCACCAGCAAGTACTAAGCCCACACACCAAGGTAAGGATGTAGCACACGCACCAAATTTGTAGGCCCAGGAGGGCAATGTAGAACATGTCCATGTACAGGGTTTGGAAGGGTGTGTGCTTGGTGGCAAGGTGATACCAAGGCCTTTCCTATATGTGTGCCAGTTCAAAAAGACAAATAGAAGTGTTTGCAAGAATCCATGGGGGCCGTGCCAAAAGAAATGTTGGGTGCACCAAATTTGTGAGGTGTTGTGTGCATTTCATTGGGAGGTGCATGAGTAGTCAAGCGAGAGGCTGCTATATCTTTCCTTGACTACACACCAAGTAATGACAGCACACCAAGAGGAGCTGGGCTGCCAGAGTAGTGGACTGTGCATTAAGACTGTTAATCCCACATTCGCCAGAATTGGCATGAAAGAAGTTTTAAAAAAGAAAAATGTCAACATATGATGTAAAGTAAAGGAAAGGAAGAGGCCATGTGGAGTGGTTCCTCCCGGATTTGCATGGGCCCAGTTAGCTGGCACGCAGTTAGAAATTTTGAAGTAAAATTTAGTATGCCAAAGGGATTTTAGTCCCACATTCACCACAAAGGAGGGAGATGAGTTATTTATAAGCCAAAATGCAAAGTATCAAGTTGTCCAATGAGGACGCACAGTTGAGGGTGGGCCCACACGTGCACATGGATTGAGGTGTTGACACTTGGTAGTGTACTGGCGATGATGTGGATGATGACTTGGCATGGTGGGTCCCACATGCAAGGTAAAGAAATTTTAACATAGTGTTGAAGTGCAAGTTCAGTGCATGGGGATGTGTGCAAGATCCAATGGTCATCGTGATCCCTTGGAGATGAAGATGCACAATGGATACCATTGAGGGATCGTGACTGAACAACAAATGTTAACCTGGTGACATGGTGAGATGATGCAATTTGATGCCCAGGTGGATAGTGGAGCGAAGCAGATAACAACACTTGATAGAGAATGGTGACAGAGTGATCACATGGACTATAGGCCTGGTGCCTCAAGATGCATGCCGAAGGATCCAATGAATGGTGTTATCCCTCAAAGAGAAAGTTGCATGAAAGTTATCATCAAGGGATTGCGACAGGCTGACATATGTCGATTGGTGAGGTGGCAGAGATGTTAAAGTTGACACCCAGTCAGTGAGATAGACGAATCAAAGATCGACAAGTGTCATAGGTGATGATGTGGTGGTCTAGCAGGGTGGTGGCATGGAATAGCAAGCCAATTAGGTGATGCCATGTGGCACATGGGGCTCACCTTAAATTCAAAGGTTTGTGCAGAGAATTAAAATGAATTGCAAAGTCTGCACTATTAAAATTAATCAAATATTTAAATGACTACAACTACCCACAGAAATATAGCCTGGAGACTTTATTTTTATCAGAATATAGGCATATTGTATATTTTTTAAAATGGAAAGAAATGACAGGAAATGAGGAATGTAATGGCGATGGAGAAAATCAAATTTTCTCAAGTGGGAAGGACTAGTAATGGCTTTGGCATTTCGAGATCAGATTTGGCTAAGGATGCAAATATTTTACAGAATATGATTTCTAATGTAAATGATATCAAATTTGTCTCTGATATTTTGAAAGTCTTAGGGTTGACTGTGTTGCCCTAATTATACCCTAAATGGTCCTAAGCTTGTTGCAATCCTTTATAAGGATTTCCAAGATCATTTATAGAGGCTACTGGAATTTAGGTTCAAAGAGTTATATCCTGAACCTTCAGTCAAGGAATAGGGCATGTTATGTCCAGTTTGTATCAAAGTAGAGTAGAAAGTTGTAGGTCTGTTGCATATTATCTCAGTGGCTTTGAATCTTCAAGCAAGGTGTATACAGAGGCTTAGATCCTCATACTTAATACAAGTTTTTAGTTCCATTTCTCTCCATCTGTGCCAAGTTTTATGGGTTTTGAATGTTCTGATTCATTGTATTGAGTTTATCTATGCATGTGTTGTCTATCTTTAGTTCTAGCTTTAATCAGATTAAATGATGCTCTAGATGATACACAAATTCATGGGGTTTGCATAGGGATTTCTATAAGCAGTATGGTTTTTGGTATTTGTGTTCTTGGCTTGGATCTTTGATGAAATAATAGTAATCAATCTTTGTATTCTACAATACACTAGATGATTTTCCCAATGGATAAGGCACTGATCTGAAACAAGTATGTTCTATGTTGATATATGTCTGGTTGGGATGTGTTATATCCTACAAAGTTAAATCAAAATCCTTTCAATCATTTTAGTTTTATGTTTGTGGGCATCAGTTATTTCCTGATAATCGAGAATCAACATATGAGAGGTTGTCATCTGGTATTTTCTTATCATTATCTGCTTTGTTGAATCTAGTTTAAAGTTGTAAAAGAGTTATATGTTACTGGATTAGGTGCACCCACCTTGGTGCTATAGAGCTAGAAGTGCAGAGGGTAGTCTTGTCCCTATAGTTGGTCCAGTTACCTACAAATTTTCTCATATTTGGAACTAACCCCTCCTCAAAACTAGTCTTAGGTATATTGGTGTCTCTTTGAGTGTAAAATCTATTTTAGGAACCAACAAGACCATCAATTCCATTTTTGCAAGTAGGTAAAGTGATGATCACTAATCCAACTTGATGTCAACCTTGTTATAGAAACATATATTAGTAAACTGAAAAATAGAAAACCTTAAGTCACCATCCCATCATTGAGAAAACATCCCTGATAATACATTAGCGACGCTGGACACGTGGCAAGATCTTGTGGTCCTGTATTAAATAAATCTTGATCATCTTTGATCGTAGGACAATGAGGACTATTGATACCATCAACATATTAACCTTTCTTTGCAAAGCAAACTCATTCCCTAACATCAAAGTGGATCGCTTTTTTGATCAAGTTAAAACATCATCATTGATTTTATCCTTGTCCTAAAAGATTAACACATAAGTTATGAATATTTTAACTACTTTAGGAACAATATCTATCATTATTACTCTGTGACTAATTAGTTGCCACCATCTATCATTCACTATCATTACATCATGGACCCATATTTTTATCCGTTGGCAAACCCTAGACACATGACATTATCTCATGGCCCCGCGTTGAATAAAGCTTAATCATCTTTGATCACGAGACAATGAGGACTGTTGATCTCTTCAACAAGTCACACTTTGATCACCAAAGAGATGGAATGCATGTTGAGAAGCTGATAGATGGAAAGAATTTGTCCTCCCATGAAAAACTGGGCCTAGGTTATGACACCATCACAAGATTGCGGGGCAAATAGGAAAATAACATGCATCCTATCATTTGAAAAGTAAAGGAGGCCCGCCAAATATGATCATTCACCTGTATTTTTCTCAAATGAAAAGGATAAGGCCCCAACCAAAAACAAGGCAAAAATAATACATAGAGATAGAAAGAGAAACATTTTTTTTAAAATTCAAAGAAAAAAACCATAGATTAACCATAGTGATTCAAAAATTTTGAGAGGACCAACACAACTAAGAGAACAACCTTTCTCTAGATAGCATATAAAATGGAAAGAGCCTCCATAAAGTTATTTGTATGAAGCCCTTTATAAATGAAAAGAAAAAATTGAACTTCACTAGGATTGTCTCTACCAATACCACCTATGCTAGCATGACCAAGATTTCAACTACTAGAGCCATGTCAATATTTATCTTTACAAAACCTAAGCTATCTAAGCTATCTACATTTTCCACTAGTAGAAGTAGTGGCCCCTGAATAGAGAAGCTATCTGTCTAAAAATATTTACATAAAAAGAATCCATTGCATTAGAAAGATCTACTTATCTGAGATCATCTCCTAAAATGTATAAATAATTCTTGATCGGGCACTTGTTGAACAAGAAATTTCACATCCAAATATATATGAGCCTATTCCTTTGTAACCAAAGATGTCTTGGTTATGGTGCATTTAAAAAAAACTAGATTGAAGAAAGGTGTACCTAGTAAACTACAGATGAGGAGGATATGGCCTTGTAAAATCCTAGCCAAATATGGAGTGAATGCATACAAAATAGATCTACCTGGAGATTTAGCCATATCACATGTATTCAATGCACAAGCTTTAGTCTAGTACAAGGTTCCTATGCTAGAGGAGACTGAGAACACACTTGATACTGAGAAAGCCATTGTTGATGTACCCTTGCCACCTAAGAGCAAGCCACATGCATCAAAGATTTTAGACTCTAGAGTGAAAAAGAAGACCAAAAATAGAGAGTACATGGAGTATCTCATCAAATAGAAACACCTACCAGAAGTAGAGGCTACAAGGGCCACAGAGTCTGAATTCAAGAATCTTTGAATAGATTCTTCCTTCTTGGTCTTTAGGTGCAACTTAACTTCTTTTGTTCAGGGGAAGCATGGTGTAGGAGCACCAAGATGAGGAGCACACTAATGATGAGCAAGAGGCCACCCCGGACCTGGGTATGGGCATGCACACCAAGTCTAGCACAAGAAAAAAGGCTGCCACTACTTCCCCTGATGATCTCACCCAGATCAAGGAAGCAGGCGAAAAAATTGACAACCTGGAAGTGCAAGCTGCCAATCTACTCGAGAAGATGGCTTGAGTTGTTCCTATTTTGTTTTTTTGTTTCTACAGCTCTTGGTGCTAGTTATTTTTTGTCATCTTTTGTTGCTGGCCTTGTTGGCGGCCTTTTTGGCTAGTTTCCTATTGTTTTGTTGTGGAAACTTAATATAATATCTTAACTTGTTCCAGGTTTCAGGTACCCGTCAAAACCTATTTTACTTAATAAAAATAGTACTACAACTTTGTCTCTTTATTTTTTAGAGCTATTGAAAGTATGCAACTATAATTTTTCTTGCAACATAAATGGAAAATGATTTTTGTAGTCACCTTATATTATACCTTCTTGTACATCTTCTGATATTGACAATCTTCTGTAGTTGCATTTAAATATTATTTGTACTTGTAGTTTCCCAAATAATTATGTCATTAGATATGGCACATTATTGTCCTTAGAAACATCACCAATTTATTGATTTGTTTGATGCATGCATGTCTTTATTCTTAGCTACATAATCTCTTACTCCTTCATTGACCTTAACAGTAAATATTAATACTTACAGTTCTACAACATTGATTGATTTTGGATACCCTTGTTCCATCATTTCAAATTGATGACATAATTGTCCTATTATGAATTAGCTAGTACCTCTTTTCAATACACTTTCACCTCCTAAAAATGAATTTCCATCCTCTCGTAACAACAAAAATAACCTTATGCATTAACTGTATTATTATCACATTTCTTGTAAACTTTGTATGAATTTTCTTACCATAAGATCACTACATGCCTTCAGGTATCAATGTCACAAATGTATATGTTTGATATTTCCTTACCAAATGAATATTCTTCTAAATTTTATGCTTATGGATTTTCTGTAGATGATCATGCATTTGGCTTACTTTGAAGGTTGTAAGTTTGTATCATCTATTCATCTTCCTTGTCCATAATAATTGCTCTATTTTGACTCTTTATTAATGAACCTTTTGCATACTTTGTGTCTAGATCTCTTTGACAATTACAATTATGTTAACACTCCATAACATGTTGGGTATTAACTTTTGTTTGAAGCTACACAAAGCCTTATTTGAATTTAAAACTTATGAACATCTCTTGTGTACTTGTCCTTTGATTGACCAATAATTTGAACATGTCCTTGAGATGTCCTTTAACTGATTAGAAAATTTGTGATAGATTGATCTTAATATGTTGATTTCTAATTTCTAGATTTATTGCATTTATTATGTGATACGTTTCATGTAGCTTTGTAGCATTCATTTCTTTCATTAACACTTGTTGTAGTTGATCCATTGTATATCTGTTGTTTTATTTTATTTGGCTACATTTATAATTTACATTACCTCAATTACTTTCCCTTTTTCTTTCTAATTTTTTCCATGATGAAATATACTAGTATAGCAGTCAAATAAAGGATAGGATTAGGTTCTCCATTAATTAGTCCTTGGACTGACATCTTTTTCACTGATCTTGCAAGTACACTAAGGGGGCAAAGTCAAGCCTTCAACTAGCTGATACAAGAAAAAAACAATCTATCATTAATAGGCAATGATAGATCTCAACCCTCTCTATTCTTTGACTTATATACCTGCATTTTCTTCTACATAGTTTTATGAGCCATTCCATGGTGTGTTTGGGCCTTTCTATTTCTTTTCTTCATTGAATGGACAACATATGTACTAATGTCTTGTAATTGATGCACTTTTAGTTGTATATTCTCCTTTGCAATAAAGATATAACTTTTAAATCATTTTTTCATATCAAATGATTAAAATTTTTCTTTATGCATTTTTCATTTCTGTTTTGAAGATATAGAATGGAAAACTGGTTTTCTCTTGTTGTAAATATTTTATAGCAAGATTGAATCTTCTCCTTATAGAACCATAACTGTAATGACTCAATCAAAGTACAAAATGCACTATATTTTATCTTTAAAATAAATATTGACTGAAACAACTTTACCAATCTAAGTTGAAGGCAAAAATAATTTGGTAACACTTCTGGCGACATCTAATGGTTGTTTACCTACTAAAATCATAGGACCAATTTTTATTATGAAATCCATTGGGTACAAGAGTCTAAAACTTTAGGAACTTTCCCTTAAAAAAAAACTTAAACAAAAACAAACCAAACTGTAAAGCAAACTGAAAATAGTTTAAGCCACTGAATCATATTAGCATTGTATGGGCATATGCAAATTATATGAGATAGAGAGCTATCTAGATCCTATCTCATATGATGTGTATACTCTTTAGGGAGTATGATATATTTCACCCACTTAGCCTCTTATCAATAACAAACCTAAAAATAACAACATTTTAGTTTTGTTGTAAATTATCAGGATGGCACAAAGGAGTTATATATGATATAGGGTAGATAATTAAGACTCATTCCCTATATGATGTGTTCTTGTTTTTTCCATGCTGATGGGGTACAACCATGTTCTCCTTATTTCTCCTAAAAAACAACAGAAAATTGAAACTAAACATGTTGTTTTAATAGAAACCCCATTGAGGAAATGTGTTTCTTCTTATAGAAGTTAGCCATGAATGACTATTGCTATAAGAATACATGTTTTTTTGATTGTGTTGTCATTAAAACAATGTGACTAACTGCTAACTAGCTAACTACTTGTGCTCAACTGCACTTATTTGAAAGTTGTAAACTAGACTACCACACCAAAATAGAAACAAAACTAACTACTTCAACCTACTAGAATTAGATCAGAAACTTAGAAAACTTGTTCAAAGTAATTTCCTATCTTCTTTATTCCAAAATTCCTAACTCTTTCACAAGTAACCATTAGGATCTAAAGTATGAAAGAAAACTTGATGAAATGTTGTAACTATCCTGATGAAACTTACCTACTCACACCTATCATTTGTAAAATTTCTTGAAAGTGAGTATTTATAGTGAATTGGTGATTTCTTAGCTGAAAATTCATTCTTAGGTCCAATAATTAAATCTAGTGGTCTTCTAGCCTCTGACCTGGCTATGTGTCTAATAGGAAAGCCCCTTGAGTGCACAAAAGTTGGAATTCTAGTACAAACCTCTTCCTGTAAAATAATCCTCTTGACACTATTTGTATGATTAGGATGTACATTTACCTCATTATCAACCTTCATTTCATTAGAATCAACATATAGGTTTAATGTATTTATGCCAATCAAATCAAAAATAATATTGGACTCATGCTTATCATGTTGAATATGATCTTCTATCTCAGGCAGTGTTAATCCATTATCAAGATGAGAAAAAAATTCATCTATAATGTTAGAAAAATATTCTTCCTGAAGCTTGGTTTCCTCATGCACATGATTATTTTCCTTAAAACTTGATAGAATTTTTAGAGGTATGCCTTGTTCAATTAATCAGGCTGATATTCTTAATTTTTTTTTCTTGAAATCCTTTTTCATCTTTTGTCAAACTTGGAACAACAAAATATTGCTTATGATATTCAGGAATTGCCTCTTGAATAGGTTTTGGTTGCACTCTTGAATATGGACAAGTAGACTCTTTTTTTTTCTTTATGCTCGCTACCTATCTTAGGTACAATGATTTTCATACTCTCATCATTTTCTTCAATAAAATCAGGGAGTTCATTAAACAAATTAGAAGTAATGTCATGTTCTTATTCAATATAACCAAGTACCTGATTAAACTAGGTAGAAAAACCTTCTTCAACATCAAAATTTTGTATTTCACCATCATTATTCTCTTGCAACATATATGTATTATGATACCTTGAACATCATATTCCTAGACCTTGAAATGTAAAACATCTGATTTTCCTTTACTATATGCCTCTTTTTCATGCTTTACAATTTGAGAAACCTCAATGTTTGTAGCTTCTTGAGGTTGAACTAGTTTCAAAGTAGGTTTTTCTTGTAGTGAAAAATCTTCAACAAGCTTCTTATAGGGTATTACTTGCTTGAGAATGTGTTTATCATAGCTTAGGAATGAAAACATGTAGAGCTTTCCTTCTATAGGATTTTGAAATGAGGGAGCAATCTTAGAACTTTGAATTTCACAATTATAAGACTTGGGAGACTCACCTTGTATAGAATTCAGAACCTTGACCCTGTGATCATCCTTTTTGGTGAATAACAATTGCATTTCCTCATGTACCCTATTTACCTCTTATATTGAAAGTGCTATCCCATCATCAAGATTAACACAAAAATTTTCCAAGGTAATGGCGGTTGTTATTGCCCTTTTACTAGGTTTGGGACAACATCCTCTTGATTGTGCAAAAAATAATTACCCAATCCAGTTGTGTCCATGTGACTGAATGGTTGCTCATGATTTTATGCTACAATCATGACTGCAAATTTTTCTTTTATAGACTCGTCTATCAATGGGACCTTTGCTAACTCTTCCATCATTAAATCCTTCTGACCGGGTATTCATAGACCATCCAACATAGACATATTGACAATAATTTTCTTCATTTGATCCAAAATATTAAAAGAAGTATGACTAACCATTTTCTGTCCTCTGGGAACAAAAACATACATTTGTCCTTTAGGTTTTTCTTTTTCTAGAAGTGATTGTCTCCTTGATATAATTTAAACCTTTTGAGCATTGGAAGTCCTTGCTTGGTCTTAATCATTATTAACAACAACATACTCACCTAGCTAAGAATTCATCAAAGCCACCTTAGGCATACCTTCATCATATTGTGAACCCTACTGCTATTGAGCTTCTTGTGCTACATTATTTTTCTCTATTACTAGCTTTCTTTAGGTGCTTAGAATCATAGGGTTATAGGGATGACTATTTGTTTGAGTGAAACTTCTTCCTTGTGTCTGATTACCAGCCTGATAATTGGACCTGTTCTGCAAATTTTGTTGCATCTCTAGGCTTGTGATCTTGTTTTCATAGGTTTGCAAAGTCTTCAACATACTTTCATTCTACTCTTTAAGCTCTTGATTCTTCTCCTTAAAATCTCAATATGGACTTGTAACATCATGTTCTTTGGCTGCAACAGATGGTACAACTTATGTACTTGGCTAGATTTCTACAAAATAAGGCATTGGAGGCATTGGTGCAATTTTACTAGCTTATATTAAGTTTTTTTCCACCTTTATAGCTACGTCAAATGCTCCTGGAAGAGTATGTCCTCCCATGGAATGAATCTATACTAAAATTTCACTATTTAATGCTTAAGATAAAATCATAATCATTGGATGGCTTCACACAATTAGAAAGCCTAGATCCCACGTCCTTTTGAAATGATAATTGAAATTTGGCATTTTCTCATTATTCTAACTCTTTATAGTAGTCAATTTCTCAACAAATGACAAATGATCGGATTTATCTTCAACCTGCCAATTTAATTACTCTCCCAATTCATCCCATGAGGCTATAGAATTAATAGGTAACCCTCTGGACCAGATAAGGGTTTTTCCCTTTAATGAGGTAGCTAAGAACTTTAATACAAATTCTTGATGAGTAACCTAGTGTATCCCACATAATGAAGCCACATCCCTAATGTGTTCAAATGTTAAAACATGTCCTCACTAGTGAGAAATGGTAGGCCTTTTAGGGCTACTCACAAGATATCATGCTATTGTTGAACATTCAAATGACCTCCCAGGTCAAACACCACAAAAGGAAAATTCTTGGCAATTGAAGATAAAACTTAGAAAAACTAAATTCACCACATCTAATTGCATCTCATTGTACCTTTCTTATAAGCTAAATAGACACTAGATTTGTTGAAAATCATAAAAATCAGAGTCACCGAGTGTTGGAAATTACCTCATTGAAGGATATAAACTATTTTTCACACCAAAAAAACAACAAAATTGTAGATCAAATGAATTGAAAATCAGTTCGTGTCCCATTTTGCATGCCAAAAATTTTTGTTAATCAGGATTGCGCCTATAGCGAGATGTAAAACCTAGCTATCATGGTGAAACATAAAAACACTCTTAGGCTATGGGTATCTTATAGCGAGAGTGGATCTCTAGGTATATATGTTAGCTTGTGGTGACTGATCAAGAAAGTACTGTACACTTTTCCTCTCGCCCTCGCGGGGGTTCGGGGGCGCAACCCTCAAGGAAATTTTTTTTGGGGCTAACATGTTGTTTCTCCTTCTAACCCTAAAGTGGAAAAATATTGTACAATATGGCTTATGGTTAGGAATTTCAGGATGTATGTTTTAGTAGCTTCTTGCAGCGGTATTGAGTTGTAAGGGATTATGGATTGTAATCAGGTTGTAATTACTAGATAATAAAATATTGGAATCGGTGTTGGTGGATGTAGCCCAGGGATTGGGTGAACCATGTTAAATATTTGTGTCTTGTGTTCTCTTTTGTGTGGTTTATTGTTTTCTGATATTGGTTATATTTACATGTAATTGTTATTTTTGTCTTGTTAATCCTAACAAGTGGTATTAGAGCGAGGTTATCTTTTCAGTTATCCTCTACAAGAAGATCTCATGGTTTAGTGGGAGCCTCATGATTGAGTGGGAGAAATGGCAGATGAGGGTAGGATAAAGGTTGAAAAGTTTAATGGGTAGAACTTTCAGTTATGGAAAATGCAAATGGAGGACTATCTCTATCAGAAGGATCTATGGCGGCCATTGGAAGGAAAATCCAAGAAACTGTCATAATGTTGGATGAGGACTGGGATATTCTTGATAGAAAGGCTCTTGGTAGTATTTGATTATTCCTGGCATAATCAGTGGCATCCAATATTACACAAGAAAAGATGACTGAAGATTTGATAAAAACCCTAGCGAAGTTGTATGAAAAGCCCTCCTCTTTAGACAAGTTATTTCTCATGAAATATTTTTTTAATATGAAAAATGGTGGAAGGTGGGTCAGTTGATGATCATTTAAATGAATTTAATATAGTTACCAATAAATTATCCTCTATTAATGTTATTTTTTATGAATAAGGTAGGGCTCTCTTGATTTTTTGTTCTTTGCCTGAAAGTTGGAATGGCTTGGTAATGGCTGTTAGTAACTTTTTTTCTAGTTCTAATACCCTAAAATTTGATGATGTTGTTGGTGTTATTCTAAGTGAGGAAATCATAGGAAAAGCTCAGGTGGATCCACATCAGGTAGTGTCTTAAATGCACAAAGGAGTAGAACAAATGAGAGAGGAAATAATTATGGAAATCATGGAAAATCAAAGGGAAAGAGGTTCGACTCCAAAGGGCCATATGATTGCTGGTACTGTGGAAAACCTGGTCATAAGAAAGATTTTTGGTCTCGAAAGAATAAAGGAGACAAACAAGAAGGTAACAAGGAGGAAAATGTGGTATATAATAAATTTGAAGAGGATACTTTGATTCTTTCTTTAGAAAGTATTGATGATTCATGGGTTTTAGACTCTGGCACTTCATTTCATGCTACACCCCATAGAGGTTATTTTCTTGATTATGTCCAAGGGGATTTTGGGCTAGTTTATCTAGGTGATAATGAACCTTGTCAGATAGTTGGAAAGGGAAAAATTAAGATTAAGTGTCAGAATGGGAATCATTGGCTACTACAAGAGGTAAGACATGTCCCAAGGCTGAGTAGGAATTTAATTTCAACAGGGCAACTGGGTGATGAGGGTTGCACAATTACTTTGAATGATAAAATTGGAAGGTTTCAAAAGGTTCCTTAGTAGTAGGAAAAGGTGTGAAAGTAGGCACCTTATATCTTTGTACAGGTCATACTATTTCTTCTACTTTAATTATTTCAGAAGAAAATGAATGTTCAAGAACAGTGGATGTAGTTGAGCAGGAAGAACATCAAACCATTGTTGTAGATTCTGACACATCACTCTGGCACAACACACTCAGGAAAATGAGTGAAAAAGGTATGAAATTACTTCATTCAAAGAAATTTTTACCTGGTTTGAAATGTCTCAATATGGAATTCTATGAGAGTTGTGTGTATGGAAAACAAAAGAGAGTTAGCTTTTTGAAGAGTGGGAAGGAAAATAAAATTGAGAAATGAGAGCTTGTGCATACAAATGTATGGGACTATCTCAAGTATCTTCCCTTGGTGGCTCTCTGTATTATGTTACATTTATAGATGATGCAACAACAAAAAGTATGAATTTATTTCCTTAGAAATTTGATGTATTTCAAACTTTTAAGAAATAGAAATGCTTGGTTGAGAATGAGACTGGTAAAAAGCTAAAATCTCACAGATTTGATAATGGTGGTGGTTATTGTAGCATAGAATTTAAATAATATTGTTCCTCAAATGGTATTCATAGGTAGAAAACTATACATAGCACTCCACAAGAAAATGTAGTGGTTGAACACCTGAACAGGACAATAATGGAGCGTGCAAGGAGTATGAGGTTGCATGCTAGGCTGCCCTTAAACATGTGGGTAGAGGATGTAAATACTATTGTTTATTTAATCAATAGAGGCCCCTCTACTCCTTTAGACCATGGTATTCCAGAGGAAGCATGGATTGATAAGAAGGTGAGTTATTCTTTTCTCAAAACCTTCAGTTGTGTGGCTTTTGCACATATAGATTCTAAAAATAGAACCAAGCTAGAAGCTAAGTCAAAGAAATGTGTATTTGTTGGATATGGTATTGATGAATTTGGTTATAGGCTTTGGGATTTTGAAAATCATAAAATTGTAAGAAGCAGGGATGTCATATTCAATGAGAAAGTGTTGTACAAAGATCTATTGCAGCAGCATGAGAAGAAAGAAAATGATTATGTAGTACTAGATGACACTCAAAAAGATGATGTTCCAGTAGTTCCTTATGCCCCACAACAACAAATACAACAAATACCACAAACCCCAGTGAATGTTAGATGGTTAACAAGGCTAAGTAGACCTCCAGAAATATTTTCCCCCTCTTTGTATTCTATTTTATTAATAGATGCTGGTGAACCTGAATGTTATAATAAAATTGTGTAGGTGGATACAAATCTTCAGTGGGAGTCTGCAATGATAGAGGAAATGGACTCCTTGATGAAAAATCAAACTTGGGATTTATGTAACTTACCTGCAGGTAAAAGGGCTTTACAAAATAAATGGGTTTACATGTTGAAAGAAGAGGATGGAGGTAAGAAAAGATTTAAAGCCAGATTAGTAGTAAAAGGATTTGCACAGAAAAAGGGTATTGATTTTGATGAGATATTTTATCCCATTGTTAAAATGACTTCTATTCGTACTATTTTAAGTATTATGACTGCTGAAGATTTGCATTTAGAGTAGATTGATGTTAAAACCACTTTTCTTCATGGTGATCTAGATGAAGAAATATATATGGTACAACCACAAGGATTTGAGGTCAAGGGTAAGGAGAATTTAGTGTGCAGATTACATAAGAGCTTATATGGCTTGAAGCAAGCAGCTCAGCAATGGTATATTAAATTTGACACTTTTATGAATGAGCATGGATACACTCGGTGTCATTTTGACCATTGTGTTTATTTTAAGAGGTTGGATGATGATAGCTACATTATTTTATGTTTATATGTTGATGATATTCTTGTAGCTGGGTCTAACATGGATCACATTAAGGGGTTAATTAACAGTTAGCATATTCTTCTGCTATGAAGGATTTGGGGGCAGCAAAACAAATCCTTGGTATGAAAATTTGTAGAGATAGGAACAATAGGAAATTGACTTTATCTCAGGCTGATTATATTGAGAAAGTGTTGCAACATTTCTCTATGGAGAATGCCAAAGCCGTCAGCACACCTTTGCCTGGTCATTTGAAATTTACTAAGGAGATGTGTCCTAAGACACTAGAAGTGGAGGCTAAAGTGTCTAAGGTACCTTATGATTCAACTGTAGGGAGCTTAATGTATGCTATGGTATGCACTCAACCAAAAATTGCACACGCGGTGGGAGTCGTTAGCCAGTATATGAGTCACCCTGGAATTGAGCATTGGAATGTAGTCAAATGGATTCACAAATATTTGAGAGGTACATCCAGTAAGTGTTTACACTTTGGGGGATCTACTACTTTGGTACAAGGCTATGTTGACTCAGATTTGGAAGGAGATATAGATAGCAGGTAGAGTACTATAGGCTATGTATTTACTATTGCTGGAATAGCAGCGAGTTGGGTTTCTCGACTACAAAAGGTGGTTGCTTTATCCACTATAGAGGAAGAGTATGTTGTTGCTATAGAGGCAACTAAGGAGATGATATGGCTTCAATTATTTATAGAAGAATTGGGATATCCATAGATGGATAATTTTCTATGTACAGATAGCTAGAGTGCCATTCATCTTGCAAAGAATTATGTTTTGCACTCTAAGACAAAACACATACAGTTGCGGTACCATTTCATTCGGTCAGTTTTGGATGATGGGAAGTTAAAGCTCAAAAAGATACATATAGATGATAATCTAGTAGATATGTTTACAAAGGTTGTAACAAGGGAGAAGTTGAACTCCTATTCAACTTTGGTTAGTCTACTAGACTAAACAGAATAAAGGAATAGTTGAGTCCAAGGTGGTTTGATCTAGTGGGAGACTCATATGGTAGCAGTATTGCTATAGGATCAGTCTCCAAGTGGGAGGTTTCTTAGCATGGATCCTGATCATTCACCAAGTGGGAGATTGTTAACTTGTGGTGACTGATCAGGAAACTACTGTACATGTTGTTACTCCTTATAACCCTAAAATGGAAAAATATTGTATAATATGGCTTAGGGTTAGGGATTTCAAGATGTATGTTTTAGTAGCTTCTTATAGCGGTATTGAGCTGTAAGGGATTATAGATTGTAATCAGGTTGTAATTACTGGATAATAAAATATTGGACTCGTTGGTGGTGGACGTAGCCCAGGGATTGGGTGAACCATGTTAAATCTTTGTATCTTGTGTTCTCTTCTGTGTGTTTATTATTTTTTGATATTGGTTATATTTACATGTAACTATTATTTATGTCTTGTTAATCCTAACAATACAAGGTTGGTTCTATAATGGTACTCACTTATACTAAATTTGAACAAGGAAAGATATAGAAGGATGTGCTCGTGAAAAAGGAAATCTAAAACTAAAGAGTGATGAACAAAAATAAGGACATAAATTGTAGCTAAAAAAATTGCATAGGATCATTCATAAAAGATACTTCAAACTCATAAAGTCAATTAGACATGCCCTACAAAATTAACTTTTATGACTGGTCCTAGTATTCTAATATTTGAAGAGGAAAAGCACTAATATTTTCTTAGTTTCAACATAAAAATGTAAGACACAATCATAGATCTACACCATGGTGCTGGTGTTTTTTCTTGTAGGACCAAACTTGAATCAAATGGTTGGGCTTGAATCATAGGTTAGGCACTCAAGCTTGACAAGAAAAACAATCCAATTGATGAGGATAGAGAGAAATCCTCCTTCTTCTTTGAGATCCACATTCACTCAAGTGGGTATTGCCTTATCTGCACACTCATGCCATCCTTTTGGTGAATAAAAGGCTTGCAGATAGATTAGTGTGGAATAGCCTTCAAACCCCTTCAGGTAACCTATACCCCAATGAAGCCAATTCATATACAAACAGCCCTATTTGCACAGAATGAGTCTGAAGACTAGAGAGGAACTCCTACTACTACCACCAACATGAAAATGGTATTGATAGTTAAAGATGTAGGAAATAGCCAAAACCCATCAAACACTGAACTCAACTGAATGTACTAATCCTTGATCAATACCATTATCCATTGGGAAAATCATCAAATGCAAGTATAAAAACATGAACCAACTATTGTCAAAGACTCATAGCCATAAATATAACTATTTCATCCCATCCACTACTTATAAGATCCTTCTATAGACAACCAAACTGAATCTATGCCCTATCTAAATTATATTTCACCTGACCCTAGATCAAGAACTAAAGAATAGAACACATACAAAGGTTACCCAATGCAATGGATCAGAAAATCAAAAACTCATAAGACTGACACCAAGGAGAGACTTGAAAGCTTGAAACAATTGTATTAAGTATGATGAGTCATGTACATGTCTATACCAGAAATGAGGCAACCACTTCAATAACTTGCAAAAGATGCAAAGAAATTATATTCAGCCTCCTACAATGTGACAGAGCTTACTACTTCCCACATGAACCAAACAAAATGGAACCCTTACACAGTCAAAAATTCAACAACTTATACCACTAGCTACCTTGGAAACCCAAAATAGGTTGCAACAAGCTATGGATAGCTAGGGCATAGGTTTACAACGGCTAGAACAACTAGAAAAACATCAAAAATTACTACAGGGGCAGGAAACATAGGCAACCTAGATAATCAGATCCAAGAATGATGTTCATTTATGCCAATCCTCTGAAAATGTACCAAGGACCAAGAATTTGTCATGCCAAATAGTCCTTTCACCCACCTACAAATACACCTCGAGCCAAGACTGTATTCATTCCTTTACGGTCCAAACCCCTACAATCACATTTGAAATCGGGTGCCAACGCTAGCCGGTCAACCTTTAAATCACAGTCGCTGGTATTACATTTTCTTGGCAAATCGGGCAGTCCACAACGGTCAACAAGCCCATGAAAAATCCAAGTCTGCACCATCGCTTCAATAGCCAATCAGGATCTAACACCTCAGCAGCACTAGCATCATGGACCCACCCTTAATTCTACAACGGTGACATCAAACAGTTGTCACATGATCGAATAGACTGAAAAAGGCCTATGCGAACATGCGACATGCTACTTCCCATTACCTTCTTCATAACCACTGCCGTTGCTGCTGCCACAAAAGATTTTGTCGCATGTTCGCATAGCAGGAAAGCTAGCTCATGCGAACATGCGACAAGCCGCTAACATGCATCCTGCCGATTGTCATGTCACCGCCTAAAATCTAACAGTGCATCGGCAATCCACAAGTTGAACTGAGACCAACATTAAGTCCTCGTCGTAGATCCTCTCCATCTCACAGGTTTTAAAAAATCTGACGTCAGTAGAGAGATATCAACGGTTGGTCACATCATCACATGGACCAGCAAGATTCCATGCAATCACACGACAACCGTTGATCATGGAATCCTCCCACTGTCGAGATACCCTAACCTAGGCCCACGTTCAAATCTATCATCCTGCCAGCTCGAACCAAATGGAGATTGTCACAACACCACCTGCCAACGGGACCACCAAATAACTACAAACGGGCCCCAGCACATGTGGCACCCTTATCGCATGATCGTATAGCCAATAGATGGGCTATGCGACAATGCGACAACCCACCAACACTGCAAGCATTGCCTGCCCTTAAGTATCAGACCCACCATGTGTATCCACCTTCCTACCACAACAATGACTCTCATTAAAGTGCGGAGATTAAAAGGCTTGCATCTTTTCCTCATGGTATAGCGACAACCACCGATCTTTGTCACCCGTTAAACATCTGTTAGACCCTAGCCGATGGGCCCACTGGGACATGTGTCAACCGGTCGCATGGTCGATTGTTAAAAATTCCTGACATGTGATCATGTGACAACCAATCATTTGAAACCCTTTGAAGACTCGGGTCCACAGGACAGGTGGCAATCGGTCGCAACTTCGTGAGAAATAAAACTCGTGCAACTTTTCCATGTGAACAAGTGACAACCACAGATTCTATCTGAACATTAATTGTGCCAAGCAACTGCGAAGAACTGGGTCCCACCGATGAACTACCACCTCACCACCGCAGACACATGTCAACTATTCACATGATCGCATAGCCAAAAACTGGGCTATGCGATCATGTGACAGCCAACTAAAGGCTTCCACATGACTGCCAGCAGGACTACACCCTTTCCACCAATGGTCGCATGTCAAAAAAATTTGACATGCGATCATGCAACAACCAATCAATTTAAAGCCTTTGAAGACCCGAGCCCACCATCCATCACACTTGCGCAGTTAGGGAACGCCAGCAAACAGGAAACTATGAGGTCGAAAACACACAGGGTTTTCGATGGAAAAGATCGAAAACACACAAGGTTTCTGACACCAAAAGATAAATGCACAAAATTTGGAAGGCACAAGGTCAAAAATAATGAAGGTTTTCACACAGACTGAAAACATCATGGATTTTCAAAAACATTGTGGGTTTTCAACACTATGGCAAATTCTAAAAATATTTTCTTGCAGACCCTAGAACTTGAATAACTTTCTAGATTTTGCGATTCAGCATGTGCATTTTGGACTGGAGCAAGGTGACACATTGAAGAACACAGGGTAGGACACTTTTACAAAAATATTGTAGGGAAGAGGCCATTTTCATAGGATTTTGCTATGACTGGAAAATGGACTAACACATGGGATATTGAATTCTACATTAAACACTAAAAGAATGTTGATTAAACAAAGGTGAAAACACAATATTGAATCAAATAAATCATAATTAATGTTGGACATAGAAAAAATAATGGAGAAGGAATCAGTCTTTGTATATCAATAATTGGGAAATATTCAAAAATCCATCTAGTGTCCAATATAATCTGCCAATATTTACAAGATGTAAAATAATGGCCAAAAGCTAGAACCTTGAAAAATGAGGTGAAAAGTGAAGATATAGGCCAAGAATTAGGAAGGGTCGGATATAAGAGAAAAAAAAATTAAAAAGAGGGGTTGACCACCTAAAAACTCCTCTAATCTCAAACTGCATGCATGTATCCCTCCAAACTGATGTAGAACTACCTCTAACTGACTCATAAATCTCATAAATCAAGAAAATCTGAATGGGGTCAAATGCAGGAAGAAAATCCATGAAAAGGGGAGTGGAACTGCAAGATACCATCAGTTAATTGATCAAAACACCTTCCCAAATCAACTAGACTCCAACTGCACCTCAAACTACAAAAATATCCCTTTGAACTCCCACCAAGTGCTGGAAAGAATAAATCCCCCTCCTTGACCTATCTATGCATATGGGAAAACAAATATGTCCTCTTTGTCCAAATCAAGAGCGTGCAAAAATGAACTCCTTTTCTCCCAATGAGAACATGTGAAAAAATAACCTCCTCCCACCAAAAAAACTCTAAGCTCACAAAAAAATCTCTTTCATGCATATCTCCAAGTCTGAAAAATATCTCCTCCCCTAACCATAACTTGAACTCCAAGCTCAAAAAACAACTTCCCATGCAAAATTGATTTCCATCCTCAAGTCAAAACCATGTGCGTCTTTCAAAGTACCTACTTTCATTATTCCCTTTGTTTTCTTTTATTATCATGTTTATGAATTGAATATTTAATAAATAGCTTATTGTCTACTATTTAATCAATATTAAATTAAAAAGACTTATGTAATAATAAAAGATAAAAAATAAAGTCTTTATATTTATATTTACTTAGTAATCAAAAGGAATATTTACTAAATAGATATAAATATAAAGGTTTTATTTTTATAAGTGAACAAACTATACTCGAAAGAATTAAAATAAAATTTAAGGAAAAAAATTCCCTATTCTTTCTCATAATCATTAGGGTTATCAAAACCCTAGAACAAATGAAAAACATTTCATTTTTATATTTATCTTCTTAGTGATTGTGGTGGCATCGAGGACTTCATGGAGTTAGGCTTTTCTAGAAGATATTGTAGGCTTTGTATATCGCCATGTCGACGACTTTTTAAGAGGACTCTATTATATTTATGTCTCTGAGTGTTTTCCAGTATGTTTGTAGCTTTTAAACTAGTACTTCTTCGATGCTCTTCATCTATCACAATCTACAAAATATATACTAGCTTCATTTTTTTATGTCATGATATCAATGTTAAAACTTTGTATTCCTTTGGGCATTCAGAGTATGGATTCACTATTCTTCAATTTCTTTGGAAATCTATAGAATTCTTATTCTAACTTGTAATTCTTAAATATCAAAATTCTACTCATATCATTTTTATATATTATCATGGCAGAGGGTTTCGTGTTATAAAGTCATGACTTCAGTGGATTTGTATCTTAGACCTTTAGATGACATTTGGAGTCAAGAAAATTTGTGTATCTCCTTTGTGCAGCTAGGAAATGTTGAGGGTCTAACCTATAATTATTTTTTAAATGAGGTTTTGTACTTTGGAATCCCTTGTATTCAAACTTTAGCTCAAACTTTACTTATGGAATAAGGGTTTTAGAAAAAATCTTTTGTGTTGCTTCTTCACATGATTATTATAAGGAGACATTTGACTTTTTATTTTCCTTCAAAATGCCTTGATCTTTCTTCAATATTATTACCATGAGAAGAATTTGATAGCACAAATTTAGACAAATTTGAATTCTCAAAAACATGTTCGACTTCTTGACTCCACAAGGAATTTCAAATTTGATGCATGCACCTTTATCTATTTCCGCCTTTCTATGCACACAAAGTATCCTGTCAAACACTTTAGGTGTTTTTTCTTTGATTCCATGCTTATACATCCAAAACTAGGGTATTCATGAGACCACATTCTTTTGAGGATTTCGATTATAAGAATATGACATTCATATGCATACCTATGAGAGTTTGTAAAGAAAACATCTAATGCAAATCTGAAGACCATCCTTTGCACTTCAAGGGATATTTTCCCAATGTAAAGAAATGGATTCTATAGATGAATATCATTAATGTTTACTTTTGAATAAAATTTTTAGTCTTGTTGCGATGATGATGTGTATGTTCCCTTAGAATGTAGTCATCTTTGCTAACTTTCATTGATTCTTGTATTCTTCCTATTGTTGAACTTCATTTGTAGTAACAGTACTGTAATTATATCTCTTTCTTTTATGGAACTATTGACAATATGCAACTTTAATTTTTCTTTCAAAAACAATGGAAATGCATTTTTGTACTCACCTTTTACTATAGCTTCTTGTACATCTTATGATATTAACAATCTTCTATAGTTGCATTTCAATATTGTTTGCACTTGTATCTTCCTAAATAATTTTGTCATTAGATATGGAACATGATTTTCCTTTGAGACATCAGCAATTTTTTGATCCATTTGATAAATGTATGTCTTCATTCTCATCTATATAATCTATTACTTCCTCATTGACCTTAATAGTGAATATCAATACTTTCATATCTATAACATTGACTAATTGTGGATACCTTTGTTCCATCATTGCAAATTGATGACATAATTGTTCTATTATAAATTATCTAGTACCTCTTTGCAATTCACTTTCACCTCCTCACAATGAATTTACATCCTCTAATAAAAGCAAAAACAACCTTATGAATTAACTATATTATTATCACATTGTTTGTAAACTTTGTATGAACTGTCTTACCTTAAGATCACTACATGCCTTCAGGTATCAATGTCACAACTGTATATGCTTGGTACTTTCTTACCAAATGAAGATTCTTCTAAATTTTATGCTTATGTATTTTTTGTAGATGATCATGCATTTGGGTTACTTTTAAGGTTGTAAGTATATATCATCTATTCAGCTACCTTAGCCATAATAGTTACTCTATTCTAACTCTTTATTAATGAACCTTTATACATGCTTTGTGTCTAGATCTCTTTGACAATTACAATTATGTTGACACTCCATAAAATGTTGGGTATTCACTTTTGTTTGGGGCTACACAAAGCCTTATTTGAATTTAAAAGTTATGAACATCTCTTATGCACTTTTGCTTTGATTGGCCTGTAATTTGAATTTGTCCTTGAGATGTTCTTTAACCGATTAGAAAATCTGTGACAGTTAGATCTTAATATTTTTATTGTTAATTTTTGGATTCACTGCATTTATTATGTGAGCTATTTCATGTAGCTTTGTAGCATTTATTTCTTTCTTTAACACTTTCTATAGATGATCCACTGTATATTTGTTGTTGTGTATTATTTGGCTATATTATTGATTAACATTACCTCAATTTGTTTTCATTTTTCTTTTTGATATTTTCCATGATGAAATATGCCAGTATAACAATCAAATACCAAAGATAGGATTAGGTTTTCCATTGCTCAATCCTTGGACTAACATCTTTTTCACTGATCTTGTGGGTACACTAAGGGGATGGAGTCAAACCTTCAGCTTGTTGATACAAGAATAACATAATCCACCATTAACAGGCAATGACAGATATCATCCCTCTCTATTCTTTGACTTTTATGCATGCATTTTCTTCTACATAGTTTTATGAGCCATCTCATGGCTTGTGTGGTCCTTCCTATTTATTTTCCTCATTGAATGGATAGCATATGTACTCATGTCTTTTAATTGATGCACTTTCAATTGTATATTTTTTTGCAATAAAGATGTAACTTGTAAATCATTTTTCATATCAAATGAATAAAAATTTTCTTTATGTATTTTTCATTTCTTCTTTGAAGATATAGAATGGAAAAATGATTTTATCTTGTTGTACACATTTTATAGCAAGATTAAAATTTTCTCCTTATACAACCATAACTTCAATGATTCAATCAAAGAACAAAATGCACTAAATTTTATCTTTAAAATGAACATTGACTAAAACAACTTTACCAATATGAGTTGAAGGCAAAAATAAATTGGTAACACTAGCATCATTATCTAACATGGTTAAATATTTTAAGAATGATGTGAATAGAGGTAAACCCACCTAGGTCCTGTTGATCCTAAAATTTCCATGTTAAGTCCTGGTCTTGTTTTAACTCTTAACTTTTATTCTTAGTTGTTAACTTTCCAGTCATTTAAAATGTTAGTCTCTAGCTCATGGAATCCTTCATGAATGTTAAGTTGACTGACGTGAGTGGGCAATTTTTTAATTTAAAGCCTTTGTCGCTAGGTCACGGACTATTTATAGGACCTTTAACTAATCGTGGTGACCTAGTGAGTGTTTATGTTAAATCCTTATCGCAAGCTCATAGACTTTATGTAGTGGTTTACCTTACCCATGGTGACCTAGCAAGTATGAATTTTTAAATGCTAATTGCTAAATCATAGACCCTTTGAATAAATTTAGTGTTTGCCTTGTGAGTTAATGAGATTGTGCTAGGTGTCCATGTTGTAGCATGTTAAGAAGATTAGATCTATGGTGGTCTCTGGCTCACAAGGAATTTGTAGATATTCTATTTATCTTGGAGAGTAAATGATAATTTGACACATGGTGGTTTCTTAAAGGAGACTAAAAGCTTTGTTGCCACCTCGCGAGGTCATTTAATAGTTAAAATTAAGAAATAGTTAGTGAGCCTTTGATAAAAGGATAGTGTTGAAGGAAAAGGTTAGGTCACAACCTCATGAAGGTTTTGAGCTATTAAGGAGAATGTTAGCGAGTTGGTGATGAATATTAAAGGTTAAGTGATTTTCCTTGGTTGCCAAGTTGTGAAGGTTTGTGGTGGTTAAAAAGAAATTTTGGTGACCTAGAGAGTGTCTGTTTGGGCTCAGTTTCCAACTCATCGAGGTTAATAAATCTTGATGAAAAGTGTTAGCAATTTGGCAAGGCTTCTGCATAAAGTGAACAAAAGTAAAATATCCTAGAGAATCATTGTTTGACACCTAGAGCTATCCGTTGAAACGCATGGTTATGATCCAAAACTATGACAAAAAAGCCAAAGTTATTACAATTATCAATTTGGCAAGAAATCTATGAGGCAGAGATCATTATGAAGATTTCATGATGATGGTGATAGTGCATTGAGGTGACAATGTGAAAGCAGCTTGAGAAGCTATAAAAGAATGTGTGTTGTTGATTGTCAAGTACTTTTCCTTTTGCACTTTTATAGATTTTGTGTTTGCTGAGATTTGATTGCAAAGTTGGTGTTCAAGAAGTAGTTAAGGAGTTTTTTATTGGATTCAGGTGTGGAAAGGTAAGTACTAAGAGGGGAGGGGTGAATCAGTACTTCAAATCACTTTTAAGATTTTATAAAATTCCTTCACATCTATTTGTTGATTACTTACCATTAACATGGATCACATGAAAATAAATAGAACATGTAATCATCACATAACACAATTATTTTGGTATTGAAGAAATCCTTGTTAGAGGATAAAAACTATGGTAGAGATGACACCCATAATACTTCACTACTGTAGGAATAAAGTTACTCAGTTAGAGCTACAATATTTAGCTATTTTTGATAGCTTACCCTAGTAAAGGTATTAACTTGGTTAAGAGTTCTAAAGACTACTAAGTCTACCCTGTTAAGATGTTTTACAACTCTAATCTAAGAATTGTACCTGGTTAAAGGATTTACAATTATGATTTGTTAAGATTTGCTCAATTAAGAGACTAATACAATTCTGATTAACTTTTAATTAGTAATACAAAATGTCTATCAAACATGCATCAAAAAATGTTATTCAGACTCTCTATGCTCATCAATTCATTACCTCATAATGTGTATCCATTACACTAATCAATTTTGTGCTTGGTAGCTCAATTTTGAATATGTTCCTCAATATTTTGTTACTCAGTAGCTTCACTATTCATTCACCTTCCTCTATGATCTGCAATTTCCAATTTCTCTTTACATACACATATGCCACCTTCTTCTTACTCTAATCTTCATACTCTGAACTTCTTTATATACATAATTTAGGCAGTGCTAGATCTTCTATAATCTTGACCTTCAAGCGGTGCTAGCATTGGGTGCACTTCTAATGCATATTTTATCCTTAATTATTATTGGTTGATCTCAACTTGTAATCATGTATAATCATTATATTTTAATCTCCAATATTTTGTTATACAATCTCCTCAATATTGGTAAACCATTTTTGAATCGGTGTCCAAGTTCAATGTACTTAGATCTCATCTAGTGTCGGCATGTTCTACTCGGTAACATGTTTTCTTTAACTCGATAACTAAGTTCTCTTCTCAAATGAGTTCTTGGTAGAACATGGTTCTCAATGCTTGGTTCTTCCTCATTTAGTGTCTATACTTTCTTTCTCTATATCAATATTCATTGTTTTACTTAATCATTTTACTGAATGCTTTCTCTTAATTACTGACTCATCTTCTCTTCCTCATCGAATGAATTTGACAAACATAATGAATTCCTTATAACTAATGACAACAAAATTAACTCTTAGGAGTATCAATCTCCCCCTTTGGCATTAGTTTGGTATGTTTGTTAAAAACCTTCAAAATCTTCAAAGTCATATATCAAAATTTTGTTTTGGTCTATTTCTCTTCCTCGATAAAACTTATTACTCCCCGTATAGTAATAATTTGGGTACATCTCCATACTATATACATAATGTCATGTATATTCCCCCTTTATATACCTTTATATATCTATCCAACATAATCAAAATCTCATATGTATTTTCCCTTTTCTACTTATATTGTATATTCCCCCTTTTTTAACAAAAAGACCAATATACTTACTATCCGGTTTGGGGATCTTGTCAAAAATACCTTTATGTTTCTCATGTGCATCCTTAAATGATGCCTTTCGGGTGTCTTGTAGTGTTTGCAACAATATTATCTACTCACTGATATTGAAAATTAGACTAACCATGTTGTCCATGGAGCTAACATTTGGTGTGGTCACTAGATCTTTTTCTTTCTAAATTTGTCTCTGGAGTGGTTCAATATTTGGTAAAAAAATTGTTTAGAGTTTTAAGAGATCAATCCTAATATGGTTCTCCTCTTTTCTCAATTCAAGTTGTACTCTCATTAATTTCTTGAGCTTCTCATAATATTCTATGATAGTCTTTGGCTAGGAGGAAATCTTTGATAGTAGCTTGGTGAGCTCTTTTTCCACATTATTGTCCTTAGCCTTATCTCCTTTGTAAAATTTGACAATAAACAAATCTTTTGAAATTTAGAAATAATGGATTGCATCTCTTCTTCTAATGTATTGATTAACTCAAAGAGAGTTACCTTCTCCAATTCTAACGATTGAAGAACTTCTTCAATCACCTTAGTCTCTATATCTTTCCTGTGAACCTTCATCATATTTTTGGTTGTGTTGGTTCCATGCTGATTAATTTGACTAACAAGATATTTTAACCGAATATAGATATTTTCCTTCTCATTTATTGTTTCCTCTAGAACAATCTCATTCAAAATGCTCTTTATTTGTTACAATACATCAGTTTTCTTCTTTTTAGCTATGAGTTTGTCTTGTGCATCTTTTCTCTTCAACAAGTCACTGAACTCAAAGAGTTCCTTGGGGGTCATAGTAGTAAAGTCAACCTTCAGTATGATTATCACTTCATTGATATCTACCTCTTTTTCTACTTTCTTCTTCTTAGACTTACCCTTTGAGCTGGATGCCTTCTTTGCATCAGATTCGGTTGAAGTTTCTTCTATTTTATCTTCCTTCTCTTTCTTCTTCTCGTCTTGTTTCTTTTCTTCTTTCTTCTCTTCTTTTTTTATTCTTTCTTTTCTTGTACCTTTTCTACTTTTATTACCTTTTCTTTTTCCTTCTCTTGTTCATGCTGACCTGTAGTCTCTATGGGGGTCATCGACTCTGTATTTTGACCTAGAGTAGTGTCTGTCTCTTTAGTCTTCTCTTTGGTTTCTTTAGGTTCATTTTCCTTTGTTGGATCAGTAGGAGTCGTATCAGTAGTAGGCTCTCCACTTGTAATTTTTGAGATAACCACTTCTATCTTAGGAAAATCCATCACTTGTAAAATTATAGTCTCTTTTGTTGGTAATCTTGTAGTGGCTGAATCTTCTATATCCATGGCCTCTAATTCTATGGCCTCATGAGCCATTACATCTTCATCTTCTTTCACTGTTTCATCAAGGTATTTCTTGGTAATGTCTTCTATAATTAATTTTTTCCTATTTGTGATCAATCCAACTAGCTTGGATTTATCCTCTTCATCTGTTGTACCTTGGATAGCTGGTTGGTCAATTGAAAAGATCTTCCTCCAAAGATCATTGGTATCCTTTTGTACTTCCTGCAACTGACTGACCATTATACTTCATTATCTTCCCTTCACTATGAATCTTTTGGAATGTTCATTTAGTGTATCTCTTATTCCTCTCTTTGTTAAATCTGGGATTGTGATTGCAAGGGATCTTTCCCTCATTTCTTTTTCTATAGTAGTAGCATATTTCCATCTTGCATCTATTCTTTTGTATAGTTCTTTATCAAGATGTTCAAATACCTCAATTGGTCAAATGTTGAACTTATGTAGTGTATTAATGACTGTTTATTCTATTTTTTCTTTCTCCTCATTAGTCCTTGTGTCAAAATTTAATTGTTCCATGACTGAATAGGCTCCATATTTATCTAGTGTTTTGAGTAGTTCACCAAGACTCTTGTTAATTTTTCTTGATGCTACCCTGAATTGTGACAAGTCATCCAAATCAGTGTCACTCTCCTTTGCCAACTTCAATTTTCTCCTAGGACTTTTTGTAGCCATTCTTTCCCTAACACATGTCTTTGTCTTCACTATGTGCTAAAATGTTGACACACTACTATGAGTGATTATATCCAAGATTTCTCAAGAATGAGGTCTCAAATGATGACTCATAACTCTCTATTCATGAAGTGCAAGGGTTTATAATGGAGGCCCTTAGTTTAGAACTAGTTTTTGCCCATGTAAGTACACCATAAAATGAGAGATTCAAAGAGGAAAAGTAAGAATTCTAGTCTCCATGATCATCAAATATGCATGCAAATGAAAATTGAAGCTATTCTATATGATAAAAATGCATGAAAGCAAACTAATATATGAAATAAAATATACAAGATTATTCTATGAAATGACATATGAATCTAATCTACTATGCAAGTGCAAGAATAATCTAAATGGATTGCCATGGAGGTATGAGAGAAGAAGACAAGAAAAGAGAAGTTGCAATGTTCAAGCTCAAGTGCTCAAAACTCTTCTCCAAAATCACTCTCCAAACCTGCAGCATAACAATAGCATAAAATCTTGGATCCCCAAATGAGAAGGAGAGGGCTCCTTTTAAAGAGCAATGAATGGTATAGATTAAGAGACAAAATCCAAGGGTGGAGAAAAATTCTCATTTTGACTTTGGTGCACAAGATTCTCAAGAGGCAAAATTAATGGACGTGATTAAAAGGCAAAAAGACGTGTGGAAAAGATTAAGAGGCAAAAGGAGATTCCAATCATCTTGGAAAGTGTGCATTCAACGTGTAGACAAAAAGTCTTTTTCTTTTTATTTTAAATTTAGAAATTCCTTTTTCATGTGCACACATAGGATAAGGTGGATTTTATAATTTATTTAAAAGATCTTTTTATTTAATTAAAAGGGAGAATGTTCTCTTAATTAAATAAAACTTAGGATAAAATTATCAAACCTTAGGAAATATTGAAATAATTGAATTAATTACGATTTGATCAAGGAAATTGATTTGAATTGAAAATATTGCAAGGCATTGATTCAAGAAATTGATAAATTGGTTCCATCATTTGATAAATTGAAGAATGGGGGCCCATAGTCTAGGCGACCATTTTAGGGTGCATACATTTTCCCCTCTTTGACTAATGTGTTATCTTTATGGGAACACATGTAGTCAAAGAATGCAGTTGAAGTGTAAGCTCAATTTGGGATCTCAAAACAACCCAGACGTGTGATCAACGGATAGGAACACATCACGACAAAGATAAGATGATTGAAAAAGACAAGGTTAACACCCCTATAGATAGGTAATTGACATGTCCAAGATAGGAATCTCAAGGTTGTTTGCTCGAAGCAAAGCAATTAATAGGATTGATAAAGCTGAATCAAGGATTGAAGTTTGATAGGTACTGCCCCCTCATGGTCAAAATCAAAATGAGATAGAGGAGAAATAGAAAATGATAAATTTGATCAAATAAAACTAAAAATAAGGTTCTTGATGTAAGATGAAAGATATAAGGATCATAGAACCAAGGTAGATCATCAAGCATGAAATATTATGCCCCAAGGTTGAATTAGAAGAAAAGAAGTCGAGTGGAAGTGAATGGAAGATAGAAGTTTGGAAGAGGTGGAAAAAAATGAAGAGAAGAAAGAGAATTTTCCTTAAGAAAGAGAATGCCCCAAAATCAATCAACTATTTAAGATAGAAAATTTTGATTGAGATCATGAAAGACGATAATGAAATGAAGATCAAAATGTGACCACAGTTGATTAAAAGGTCCAAAAGAAAGATGAAGGAAAAACCCTCTCAAAGTCATAATGCAACCTAAAAATGCAAATTAACATGAAGTCTAACAATGCAAGCTACATGAAAATGCAAAGGTGTACTTGCAAAAGAGAAACTGTAACATAGGATTTTTTGTTCATCATTCATTAGAGAATGTTAAGGAACTTGTTTTCATCATTGGTCCATTATTAACGAACATCGGAAAATCACACAATCATCACTAATCACAAGCACAACTATGAAGATATGAATGTGATTTATATCAGATTAGAATGTGGAAAGATTGTAACATAAGCATCAAAGACATAAAGGTCAAGATGACTTCAATTTTAGCTTACCCAATTTAATGTAGCAAAACCACGCTCGCATCAAGGCATAGATGCTGGAATGACCATAAGAATGGTTGTACAAAAATAGTCAAGGATGATGCCTCAAATCTCCTAAGTGTTTCAAGGGGACAACAAGAGACACTCCAGAGTTTCAAGACCACACCCACAAGTAGAAAGAAAATAAAAACATGCCTCATGCCTCAAGTCCTCTAGCTATGCATACCAGAGAGACTTATTAGACAAGGATAGTCAACAAAAATCAATAACAGTCAGCACACAAAGGAAAGATCATGACATAGCTCAAGCATTAAGTGGTGTATTTAAAAATTTAAGTGTGTTAACTAATACTGAGTTCTGAGGATAAGGATTGAATGCTTGCAAGTAGGTAAGATCACATGACAAAATTGGGTAAGACCAAACTGATAAGTGTTGAAAAACACTCAATGTCAAGGGTTGTGTTGAAAAACATAGTTGTGATGGTGTTGAAAAACACTGCTTGTGAGGTGTCCTAAAGACTAACATATCCAAGAGACCAAAGCTAACATAGTTATGTGTTGGAAAAATGGTCAGTGCTCCCCTTGGGATTTGTGACATGGCTTAACTGCCTCATGTGTCTTCTATAAGTCTAGTAGTTGTATCGGGCATTAACAGGTTGATCTTTTGGTGCAACGACAACTACTACTTGTAACAAGTGGTATCAAAGCTTGGTCACAAGTTTGAATCCCCTCGGGTAACGCTGAGGGGGAGATTGTTGGAAAAATGGTTAGCACTCCCCTTGGAATTCATGACATGGCTTAACTACCTCCTATGTCTTCTATAAGTCTAGTGGTTGTATCGAACATTAACAAGTTGATATTTTTGTGCAACGACAACTACTACTTGTAACATTATGCCCCCTAGACAAAGACAAAAACCAATTCCAAACCAAGGCAACCAGGATAAGGCCTGATGGAAAAAGACTAAATGTTGAGGACATGTGCTAAGAAACAAGGGTGCAAAGGCCTCAAGTAGCGCCCATTTCTAGGTTTTCACCACTTGGATTTTATTGTAATTTTTTTTTTCATGACTTTTTACAAAAAAAATTTGTATTTTTGCTACCAAGGCACATGTTTCCAGGTTTTCACCAAGGTACTTTTTCTTCTTTTTTTTTTTTTTTTTTTTTTTTTTAAATTTTTTTTGTATCTTTGGAATATATAATTTTTTTTTGAGATACATCAAAGCTTCTATTGCTAGGTTTTCACTAAGATGATCAATTTTTCAAGACATTTTCTATTTTTTAGAATTTTTGATAATATATCATTTTTTTGGATTTTTTTAGGATCAATAAGTATGTACAAAGGATGCCCCTAGACAAAATGGGCATCATGGATAGAACTTCTTCAGGTGCAAGACATTGATAGGATTAGGGAGCTGCTCTCCCGCTGTTGTAGACAGTAAATAATCACCTGACCCTAAAGTTGTTTTAATGATGTAAGGTCCAAGCCAATTAGGTTCAAATTTTCCCTTTTGATCTCTATGTTGTTGATTCTTAGGATTTTCACGTAGTACAAGATCTCCCACTTGGAATTCTCTAGGGTGAACCTTTTTGTTGAAGGCTTTGGACATGCGCTTTTGATAAACCCTCATATGGTCAAATGATGCTTGATGTTTCTCATCTAGAAGTTCTAAATCTTGAAGTCTCATGGTGTGGTAGTCTTCATCTATAAAAAGACCTTTGAGGGAAACTCTAAGTGAAGGAATCTCAACCTCTAAAGGTAGCACTACTTCAGTGCCATATGTAAGGGAAAAATGAGTAGCCCCAGTAGGAGTACAAATACTTGCTCTATAGGCCCACAAAATTGGATTTATCTGTAAGTGCCAATCTCTACCACTCTTACAAACTGTTCTATGAAGGATTTTAAGAATGGTTTTGTTTGATGCCTCTGCTTGACCATTTCCTTGCAAGGAGTAAATGGAAGACCAATATTGTTTAATCTTGAATTTGTTGCAGATTTGTTTAAGGTCTTTATTTTTTAACTGGCCTCCATTGTCAGTAATAATCTCGAAAAGCACTTCATATCGATAGATGATATGGTTCAGAATGAATAGAGAGGCTGTCTTGCCCAAGGTAATAGAAAGTGGGATAGATTCTACCCACTTAGTGACTTAATCAGTAGCCGTGATAATAAACTTGTGTCCACTTGATGAGTTGGGATGAATCTTCCCAACAATATCAAAGGCCCAGCACTGAAATGGCCAATGAGATATAGAAGGAATGAGCTCTCTTCCTGGAGCATGTATCAGGTTACCATGTGTTTGACACTATTCCATGACTTTGCAAAGGCTACTGCATCAATATGCATCAATCTACATCATAGGCCAATAGTACCTAGCCCTAAGCAACCTTCAGAACATGGAAAGACCATTGGAATGTTGCCCATAGATGCCCTCATGGATGCCAAATAATGCTTGGTTGGATTCTTCCTTTTCTAGGCATCTAAGAAGTGTTCCATCTAGACCCCTCCTATACAAATCACTAGAGATAAGGGAATGGTGAGAGGCATTTCAGGTAAGGTTTTTGCATTTTGATCAATTAAAGGTTTCAGGGATATTGCCATCATGAAGGTATGAGTAAATGGCACCATAATGATATGACTCATGACCAACAAGGGTACAAATGACATGACTTTCTTAAGATTCATAGATAGGGTGATGTAGCTCTTCCACAAGGAATTCAAATTTGGATTCATGTTGCTCTAACTAAAGGAGTGAAGTGAGTGTAGCCATAACATCAGCTGCTTTGTTTTCTGCTCTAGGGATTTGCTGAAATGTGACAACTATGAAGTATTCTTTCAAGGAATCAACCATTTCCTTGTAAGGTACCAGTTTCTCATTTTTTGTTTGATATTCATCATTGACTTGGTTGATTATTAGCTATGAATCCCCATAGATGTGTAACTTTGTGATTCTCCATTTTATGGCCATCTTAAGTCCATTTGTTAAAGATTCATACTCGGCAATGTTGTTTGTACATGGGAACCATAACTTGTAAGACTTAGGAATCATGTAACCATGAGGAGAAAAAAACAAAACACTAGCTCCTAAACCATTTTGCGTAAAGGATCCATCAAAGAACATCTTCCATGTTCTTTCAGTCATATACATGAGGTGTTCATCTGGGAAGTCAACTTGAATAGGTGCATTATCTTGTATTGGGAAATCAGCCAATTGATCTTCCATGGCTTGTCCTTTGATTGCTTTATGCTCAATGTACTCTATGTCAAAATTTTGAAAGGATCATCATCCATTTAGCAAGTCTACCTGTGAGGGAAGCCTTACCTAGTAAATACTTGAGTGGATCTATTTTTTCTATGAGGTGTATAGTGTGTGCAAGCATGTAATGTCGCAACTTTTGGGAGGTAAACACAACTGCAAGGCAAGCTTTCTCAATGCTGGTGTAGTTAACCTCATATGAAACAAGAGTACAACTAATGTAGTATATTGCTCTTTCCTTTCCATGTTCATCAAGTTGAGCTAGGAATGCCCCCAAGGAAGATTTTATCACTGAAATGTATAGAATAAGTGGTTTCCCTGGGATAGGAGGCATTAAAATGCAAAGATTTGCCAAGTATTTATTGATTTGATCTATGCTCTTTTGATAATCCTCATTCCAAACACATTTAACTCCTTTGTGTAAGTTCTTGTTGAAAGGTTGGGCTCTATCTACCAACTGTGAAATGAATCTCCTTATGGATTGAAGACATCCTTGAAGACTCCTCATTTGACTAATGTTTTTAGGAGGTGGCATATCTATGATTGCTTGGACTTTTTCAAGGTCTACCTCTATTCCTTTTGCTGAAATGATGAATCCTAGAATTTTTCCAGAGGTGACACCAAATGCACACTTTTTAGGATTTAACCTTAGTTGAAATTGTTCAATGCAATCTAGAATGACTTCTAAATCATCTAAGTGTGTGTCTCTTTTCTTAGACTTCGCCAAGGTGTCATCCACATAATCTTCCATGTTTTTATGCATCATGTCATGAAAAATGGTTGTCATAGCTCATTGATAGGTGGCTCCTGCATTTTTTAATCCAAAAGGCATAAAGTTCCAATAATAGGTACCCCATGCACAAGTCAATGTAGTTTTTTCTAGATCTTTAGGAGCTATCTTAATTTGATTGTATATGGAAAAACCATCCATCAAGGAATAAATCTCATAACCCATAGTCATATCCACTATCATGTCTATAGTGGGAAGTGGAAAGTCACCCTTTGGGCATGCTCTATTGACATCTCTAAAATATGTGCAAATTCTAATGGATTTGTCATGTTTGGAAACTAGTACGATGTTTGATATCCATTCAACATAGTAAATAGCTCTTATGAATCTTGCACCAAGGAGTTTCTCTAATTATGCTTTGACTAGGAGAGCTATGTGAAGATGCATCTTTATCAAAAAAAATTTAACCGGTTTGACACCCGAAGCTATGGACAAGTGATGTATGATAAGATTAGTATCCAACCCTGGCATCATATCTGAATAAGTCCATGCAAAATTGATCTTCTTTTTCTGTAAGAACTTAGTGTAAGCTTCTTTTTCTTGTGGTGAAAAGGATTGAGCCAAGTGTACTATTTGTGGAACCTCATTTGTACCTAATTAATTGAATATTTGTGTTGGTTCAATAAGCACTGAAGATCTATCTTGAAAGTAGCTAGGGAGATGATCAAGTACCTCATCCTTAGGCACCTCAAAGAGGTTTTCACCCTTGGATACATCATTTCTTTTTACTTTTTTTTTGTTTTGACACCGCCACACAGTGGTTTTCACCATCAGAACTCCTATTCTTTTGATTTTCTTTTCTTTTTATTTTGTAACTAAGGTACTTGATGTCTAGCTTTTTCATGCTGGTAGTTGGTTCACTGGTGGAAGAGACTACGGGTTCAATGGCATTCAAGTAACAGGTTATCTCATAATCATTTTGGAACGTTAAGAGCTTAGGTTCTTGATAGCATTGGGACCAATCAATGAGGTTAAGATGAACAAAAGGTAAGTCAATGACTGGTTCAAGGTTGTGAATGTGAATGATATCATCTCTGGTGACCGAAGAGTCAGAGTTCGTCAAGTATCCTTCTAAGCTACCCAAATCAGGATTCATCCTAACAAGTGAATAATCATCTACTAAGTTAACATGTGGGTTCAAATCCTCTAATCTTACACATGACTCATCAGCTACCTTGGGTTGAGAACTATAAGTGTGGATGACATCAACATCCATGTCAACTATGGAAGGCTCTAAGGAGTTCCATTCATACTCATATGAACTTGTTTCTAAACTTTGACTAGGATGTTTACACCATGAAGGTTTGGGATGTCTTGATGTGGAAGTCTTAATATCATCAAGGGCAATACCTTCTCTTTCCATCAAACGAACAAGATTCTTTCATTGACGTTCTCTGATAGTGATGAAAGAGCATCTTGGGTCCCTAATAATCCTTTGTCACCAAAAAGAAGTTTGAAGATTTCAGTGTTGGTCGGTTTCTTCTTTAACCAAGTTGGTTTGGTGTTTGTCAGTTTCCTTTGGTTACCAAGTATGGTCGGTTATCTCCTGGGCCGTCAGTTAATTCACTGGTTCTCGGTGATGCTTGTCTATCGCTCGGTTATCACTACTTACCGAGTAGTGTAGATCTGGTTTCTCTCAAGGCCGACTTGTGTAATTGTTTTGGGTCAAAGGTTTAATGATTGTAACCACTATTGGGAAGCATGTGGACCTACTTGGTTTTTCCTTCCATGATTTGTGGATCTAGATGTCAAATCATCTTTTGGTTGGTTCTTGTATTTAAGTAGATGATAGGATTAGAAGTAAGGCATCTAGTTAGGTAGTTGATAGGGTTAAGTTGGATGGTAGAAGATAGATTGGAGATTGTATGCAAATCCTCGCATGTTTGAGGACTTCTGTACTTCATTGTAATATTCAGCTCTAACTGGGAAGGCCTTACAACCTAGCATGTATGTTGAAATTGATGATTAATATATAAAGATCCTGCATTCCTTCTCACTTTGTTGTTGTGGCTTCCACATAGTAGCTAAGCAAGGTGGTTTGATAAGGTGTGCCATTGGATTTGGCCCTTGGCACCTCCTACCTTGCATTAGGTGGTATTAGAGTGAGGTGAGATCTGGATCTAGGTTTGAGAATCTAGATTTGCTAGTTCCTTCTTGTGAGTCCTAGTTGATTGTTATAGGATAGTAGATTGTGATCTGACCTACAACTGAAGAGGATCCAAGATGGTTGGTGGGAAGTGAGATGAAGATCCAAGATTGGCTAATATGCTAAGGAAGATTGCTGCAAGATTGGAAGCTATTGAGACAGCCCAGTGTAGAGGAAGACATCTTGAAGATCTTAGTGATGATGAGATGGAGGAAGAATAGGTGACTGTAGATCCTACACCTGTGATGGATCAGGGTGAGGAAATATTTTTGAAGGCTTTGACAAGTCTAAAGTCTACACCACATTTCAACCCTCCTAAATACAGTGGCAAATTGGATTTGGATGAATTGATGGATTGGATCACCAAGATGGAGAAATACTTCAAGTATGAAAATATCCTTGAGGATAAGAAGGTTCAGATTGCAAACACAAAATTGAAGAGTCATGCATCCTTGTGGTGGGAACATCTGCAATTGGATAGAAAAAGGAAAGGCAAAGACAAAATCAAGGTATGGAATAAGATGGTCAACAAATTGAAAGGCAAGTTCTTACCTTGTTATTATCAGATTAACCTAGTTAGGTGAATGCAAAGTCTAAGGCAGAAAGATATCTCAGTAGAAGAATATACTAAGGAATTCTATGAACTAGATATTAGATCTAGACATGATGAAGATGATATAGAAAGGATTGGTAGATATTTGAATGGACTAAGAGTTTCTATCCAGGAAGAGATCAACATGGTTAAGTTGGAGAGCCTTGAAGAAGCTTATAAATTTGCTTTGAAAGCTGAGGAGAAATTGAATGAGAGACATGAATAGAGACAAAGAGGTCAAGGTGGCAGATTCTAGAGAGGAAGAGGTAGATCCAATGGTGAAGATAGTAGATCTGAACCTAAAAAGACAAATCTAGACAAAGGCAAGACTAAGTGGAAAGGTGAAAGTTATGCTAGAGGAAGAGGTAGTAGTTACCGAGGTGGCTATAATAGAGGTGGATTCCAAGGAACATGTTATAATTATGGAGGTGAAGGACATAGATCATTTGAATGTAAAAATGCAAGTAAGAAGGTTGGTAGTAGCAGAAATGCTTTGGTGCAAGAGGATTCACCGAATGAACCTGAAATGGAAAAGAACTTGATGGTCTGAAGAGCACTTTGGAGTGAAGGCAAAAAGGAAGATCTGGTAAGGAAAAGTTTGTTCAAGACTAGATGTAGAGTTTCTGATGAAGTTTGGAAGGTAATCATTGATAGTGGTAGCTCAGAGAACTTGGCATCTGAGGACATGGTTACTAAACTACAGTTGAAAAGATTGAAACACCCGAAGCCCTATCAAATCTCATGGATCAGAGATGAGCATACACTCTTGGTAAGTGAACAATGTTATGTAAATTTGAAAATTGGAAAGTATTATGATAAGGTGTTATGTGATATCATGCCTATGGATTGTTGTCATATTTTGTTGGGTAGACCTTGGCAATATGATACACGTGCTATATATGATGGGAGATTGCATAAGTATACCATTTGGGCTGATGGTAGAAAGTAGATATTGTTGCCATTGATGGAAGAGACTATTAGTAGTGTGTGTACATCTGTGAAAATTTGTCTGATGGAAGGAAGAAAATTTGTGAAAGATTTGAAAAAGAGTGATGTATGTTTTGCTGTGATTCCTAACAAACCGAGGAAGAAAACAGAGGATGATACTCCTGAGGAGACTGATAAGATACTCACCGAGTATAAAGATATCATTTTTGATAATGTACCTGATGGATTACCATTGAAAAGAAGCATTGATCATTGTATGGATTTGATTTTGGGAGCTAGTTTATCAAACAAGGCACCTCATCGATTGACACCTACTAAGAATTAGGAATTGAACCGACAGATTCAAGAATTGTTGGAGAAAGGTTTGATCAGAGAAAGTTTGAGTCCTCGTGCAGTACCTGTTGTATTGGCACCAAAGAAGAATGGAGAATGGAGAATGTGCACTGATTCTAGAGCAATCAACAAGATAATAATGAAATATAGGTTTCCTATACTGAGAATGGATGACATAATGGACAGTTTGACTAGAGCAAAGTATTTTACCAAAATTGATTTGAAAATTAGATATCATCATATTAGAATCAGAGAAGGTGATGAATGGAAGACTTCTTTCAAGACAAAAGAAGGTTTGTATGAGTGGTTGGTTATGCCTTTTGGTTTAACTAATGCACCGAGTACATTTATGAGGTTGATGAATGAAGTTTTGAAGAAATTTTTGGATAAGTTTGTTATTGTGTATCTTGATGACATTATGATATTCAGTAAGACTAGAGAAGAACATTTGTTCCATGTTAGAAAAGTATTACAGAGATTGAAAGAGGAGAAGTTGTTGATTAATCTAAAAAAGTGTTCCTTCATGAAAGAGGAGATTGTGTATTTGAGATTTGTGATCTCAGCTGATGGATTGAAAATGGTTCCTGAGAAGGTTGAAGCTATTTTGAATTGGCCTACACTAAACAATGCTAGTGAGGTAAGATCATTTCATGGATTGGAAAGTTTTTACCAAAATTTCATTAAGAATTTTAGTTCTATTTGTAATGCTATGACTGAGACAATGAGAGGAGACAAGAAAGAGTTCAAGTGGACACATGGAGCAAATAAGAGTTTTGAGGCATTGAAGCAGAAAGTTGTTGAATTACCTGTTTTGGCTTTACCTAATTTTAATAAAGTTTTTTAAGTTGAATGTGATGCAAGTGGTAGTGTAATTGGAGTTTTGTTGAGTCAAGAAGGTAAACTTGTTGGTTTCTTTAGTGAAAAGTTGAATGATGCTAGAAGGAAATATTTTGTGTATGATCAAGAATTCTATGCTATTATTCAAGCACTGAAGAAATGGAGACATCACTTGATACTGAGTGAATTTGTGTTGTATACCGATCATAAGGCTTTACAGTACTTGGGTAGTCAGAATAAGTTGAATCAGTGACATATGAAATGGGTTGACTATTTGCAGAGTTATACATTTGTGATCAAGCATAAAAGTGGAGTCACTAACCGAGTTGTTGATTCATTGAGTAGAAGAAGATTTTTGATAACATAGATGAAAGTGAATGTTCTTGGTTTTGATGACATGAGAGATTCTTATGAAATTGACCTTGATTTTTCTGAGCCATGGAGAAAGTGCAGAGCACCTAGTCAAGATCAACTGAGTACAAAATGGGAAGACTATTTCACTCAAGAAGGTATGTTGTTTAAAGGAATTCAATTACGTATAGCGAGAGGAGCAATGAGAACAAATCTGATAAAAGAGAAACATAGTAGTGGTTTGGCTAGACATTTTGGAATTGATAAGACATTGAGTTTCCTGAAAGAGAAATACTTTTGGCCATAATTGTATAAGGATGTTCAAAAATTTGTGAAGAGTTGTGTAGTTTGTCAAGTTGCAAAAGGAGTAAGTCATAATACTAGATTGTATGTACCAATAGCTGTACCTGAGAAACCTTGGAGTGACATCAGTATGGATTTTGTCAACAAACTTTGAGCATTTGTGTCAACAAACTTCGAGCATTTGTGTCGGGCAATAACATTAAGGAAAACTAGAAGCATTTTCAAGACATATGGATACCATCATTCCTTCCAACCATATCAAAAGAGATATCAGGATATGGGTCGGCATCAAAACATGTAGATAACCTTAAATTCATTTACCCTTTCAACCTTTGCAAAGTTATCAAGTAACATCAACTGGCCTCAAAACTGACTTTTAAAACTGACCCATTGAAACTTTCGGTAATCAGAATCTCAAGCATTGGTTCTCCCTCATACAAGGAAAATGAATCCATAACCAACTCACCAAAAATATCAAACAACCGATTATAATTAATCACCAAAGTCAGCCTGTTAGATATATTCAGATTTAAAACAATCAAAATCATAGAAATTAGGTTTGGAATTGGCCTGGGAAAATGGTCAAATGGATTGGCAGAGACTTCAAAATCCACAGACAAGTAGTCTTCTAGGTCTATAGTATGAAACAACTTTCAATTATGTCAGACCTTGCATAGGGCACAAACTAAAAGACCTCAAAGTAGGCTACTTAGAACTCTGAACAAAGCACACAGAGAATTCTAACAAATTGCAAATGGAATGGCACTGGCAAATAGGTCAAACGGGTGCATGGGGGGATAAAAATTAGCAAGATGACTCACTCCCATGCCTATAGTATGATGCCACAACTGGCATGCAATGATCAATCACAGGGAAAAAGATACAGCTCCACAAATAGGGCCTCTGAGAAAAACTGAACAAGTGTATTATGCAAATCCAAGAAAACACCTCCGGAAGGGGATGAATAAATATGGTCAAAACTTATCATAGGGACCTGAAACCTAACACATAGAGAGTATGCAATGTGTACAACAAGATGCTAGGCTCATATTTTTATGACGCTTTCCAGGGTGCATATTATTCAACCTCAAAGTGACCCTTCCTGGTGATTTCTATACTTTGGCAATTTTCTGATTTTGAGACCGCCTAGGAATGAAATGACGAAAACCCATTTGAACATGCCACCTAAGGATTCCAAAAAACTTGATAGGATGAATGCAAAGAAACGAACACATAGACCTCAAGATATGACTTCAAATATGCCCATACTAGCATGCAATACAAAGCCACAAACGAGCACTTAATCAAAATTTTACATGGTACCTCAAAATTGCATTTTGAGTACCAACATTGGCTCTGTTTGGGGATGGTTGAAAGCAAGTTCAACACAAGAATACCATAATCTTCTAGAAGAGAAGACCACCCCAAAAACCAACTTCTCCTTCTTAATCCAAAAACAACTTCATCTTCTTAATCCTCCAATCCATTATTCGGTTCTGAGGCTCCTTTATTCAAAGCAAACACACGACACAAAGCAAAGCAACTGTACAAGTATTTACAAAACTTTCAACTGAAATCAATGCTTACCCCGGTCAAATACATGATTTTCATTTCCATACAACGGAGGTAAACTCAAATTATTATTTCCATGTGCTTGATCAAAAACACTGCCATTCACCTTTAACACATCAGACAAAAGACAATCAGCAAACTCATCTTCTTTTAGCAAAACACAGTCACCGAAATACTGTGAATGCTGATCATTATGTGACATCGTATCATCACACCATTCCCTATTATTGACTTGTTGGAAAAAGAAACATTCCAGCTCATTTTCATGGCAAGAAACATCCACATTCTGAACACTAGTTTGCACCACAGGATAGGCTTCTTTTACATCAGTTTGCAAACTAAAAAAAAATGTCTCTAAACAAAAATCAGATTGCAATAAATCAGAGAAATCTTGCTGATCATAACTCCTATCAGCATCTTGTAAACATGGGAAGGCGTTGTCAAATAATGGTTCATCATTTACTTGTAAATCTGAGAATACACATTCAGATTCATCTTTTCCTTTAGCATCATGGCATATGTGAGGATCAATGACATTAGACTCATGATAATCTAAATCTATAGTAGCACATACATCTTCATACTCATCATACATGATAGTAGAAAATCCATCATAATCATACGTACTCTTAATCTGCATGTCATGAACTTCAAAAATAGGGGAAAGGAACTCATCATATCTCTCACATTTGATGCCCTGATTAATACCCTCTTTATCAAAACATATGTCTGTCGGGCATGAGACTCTGGAAACAAACTTAGTACCATACCTCTGAAAATCAGCATCCAAGAGACTTGAAATCTGCTCACAACTTAGCAAGCACTGAACATTACATTCTGTCTCTTTATTCTCATTACTGATGCTACAAATCTCTTCTCCCTCTGAAATAGGGACTGAATTTACTTGTCTCTGATTACCTTGTGTGAAGTAACCACTACAGGAACTATCATCCGCATTATAATCATGTTCTTCATGTTCACACAAAACACCACTAAGCTGAAACAAGGAAAAATTAGTATCATGCTGAGAAAAGGGGAAATCTACAGGCTCAAAGAAATCACTATCAACTGAAGATTCATTTTCCACTCCTTGACACTCATAAACTTCATCATCAGCACAATAACCAACACTATCAACACCACAAGACTCAGCATCCTCAAATGAACTAGATTCAGCATGACCAAATGAACCAGATTCAACAACATCAAATGAACCTATCCATTCTTTAATATTTTCAAGTGCTTCTTCTTTTAAGGATGTCATCCAACTGACTAATTTAGGCATAGTAAGTTCTAGGAACATCTCAGCATACTGGGATTCATGAAAATCTAAACCCACAGGAAGCTCACTACATGCAATAAGAAATTTCTTATAATAAGACAATGTGGACTCTTCATTTCTTTCTCCTATTGCACATCTCAACATCAGTATGCAATTATGCTGAATTCTTTGATTTATCCAATGAAGCTCATTATTATAACTCTCTAAATCTATCTGAGAATTTTCAGATCTAGAAGCACCTTCTTGACTTATCACAGTTGGGAACTTCATTCTAACACACTGACAAAATACTAAAGCTTATTCTCATGACAATATTTCCATCCAATCTCATGCAACCAGTGACTTCATGGACCACTGCATATTTCTGATACTCTTTATAATAACTGAAAACTTTAAACTTAGAAATATGACTCCAACTTCTTAAAATTATTTTCCCTTTTCTTAGTGACTTGTTCACCTATTAAGAGACCATTTTTTCTTGGTAAAAAAAATAGGATTACCTGGAAGTGCTGCTGCTGTTTGTAAAATTTTGATTTAAAGTTTCCTTCAAATCACCTTCCAAAACTTTGTAGACCCACCACCTCTTTTTAGAGGATAGAAACTGAATCAACTGAGAACCTTTTCTCAAATCTGAACAATCTTTATCAGCAAACACAAAACAACTTCATAAGATGCACTGTTTGTCAGGATAAAAATACATTACAATCTCTTTACAAAACACTGATCAAATAGAGATTCAGAGTCACCACTCACATTCAGTGAGAACATATAACAATTTGAAAAGAATAGACTCTATATCCAAATTTGACCAGACCCTGGGATGATTCAGCAAAGCAAGGAATTAAACATATTAAACTTGCTGTCATGTATTGCTTCCCCAGCAGAGTCGCCATTTTGTTAGCTCTTTTTCATGTAGAATCACCAATTTAGCTATTAAGCTTGACTCTTAGGTTCCCAATTCTGGATTCTTACAGGGAAAAGGCTAATTGATAAGGACCAAGTCCTTCTTCTACTTCAGGCTCCACAGACCCAAGCGGGTGTACCTATCTTTAGACTCACTACTTCACAATGAAATCCTATAGTGGATTAGGGGTTCTCACAATGATTCACTAATGTCTTTTGCTGCAACTGATGCAGAGCTTAGAAAGCCAATCCATGATGTTAACAAAAGAAAACAATCATTGCAGAAAAATGGAAAAAGTGACAAGGGTATTCACCCTTCTTCTCTTCGAGCTTAAAACTCAGGCAGGTTAACCTATCTGATTCACTTCTACAAGGAATCACCAAAAACACTTGCACTATTCAATGCAATCGACAAACATTTATGCTCTTAAACATGAAAGGGAAAAGTGATTGGAAAAGATTTTGATTACAAGTCTAGTTTAAACCAGTGCCTAATCCTGGGCATGGAGTCATGAGATGCACATCAACGGGAAACTTCAAATCTTATACAACTGAAAATCAAACAATGCACCTTGTACACCATTCTTTCTTCCCCCTATCTGGACATTAGATCCTTATGAAACATCATATTATCACCAACAATCTTCAAGATATTACACTTTCCTTGAAAGAAACTTGAAAGTCATTAAACCATTTACCTTGTAAACAGGTATACAGAGATGCCTTACAAATCAATATACAATAATTTGACAAAGACACAAAGAGACATCAGACAAATACAGGAAAGGATTTCCACTATCTTTCATTGAATCACCTATATCTATCCATTCAAATCACAACAAACTCAAAATGAGAACTCTAAAATGAAACTCAGAACTTGCATTCATGGAACTCAAACTTGCAGATCCTTGCTCATGCAAAAAGATTGGAACCCTTCGAAATGAAAAGAATCAAGACTAAGAAGAGAAGGGGGAAACACCAAAAAGCATCACCAACTGACACTTGTCAAACTCTGAACTACTCACTGAATGAGTCATGAAGTCTGGAACGGCAAACCTGATCTGCTCTATCCCCTTGAAAACACATGAGTCACCGGACATAACAAATCAAATATCTCAAAAATATCTTCCTGGCCCCCTTGAAACTTAAACTACAAATAATGCAAGAAAATGGCCACCTATGAAAAATCTGATTCCAAAATTGGAATCCTCACGTCAAGACCTTTCCGACGGTATATTATACTCCATATTTGGCCTAAAAATGAAGCCCCCAGCTATTAAAACAGTCTCCTAGCTCTGCAATTTTTTATATTCAAATTTTTAATATAGTCAAAACTATATTAATATACATTTATAATTTTGATTTTTTGTCTCTTTTAATATGCACAGGCATGTTCTTTTGAATTTTTAATTCATTTTATGCTTCCACAGGTGCGAGACCCACTTGCCAAGTGGCAACAATCTGGTTGGTCAACTAGCCACCTCATCGCCACCTATTTGTTTGCCACTTGTCCATCTCTGGTTGGCTTTCTACTCCAATCAAGTACTTGAAATGCTTCATTTGCCACCTCACTAGAGCACCACATGGCGGCCAGGCGCATGATCGCATGGGCCAAATTCGGCCCTTGCGATCATGCGACCATCGTCGGATGATCGCGTATCTCAAGGTCGGACTTCCTGCGGTCACACACTTAGTCAAAAATAACCTTACCTACAAGTCGGGCCCGCCTATCACAGAAACCAAGGCACTTACAAAGGGTGGCATGCATAGCCTCTAGAACTTCAACTTATTTCATCATGTGAGTGGACTTGCATATATTCATTACAATTTCCCCATTCCGGATGAATGTGGGATTAAATTGCTAAGAGTTTTTAAACTTTCTCTGCACTTTGTCTCAAAATAATGGGGCCCACCACCGCACCAAATCTTCCAACCAAGGGGCCCAGCAAGAGCCTCTTGTTTCTTTTTTTACAATGCATTGGAGTGCTGTTGTATATAAACACAAAAATAATCCTTCACCCAGCCAATGTGGGATAATTGGTCTTGAAGTTTTAATGGGTAGTTTTGATAGTGCCACACTCAGGTGACTGTAACTCGCGAACCAGGAATAATTTTGAACATCGCTCAAGTGAGAATCAAGATAACTAGGTTTTCGATAACATATCTGAAAATGAGCTCAATCCAATGGTTCAATAAAAAGTTACACCCCCCGCAATATGACTATTTTTTCTTTTCTGCAAATCCGCGTTTTCAAAATCCATTGTATGGGCTATTTCTTATATCATTGTGTAGGATTCTCATGTGAAAAATGTGCCTCCATTGTTTGCTGTGTAAGTCTCCAATACACCTTGGCCTTTCACAAATAGTGAGCACACTCTCCATTTTATTGCGGGCTGCTCACACAAAGCTCCTCTCACGTTGGCATCTACAACAAATCATGTGCACCCAAATGGCATTCATGCTGGCACCATGATATATGAGTCTTCCTTACTTTTTTAATGCTGGTCTCTTCTCCATGAAAGGGTGAAATTTTATCTAATGCCTCCCAATAGTATCGACAAAATTAACATTCATGTTCTCCGTGCTCTGCCATTGCATCAGATGACCAAGTTTGAAAAGCTCTTATCACTCCTGCAACTATCATGGAGAATTAACTCCTAAATATTTGCATCCAACAAAAAATCTCTAATATTCTTATACATTGAAGACTTAGAACGCTGAAACAAAGCTCATGCACCATTTTTAACTCATGTTTAAACACTTGTCAACAAACTTCGAGCATTTGTGTCGGGCAATAACATTAAGGAAAACTAGAAGCATTTTCAAGACATATGGATACCATCATTCCTTCCAACCATATCAAAAGAGATATCAGGATATGGGTCGGCATCAAAACATGTAGATAACCTTAAATTCATTTACCCTTTCAACCTTTGCAAAGTTATCAAGTAACATCAACTGGCCTCAAAACTGACTTTTAAAACTGACCCATTGAAACTTTCGGTAATCAGAATCTCAGGCATTGGTTCTCCCTCATACAAGGAACATGAATCCATAACCAACTCACCAAAAAGATCAAACAACCGATTATAATTAATCACCAAAGTCAGCCTGTTAGATATATTCAGATTTAAAACAATCAAAATCATAGAAATTAGGTTTGGAATTGGCCTAGGAAAATGGTCAAATGGATTGGCAGAGACTTCAAAATCCACAGACAAGTAGTCTTCTAGGTCTATAGTATGAAACAACTTTCAATTATCACTACTTACCGAGTAGTGTAGATTTGGTTTCTCTCAAGGCTGACTTGTGTAATTGTTTTGGGTCAAAGGTTTAATGATTGTAACCACTATTGGGAAGCGTGTGGACCTAGTTGGTCATTCCTTCCATGATTTGTGGATTTGGATGCCAACTCATCTTTTGGTTGGTTCTTGTATTTAAGTAGATGATAGGATTAGAAGGCAGCTAGTTAGGCAGTTGATAGGGTTAAGTTGGATGGTAGAAGATAGATTGGAGATTTTCTATAGATCCTCACATGTTTGAGGAATTTTTTACTTCATTATAATATCTAGCCCTAACCGGGAAGGCCTTACATCCTGGCATGCAATATGTTGAAATTGATGATTAATATATAAAGATCCTGCATTCCTTCTCACTTTGTTGTTGTGGCTTCCGCATAGTAGCTGAGCAGGGTGGTCTAATAAGGTGTGCCATCAAATTTGGCCCTTGTCACCTCCTACCTTGTGTCAGATAGGATCTTCGACATCTGATTCATCTTGTTCTAAGGTTTTAGCTATCTCATGAATGACTGGACTATCTGAATCTCCCCAAAGGAGATTAGTGGAAGGGACCCAATCTTCACACATATCTTGTTGATTTGTCAAATTAGGTATGCATTCTAGTTCATCTTCACTATCTAGCTCATCAATAATAGGAGTAGTGTTCTTGTTGCGATTCACAAGTCCCAGGCCAACTGTCTCCTTAGACTTGCATCCAAAAATATCATGATCAAGGAGTTCAGCTCTAGCATCCAATCTGTGACTAAGAGGGCCATGTCCAGGATAGCCCATCCGTTTGACAAAAATATACCCTCTTCCATAAGCCTTAGGAGAGGGAGAGAAGTTCTCATTGTGCATGTTTTTCTCTTCTCTATAAATCCAATCTTTAACAGCTATCTCTTCTTTCTCATCTTTAATGGGCACTCAGGACTCTAAAAATGTGCCAAATAAAGTCATAGCTAAAGAGGAAGGTCTCATTTCTTGTGAAGGCCTTCCATAAGACCTAGGTGAAATTACAAGTATGGTGAGGGAGTCAAGTTGATATCCCCCCATGCCAAGGTCTACTAATTTGAACTTGTCTTTACATTTAGCTAAGGTTGCATTAAAGTCTTTTGCTTCTCTGTTGATGGGAACATGAGCACTCGCTGAAATTGAGTTAACAGATAAAGTATTATCCCTAGGTATACAAATCTCTACTCCATTGGAAGGGAACTTAACACACTGATGATAGGTAGATGACACTACTTGCATATCATGAATCCACGGTCTATCGAGTAAGATATTGTATGCAAGGGGACCAGCGTCAATTATTTGGAACAAAACATCTTTTTCAATAGGGCCAATCATAATAGGAAGGGTGGACAACCCCTTGGAACTTCTTTCCACCTCATCATAAGCTTTGATAGTGATCCAACTCTTTCTAGTATATATGACTTGTTCAAAATAACCCAACATCTTCAAAAGGCTCAAGGAACAAATATTAAGCCCAACACCCCCATCTATCAACACATGCCTAACATGGGTTTTGTGGATCATGACCTCAATATGAAGAGCGAGATTGTGTGGGTGGCTCAAAGATTTATCATCCTCCTCCAAAAAGGTAAGGAAATGAGGGCTAGCAATATGGTTAACCATGTTCTAGAATTGATCAATGTCTAAGTTGTTGGGGATGTTTACTGCATGTAAACCATCCTCAAGGACTTGCTTGTGTCTTGGGGACAACTCTAACAGCTCAAAGATTGAAATCTGATATGGGGTTCTTTGCAACTAATCGACAAGATTATAGCTCAACTTAGGATTGATTATTGGTTTTGAGGTGACCTTCTTAGATGCCACTTGCTTTGGTTTACTTGGTTGACTTGAACAGGGTCCTCTAATGACAATGGGACCTTGACTTCACACTAGTACATTTCACCTAGTTTTTCTACCAAATTTTTCGACCATGAAACAAAAAGATTTTGGTTGGTCGGATTATAGAAGGAAAAATTTTAGTTTTCTTAAATCCATGCCCGTGTTAGTCAAAAGTTTGACCACTACCATGTATGTCAAAATTTTGATGAACATGAGTATAACTTTTTAATAAAAAGGAATTCATTTATCATCACAGTGAATTTTTTGAAGGGGAAGCATGCGAAACCACATCGGCTAGGGCAAATTTGATTTGATCTTTGATCTTGAAACCACATCAGCCAGGGCAGATTCAACACTATGTATAGGGGTTGCAATTTTTATCTGGCCTTGGGCCTTTGATCTTCGAGCTTGGTTTTGGAAACTTGGTTATTGAGATAGGGATTGTGTTATCTCCTCTGCATTTTGAGGGCACATCTTACTATGATATTCATTACTCCATGCTCTATTGTGTCCATGGTTTTGAGTTCATTTCTTCAGATGATTTGATTATGGCATTAGTTGTGTTAGTGAACTAGGGCATCATGTTAATGTGTGTTCATTGGATTCTCTGGTTACCCATGAGCTATGACATCCATTTATACGAGCTATGGTATCATTGATTATTTCCTATCAATTATATGGTACTGGTAAGTCTTTCCCAGCCCACACAACCATTATTAATACCAATATGAATAGACATGACTGGCATCATTTCATTATCGGTTAACTGGCATTATTTCATTATCTTACATAGTGATAGAAATAACCACTAATTAGTGGTTATCATAACACATTAACAATATGTTACGATAACCATTAATTAATGGTTATCGTATGATCAAGCAATCAACTAAGTCAATCTTAACAATGACTGCATAATATATTTAATGTGACTACATAATATATTAACAGTGACTGGTTAATTACCCTGTTCCAAAGCTCCCATTTTGGCATAGGCAGAGAGGATGCTAGCAAAGGTTGTGGAATTTAGCTTTACACTTGCCATTTTAATTTGCTTGAAAATTTCTAAAGCCTTTTCAAAAAATCCATTTTGTACATAGCCCGTAATCATGGCATTCCATGATACCACATGTCTTTGATTCATTTTGTCAAAGAGTTCACGTTCCTTATCTATAGTTCCACATTTTGCATACATGTCTACCAGGGCAGTTGCAACTACAACATCTGAAAAAATTTCTTTATCTTTTATGCTTTGATGGATGTCCACACCCTCTTCCAAAACTCCCATTTTGGCACAGGCAAGGAGGATGCTGGCAAGGGTTGTGGAATTTGGCTTTACATCCACTAATTGCATTTGTTTGAAAGTTTCTAAAGCCTTTTCAAGGAATCCATTTTGTGCATACCCTACAATCATTGCAGTCCATGAAACCACATTTCATTGAGGCATTCTATTAAATAACTCATAGGCCTTGTCTATTCTTCCACATTTGGTATACATGTCTACCAAAGCATTTGCAAACATAATGTCTAATAGAAAAGCTTTTGTAGTTGCTAATCCCTATGGTATACACTTGATTTTTAAGTGACATTTATTACATTTATCATATAGTATAATATTTGTTAATACTTACACCTTTGAAATTGACATTGATGGAAAATTAAGCTACATAACAGAAGCCCAATTTTTTGGAGTAGTAAATTGTGTCAAGTGGATTACTATTTTTTTAATATATTTTTTACTATTCATTATTTATAGAAGTGTTGATTTTTTATATAAATCTCTGCACTGCTCAGAGGCAATAACAATTTTTTATTCAAATCTTGATAATTCTTGTACCTCATATGAAGCCATCTTTAATGGGATTAAAACTTAGTGCTCCTCTTCAATGCAGGTTGGGAACCTTCCTCATTTTTGCATTGTTCTTTCATATGTCTGCTTCATCTTAATTCTTATCTTTGTGGACCTCCATCTATTATGTACCAAACAACTTAATATTGTGCTACTAGGTTTGTTTAATAAGTTAATTTGGATAATGATTGTTTTCCCCAAGAGCCCAAATTAAACCTTTGTGATTGATACTTTTATTTAGTTTAGTGACATCAATCATTTTTATATCCAATAGAGAGTCTTTGCATGTTATAATGTGCTCTCAAATTTGTTGTTTATGTGGGAGACAATTTTTTAATTGCATTCACCAATTTTTCAGTACTATCTCTGCCAAGTTTCATTCACAAGGTTTCTACCTCGTAGAAGTTCTTTTAAAATATGATTCTCTTGTTTTCTAAATCACTATCAAGATTTATTATGCAAAGTTTTCTTTACTTATGATTCATATATCACAATCATGTGATTTTATGGTCTATAATTCTAAATAAAACCCCTCCCCATGCTGGATAATTTAGGCTTTACCCATAGTTGCTAGCCTATCTAGATAATTTAGGCTTTACCCATAGTAGCGCGTGCATAGGAGATACATCCCAGCTTGAGCTCAATCTTTACATAAGGTATGTGACTGTTATAGCAAGTTTCGGTATTCAAATTCTATCAATCTTTGGTTTGAGCTTGCAACAACGTTCCTTATGCATTTGGTTATTTAGATTTGGGTTAAGACTATTCGGCATAGACTATACTATCTACTAAGATGTCACACTGAATCTTCTCCACAACTATAGCCACTTAGCCTAGCACCATTAACTATCACAGAGACACTCTAATCTAATTGATCAAGTTAGATTAGGTTCAATCTAGAATGGTCAACTGATGGATTCATATAGCAGGTACAATCGCCAAGGATTCTTCAATGTTCCCGAGACTATCAAATTCAATCTATAATTCAATTTCAACCTTCCTGTTACTATACTGTTGCAAACTTGTCTTCTTCTTACTGGTTAAATACATGGAAAGTATCTACCTAGGGCATCAAATCTTGAAGCAATATTCCTCCTTCCACAGTCTGAGCACTTATATTATTAAAGTGCAGAACCTTGGCTTGCTTCTCACCCAATGGCATTGGAATCCAATGGGGAAACCGCAAGTCAAGGTTCCACCTTCATGACAGAGCCAACTATAGATTTTCCCGAGTCGGTCTTTCAGTGAGGTTGGGTTCTTGTGTAGATCAACACCAAATTTAAAATATAATGTTTGCAAAGTCTAGTTAAATGAATTCTAACAAGAACTATGGATGCACAAATGAACCTGCAGTGACATTAAAACTCTCTAACCATTACATGATCGGGTTTTCTATGATAGTCAAGCCATGTGTTCAGTTCATAACCGACTGTGTAAATGTAACTAAAAATTGAAATCAAATGACAATAAAAATTAAGATGGATTCGAATAAAAAATGCATACAATGAACTTGCAGAATGATCAATCCATCTACCTATTTGTAGCAGATAGAGTATGATAACAAAAATGTACTCAGAATTTTTTTTGGGTTTCTTTTATTCAACGTTGTTTCAAAGATCATCTCCTTGTGCCAATCTCATGATTGGAAAAGGTTTAAAAACCACTTCCAAAAAGTCTTCGAACTGATCCAACCAACATGAAATTGGTTGTGGTCGTTGGAGAACCAGACTTACAATCTGCCGACAGTGTTGCAAAAAATTAACAACATTTCACAATCTGTGCAACTTTGGAGTGCAACTTTGTAAAAAATGCACTAAAACTCAATCACAACTTCCTAAAAGAACTAAGAGGTTGATCTAAGGTCTAGATCCCTCAAATTTCTTAAAACTAAAGAAAATAAACTAAAACATACTAAAACTAAGTTTAGCCATTCAGAGCCAACTAGGATCCCAAACCGACCTGGGAACCAATAGTCGGCTATATGAGGAAATAGTTTCAACATTCCTTAACAATGAGTTAGGAAATGTTTCCCAAATGATGGGAAACAAACTTAACTCCCACTAAAACATAAACAAACATAAACAAATATAAACAAACTTAACCCCCACTAGAACAGTCCAGTGGACTAAGACATCCTTGGTTTATGAAAACACCAAAAGATTCTTGACCATACAAAAGGACCAAACTCAAAAATGAGGAAACAGATTCTAAAGATCCATTTTCTTTTATTACAAGAAAACTAAAACAAAGACTATCTGGAAGTAGACTTGGGTGCCCTACACCATGCTCCGTAGGACAAAGAAACTCAAGTCCCTTGAGTTGGTAATGCGAACAGTGGAAAACCAAGTTGCGCAATAGCTTAAGCAGTAAGCTAGGCAGCATCCTCCATGGGCTTATGCTTCCATTGTACCAAAAACTCAAGATAGGTGTGCCTTTTGGTCTTCCGTGCAACTCTAGTGTCCAAAATGTTGTCAATCTCCAAAGGAGATGACTTAGGAATGTCTTGGAGCTAGGCCTCTTGCATAGAACCAGTACTACCTGCAACCACAACATCAGCAACCAAACCTTTATAGAGATATAGGTTAGCAACATTAAATATAGGTGACAAATGAACATCAATCTAAGTGTCTTAGGTTTATATAGCCACCCAAAAGCACTTGATTGAACATTAGGACTCTGATGAGGTTACATAGTCATCTAGGAACATAAAGAAGATTTGTGATCTCCGTAACATCTTTTTCTTCCTTTGATTCAATCTTTTGAGGGTGCTCTTGCAAAAAAAATTGCATTTGAAAGAAGTTTATTTATCAAAAACTTAGTACAATCCGTACACCAGGCCTCTTCTATCATACAATGAAACTTTGGCATATTTGATGGACTCCTAGAAATTGTACCTATTTTAAAAATCCCAAAAGTTTGCATTTCTAGGACTATGCAGCATTGTCCTATTCAATCCTTTGTCCTTTTCTTCCCAAACCTGATTTGTCTTTCCTCCTCTTCCCCTCATTGAAGAACCTCCTCTATTGCTGCTATTCTATCTTTCACTTTTCCTCTTCAATTTCTCCTCTATTCTAAGGGCCAATTGGTAACATTCCTTCACACTTCTGGGGTTAGAAGCCAATCTGATGCTTTGATCTTCTAGTACCTCTTCACCTTCAAAGTATGCAACCATTGATGCAATCCAGTCCAAAAGCTCTTTTTCTTTCAAACTTCCATCATACATAGGGATATCTCCCCTCACCTTATGTTGCTCAATCTTCATAGCCTTGAATATCCTAATTGTCCTCAGCTCTTCAGGATCTATTTGTTCCTCTTCTTCCTCTTCTTCCCCTTCCTTATGGGTTTCTTCCTCTTCTTCACTATCAACACCTTCATCTGCTGCTCTTCTTTGATTGGATTCCAGTGCTTCAAGCCTGGCCAAAAGTACATTGTAAGATTCTTGTAACCTTGTGTTCTTCTCCTTCAACTCTTGGATCTCCCTAGCAGTACCTGCATTCCTTGGAGGCATTTTCACAAACAATAGTCAAACTTCTTTAGCAAAGTGTTCCTCTATCCCTCTAAGACACCATTTGTTTTAGATAATTCAATTGTAACTTTGGTTGTGTTAGCAAAACTATGTTGACTTTATTTTGTAGTTGTTTAACATGAGAGTTTGTAGATTAATAGGAGTTCATAGATATTAGTGTGCCATAGTTGCCCATCTATAACTAGTGAGATGCACATAACTCATGTACCTCATGCTAGTGTGCTTGGATACCTTGTATACACTATTTTTCATTAGACTAGACATTATCCAACTAGTGAGTATTTATATAAAGTGCTATAACACACAGGCGGTCCTCCTTTTACACCAATTAATAATAGTGACAACTCTCACAGGCAGTTGGATAATGTCTAGTCTAATCCAAGCACACTAGCATGAGGTACATGAGTTATGTTCATCTCACTAGATATAGATGGGTATTAATGCTCAATTGAATGATACATTCCCATAAAAATGTGAACTCCTATTAATCTACAACTCTCATGTTAAACAACTACAAAATAAAGTCATTTCTTTGTTGTAAACATGTCATTGGTTCAGTTTTGTAATTTTTTTTTGTGTTAAATGCATTTAAAATAAAGGTCTAATTCTGTAGATTGCTGATGTAGAGCCCTCTACTATCACCTTAAATAGGCCAACTCAACTTGAGGATTCAACAAGAAACTTAAATGGAATACACCAAGAAGTACCAAATGATGAATGCTCAATTGTTGTAATGGCAAAGCAATATTAGAACCACCCATTTCTAGAACTTGATTTTTCTATAGTCCTAATGATTTTTCTTATTTCTTGAACATTGTTGACATACTTAAATGGAATACACAATACCAAATGATGAAAGCTCAATTGTTGTAATGGCAAAGCATCAGAACCATCCATTTCTAAAATTTGATTTTGTATAGTCTTAATTATTTTTCTATAGTCCTAATGATTTTGAAAATTGTTGACAAAGATTGTTTCATTTTTTTATTATAGTATAAATGATTTTTCTATAGTCGTAATGATTTTTCTTATTTCTTGTCTTTTGTCCCTTTTTTATTTCCTACGTCTGTGCTTCGTGACAAGATTTTGTCACCTTCTTTTGATGGTATATTTCATTCAATCTATGTGGAATACTATTTTGTTCACTATTTTATTTCAGCTTGATATTTCTTTCATTTTTCATATACATAGAGACTACACATGTTGATAAAAAAATGAGCTATTTGATTTAGGTTTACCTTTCATTATTGTAAATGGTTAAAATTTCTGATGGTAGTCCTTGGTGTATTCCATATAAAATAATCATATAAAAATAATAAATGTAGTAACAATGGTGCGGTGCATTATTGATATAGGATTGATGGCTCTTGTTAATGTGCCAAACTGTCAATGTGGTGGTGGGAAGTGTGTGTTGAAGACTTCACAGACATAGAGCAACCCTGGATGACAATTTTGGTGCTACCCAAATAGAAAAAAGGTTGCTAATGTGTATATATTTAATATTTCTAATGTAAATACTATTCATTATATTATAAGAACTAATGTAGATTGGGCATCACAGGGAAGTAATGGTTGTGGATACTTTAGTTGGGTCGATGACAACTCATCTGCATCTATCCACCCATCTCCACTTATCCGTGATGAAGGATTTGAGTGCAAAACATGTCAGGCTAGGGCAAATTCTGAAATTATATTTTTACGATGCCTTCTCTGTATTGTAATCACATATCTTTGTTGCGACCATATGCAGAGATGAACTCAAGAATTAGTTAGTTTAGTATTTTCATATTGTAACTAATATTTTAATATGGATATGACATAACTTCTCTTTGCCTCAAGTGCACATATATATGGTTTACATCTTTTTTTAGAATAATTCTTCATATTTATGGCTCAGGTGAGCCCCAATTTGCTATCAATCACATGATTTAACGTAAAGTGTTTTCTTGGTTATTCCATTTGTTCCTTGACCTTTGAAGGCCATTTGGTAATTTCAACTACACCTAAGGATCCATCAGTAGTTGTGGAAAATAGGATTCATGTTGCAATATTGCCCAAGCTGTGAGATGGGAAAAGAGAGGCAAGAAGAGTGGAAAGAAGATGATATTCCTGAGATCATGGATCATTTTCAAGCTTCAGTGAGGCTTTCATACCATGCACTATCCGCAGATTTGTACACAATGCTGATTTAGGCTGGAGGTAAACTACATGTGTCATGTAAACAACATTGTTGAATGCAATCTCTTTTGTGCATTGTTTTCCCACTAATACAAGTGTAAATAACGCATTGAACATAATCTATGAACACTGTGTGGTATGAATTCTCACTGAAGTTTGAAATACAAGAGCAGGTGACATGGATCCCACACATGATAGAGGTCACGGGGATACTCCTCCCACCCATTTGTCACAATAGCTGACAAACATAATTGTAGGCATCATGGTCACATTTTTTTGGAGGCAACATAATTGAGTTGTATACCGATGATGATGGAGTGCAACTTATGCTCCTCTGATTCCAAGTTGACACTGCGGGATGTAGAACAACTTGGAATCAGAGGTGCAGAATTTGCTCTCCATCATTTGGGTATACCACTCAATTACATTGTCTCCAGAAAAATGTGACCATGATGCCTATAATTATGTTTCTCAGCTGTTGTGTCCCAGGACCCCTTATGATCCTTTACAATCATGTACAATCCCTAAGAATACATCTTAGAGGTCTTAAAATGTTGTAAAGGGTCATAAGAGGCTCCTAGGAGGGGCCAAATGAGCTTCCACCTTCACGTGGTTGGCCCTGTTAAGTAGAGAATGTTAAACTATTCTTGAAACAAAGAGAAGCTCAATAATTTAATACAGGGATTATGAAGGGATTCCATTTTGGTGCGGGAGGTGTATTCAGATAGGGCATCCTGGTGGAAAGATGTCTCACACCATCATTATACACTGGAGAAGAAGTTGAAGCAACAAAAAGAGTTTTTGGAGAGCAAAATAGTAATAATTTCTACATTAACTCTTCTTTAGTTTTTTCTTCACCATATTTATTATATTAGGGATTTATGGGATATCCTCATTAGTTAATTATATTATATGTCATGTTAATGAATATTGTTATGTGTTAATGAATTCTTGATTAGTGTTGCGTATTAATGAATTTTATATCATATTAATGGATGTTATGTGATTGTATTGATTGAATGTTATAGTTCATAAATGGATGAATGAAGTGTGTAATTAGATGTTAATGGGGAATTTATATTGATGTTAGGGGGAGGGGGGGTGAGGCAAAATGAGCTTCCACCTTCATGTGGTTGGCCTTGTTAAGTAGAGAATATTAAAGTATTCTCGAAACCAAGTGAAGCTCAAACTAGCATACCTTAATTATTTAATCAATTTCATTCATTCTAGGTCTTTGCTCATAAGTGCATTTTGAATGTGTCATTGTCAAGAAACTATCAAATAAAAAACTAGAAGGGCCAATAGTCAACTTCTCATTGTCATTGTCTGGCATGATTCAACTTCATTTTGTGTAAGTATTCTTGTATTGAATGCGTCAACCTCTCTTGGGCTAATGTGGATTATTTCATTGGTTTGTGTTTTTGAGTAGGTGAAGTGTTAAATTAGTTCCTATCTTCTATTCTTAATTTGTTCAAACTGCAGGAGGGCTTGACAAATATACTCAACATAGAATTGATTGCTAGTCTAGGAAATTGAGCACACTGAGTCTTTGGCTTGAGAGAAAGAGTTGGGTAATGTTGTTTCTGGAGACTTATGCAATTGTCCTCAGTGGCCTCTATTTTTTTTAATGGATATTTTTATATATATGTAGTGTCCATGTTTTTTTTTTAATATAGTTTCTTTTTGTGTATATGCTAGTGCTATGGAACCTAAATAAACAATTATAAATGTAATAGATAATGTCTTCGATGAAGGAATTGATGTACCACATGTAAACCAAAATCCATGCTTAATTCCATTTTGTGCAAAATGAGTTTGTTTATTAGCATATCAGATTTTGTTACACCCTTCATGACTGTAATGTTTAAGTTAAGTATTGATGCAATTTTCTAAAGTAGCAAGTTTTGTTGTCATTGTTTTTTTTCTAGTGGTTCTGAGGAGATCAAGAATTATCAAGGAAAGATATTGAAGTGGAAAGGAAAAGTTTCTGAGAGGTTACAAATATTGATTCATCGATCAGGTATACTTTTTTTTAAGTAATCACTATAGAAATGGTTAAGTTTTCCTAAATTTTTAAAATAAGTCATAATTATTCAGTATCATATTTTTAGCTGCAAGTTGTAGGAATACATACCATAAGTATTCTCGACTTCATTTTGTATAAGTATTCTCATAAGTATCCACTTATCAAAATCTAGTTGTAGGATTGAAAAAAAAGACAAGATAAAAAAGTTCATAGGCCCATACAAGACACCCACCAAAATATAGACCATCAATTTATAGAAGCCTTTCAAGATATCCCAAGGAATGACAGGTAGTGAAAACCAAATAGATAGAAAAAAGAACATAACCATATGTTTCCTCACCTGTTTGAGGTAAGCCAAACTCGGTCCAATTCTCTTAACAATGGTACATATCTCTCCAAGTGTAGCAACCTTCAAAGATTTGCAGTGGTAAAGAGAATCCCCATATTTTATCAGCTTAACATAGTCTTTGGCCACTTTGGCAATGAGATTGTGAGCAATATTGATCTAGCCAAGGACCAACTTGTAGTGATCTTTATCATATAAAACATTTAGCAGGTCTACATAAAATGAATGCACATCATCTTGGTGGGGGAAATCATCTTAGAAAATACATCTGAAGTAGCAACAGCAGCAAATACATCACTGACACTTTTCAGGCATATTTCATTGACTCCTCAAAATGAGAAGCCTTTATTTCAGCTACCTCATTACTATCATCCTCATCCATTGCCTCAAGGTTCTCACTTCTTTTTCTTTCATGTAAAATATCCTGTAAAAGTGCAGAGGAAAGAGAACATGACAAATTGAAATAATAAGATACAATTTGAGGAAAATTGAATCAAAAAATGTAAAATTCTAACAAACCAGTTCAAAAAAAACCATTAAGAAATTCATACCAAATCTAGTTTGCAAAAGCCACCACAATTGAAACTCACCTTATCAATATTTTTTTTAATAGCATACTTGTAGCACCACTAGCATCCCCAACACTGCTTCCACACTGCAAACATGAAAACCAATTATGCATCACCAGTCAGAGCCTATCTCTCAAATAGTTCAAACAAAATGAAAAAACCCACAGTTTCACGCAGAGCAGAGCAGATGGAATGCTAGAGCCCGCTGAAAAATCTCTGTAATATCTCATCAATAAATATAATGGACAAGGCATTCTTCTTAGACTCCTCAAAATCCTTTCGGAGATTTCTTTCACTTTCTCCAACCAACTTTGACATGATCTCAAGTCCATTGATACAGAAAAAGAAGGCACCGGTTTCATTTGTCATTGCCCTAGCAATTAAAGTTTTCCCAGAACCAGGAGGCCCATAGAGAAGAATACCCTTTGGGGGCTTCACACCAATAGATTTGAAGAGTTGTGGGCATCTAAGAGGAAGCACTACCAATTCACGGATCACCAGTCAGAATTAGTTGAACTAGACTTTCTTTGTTGTAGAATTGATTTAGTATAGAATATTTTCCAACAAGATTTTTTAAAAAAAAGCAAGGTTTTCATAGCATTATCTACCACTTGAGAAAAAGTTTCCATAGCTAAATTTCCTTGCCATAGTTAATATTTCTCTAAAGACTTACAAGTTAGTAAGTCCTTGGCTAAAGGGCTGATAAACTAAATAAAGTTTTAAACATATGAACAGATAAAACTCATACAAGCAAAAGCCAGAGCCAAATTGAATAGCATTGGCTATTTGTCAGTGAAAGGTCCCTGCTACAATAGACACATTTGTCGCTTCATTAAGATGACAATTATGTACTAAGTTTCCTAACTATATAAGTCATCATCATCTTTATTATCTATTGTAGCAAATACATTTGAAGCACCAACAGAAGCACCAGGAAATTAAAATTCAGAACCAAAGCCTTGAGATTGCTGTAGTGTTTTTGAAAAGGTTTGATACTTCTGAATATCATCATCACTAACACTTCTTCAAGCATATTTCATTGACTCCTCAAAATGAGAAAACTTTATTTCAGCTACCTCATCACTATCATCCTCATCCATTGCCTTGGGGTTTTCACTTCTTTTTCTTTCATGTTCAATATTATCCTATAAAAGTGCAGAGGAAAGAGAACATGACAAATTAAAATAATAAGATACAAGTAGAGGAAAATTGAATCAAAAAATGTAAAATTCTAACAAACCAATTAAAAAAAAACCATTAAGAAATTCATAACCAAATCTAGTTTGCAAAAGCTGCCACAATTGAAACTCGCCTTCTCAATATTTTCTCTAATAGAATACTTGCAAGCCCGCTGACAAATCTCTATAATATCTCATCAATAAATATAATGGATGGGGCATTCTTCTCAGACTCCTCAAAAGCCTTCCAGAGATTGCTTTCACTTTCTCCAACCAACTTTGACATGATCTCAAGTCCATTGATACAGAAAAAGAAGGCACCGGTTTCATTTTCCACTGCCCTAGCAATTAAAGTTTTCCCAGAACTAGGAGGCCCATAGAGAAAAATACCCTTTGGGGGCTTCACACCAATAGATTTGAAGATTTGTGGGCATCTAAGAGGAATCTCTACCAATTCATGGATCACCAGTCAGAATTAGTTGAACTATACTTTCTTTTGTTGTAGAATTGATTTAGTATAGAATATTTTCCAGCAGTATTTTTTTTTAAAAAGCAAGGTTTTCATAGCATTATCTACCACTTCAGCAAAAGTTTCCATAGCTAAATTTCCTTTCCACAGTTAATGTTGCTCTAAATACTTACAAGTTAGTAAGTCCTTGGCTAAAGGGCTAATAAACTAAATAAAGTTTCAAACATATGAGCAGATAAAACTCATACAAGAAAAAGCCAGAGCCAAATTGAATAGCATTGGCTATTTGTTAGCGAAAGGTCCCTGCTAGAACAGACACATTTGTCACTTCATTAAGATGACAATTGTGTACTAAGTTTCCTAACTATATAATTCATTGTCATCTTTATTATCTATTGTAGAAAATACATCTGAAGCACTAGCAGAAGCACCAGGAAATCAGAATTCAGAACCAAAGCCTTGAGATTTCTGTAGTGCTTGTGCAAAGGCTTGATACTTCTTAATATTGGCATCACTGACACTTCTTCGAGCATATTTCATTAACTCCTCAAAATGAGCAGCCTTTATTTCATCTACCTCATCACTATCATCCTCATCGATTGCCATGAGGTTCTCACTTCTTTTTCTTTCACATTCAATATTATCCTGTAAAAGTGCAGAGGAAAGATAACATGAAAAATTGAAATAATAAGATACAAGTAGAGGAAAATTGAATCAAAAAATGTAAAATTCTAACAAACCAATTAAAAAAAAACCATTAATAAATTCATAACCAAATCTAGTTCAAAAGCCGCCACAATTAAAACTCACCTTCTCAATATTTTCTCTAATAGAATACTTGCAAGCCCGCTGACAAATCTATGTAATATCTCATTAATAAATATAATGGATCAGGCATTCTTCTCAACCTCCTCAAAAGCCTTCTAGAGATTGCTTTCACTTTCTCCAGCCAACTTTGACATGATCTCAACTCCATTGATACAGAAAAAGAAGGCACTGGTTTCATTTGCCACTGCCCTAGCAATTAAAGTTTTCCTAGAACCAGGAGGCCCATAGAACAGAATACCCTTTGGGGGATTCACACCAATAGATTTGAAGATTTTTGGGTGTCTAAGAGGAAGCCCTACCAATTCATGGATCACCAGTTAGAGTCTATCTCTCAAATCATTCAAACAAAATGAAAAAACCAATAGTTTCACGCAGAGCAAAGCAGATGGATTGCTAGAGCCCATAGCAGTCTAGAAAATAGAATGAGCAAGGACCTACTAGCAACAAGTAGCAGAATGAGTGTGGACACCTGAAGATAAATATCTAGACTAATCACTAATCAGGATGTCGTCAGTGATTAGTCTGGATATTTATCTTCAAATTTTTTTAACACTCCGCGTTTTGTCAAAATTTTGACCAACCTGCATCGAAAGTCTGGCCTAAAATTGACCATTCTGTGTCAAAATGTGGCATCACAGGTTTGGCATCCTAGTCAGAGCCATGAAATATTTTGACCAAATTTGGTCAAAATATGACCACCATGAGTTTGGCATCTTGGTCGGAGTGACCAAAGTTTTTGACCCGTATTGGTCAAAATATCAATCAATACACAAACACTTACCAATGTTTTCTTCGGCCTAGGTTGCCCTCATTTTCGACCAATAGTCAAGTTGATTATTTGATGGGTTTAGTAATTGGTCAATATTTTGATGCCAATAATAGCAATGAACCCATTGGTCAACCATTCGACCGAGTTGGGTAGAAACTTAGACCAATAGTGCATTGAAAAATGGTGTAAAATGTACTAGTGTCATGTGACATCGTTGAGAGTTTGGGATGACATTCTAGAGTTAGGACCCCTTAGCACTAGGATGGGTTCTTCATCAAAGATAGGAGGAGAGTCCATGTCTAGATCATAACCATAGGGATCTTAATTCCTCATCATGTTGACATTCTCTTCTACAAATTCAAGCATGTTGACAACATTCTCTGCATCTTTGTAAGTGTAATTGACCTCAACCTTGCTATTCCTAGGTTTAGAGGTTTCTCCCTTCTCATACTTGGGAAAAGGTTCTTTTAATGCCTTATTATCGATGTTGGTGTTCAATCCATCTACCTTAAATTTTCCACTCTCAATGAGATCTTGAATGATATGTTTGAGTTTCCAGCAGTTTTCAATATCATGTCCAATGCCATTGTGAAATTTATGAAAGGCCTTCTCATCCCACCAATGTGGCTTAACATCAGGTACATAATGCTTTGCTGGATCTTGAGGATGTAAAAGGTTTTTGGAAATGAGTGTTTTCAAGACATCCTCATATGAATCACCAAGTTTTGAAAACTAACGTCTTTCTTTCTTAGGTTTATCTTGGTATCTTGGTTTTATCTCTTATTGATGAGATGCATTGAGTTTCATGGCTTGAACAATACTAGACAAGTGGAGAACAACTAGATCTATTGGTTTGGAAGAGTCTACAACTCCATCATTGACCACTTGTTTGTTCCTGTTCCAATGTGAGTTCTTTCCTTTATCCTTGTTAGGGTTATTGTTATTTTGACCATTGTTGTTGTTGTTATTTCCATGTTTGGTCAAAATTCCTTGTTCTCTCAAAACATGCTCAATCCTACATGCGGTTTCAACCATGGTGTCAAAGGAATCAAAAACCATCTTCCTAACTTCATATCACATTTCAAGAACCAAGTTTCTAACAAGGATGTCAATCTTCTCAATTTTAGGGATGGTCCTAGAGTAGCGAGAGCATTGTCATCTCCACCTTTGTAAGAAAGTGACAAATGATTCCCCTTGATTTTTCTTTAAGGTACATAAGTCCAACATGGTGATAGATCTTGAAAGGTTGTATGCAAAGTGTTTAACAAATCTATAGATGAACTCTTTGAAATTCTTAACAGGGGGAGTTATGTTGGTGAACCATTCCATCGCTTGACCCTTAAGGCTCCTTGGGAACAATCTCATGAGGTATGAGTCATCTTGATGAAACTCAAAACTCATGGTATATAATTGACACATGTGATCATGTGGATCTCCATTCCCATCATACTTATCATATTGAGGGATCTCAACCTTTGTAGGGAAGTCTTTCATGCTAACACTCTTGTCAAAAGGATTAAGACAAATTGAATCAAGTGAGAATGAACTCTTGGGTGCCAACATCTTTTCCATCATACTCTTAATTTGTTTGATATCTTCTTCTTGAGATGGACCTTGCTTCTTAATCTTCTTGTCCACATCAAATTTGTAGGGTACTCTAGCACCCTTGTTGATTAAACTCTCTAGGAACTTGTCTTTGTTTTTCTCTAAGTATCTCTCCACATACTGCTGGAAGAGTGGTTCTTGTTGTATCTTCATGAAGTCTTGGGAGCTAAGGTCAAAACTTGAGCTACTACCCCCATATTGTGAACCATGGTGAGCACGTTGTGAAGGTTGTCTTGAGTTCCTAGGAGGTGTTCATCTCTTATAATGATCATGTTGTCAATCCCTTCATTCTCTAGGGCTAGGAGATCATGAAGGTATTCTTGAACTTCTTCCACTTTGTGGAGTCTTAGGAGGGGTGGATGGAGGAGAGTTGTTTCCACCACCAACATGCATATTGTTAAATTGATCATTAAGTTGTTGAGCCAAGATTCTATCTTGCGGAAGGCTCTCCTTTCTATCTCCAACAAGGTTTGTCTCTTTGATTCTAGGAGTCTAAATTTCTCTTCCTTTTTAGCTTGTTTGTCTAGGAAGGCTTTCTTTTCACACTCAATTCTCTTAAGTCTTTCACTCATGTATCTTGAAGGTACTTTGAGCAGTGAACTTGGTCTTGAATGTCTAAACAAGTCATTGGTGTATGTTGCATTCACATGAGTGTCATAAAGTTCATCATCTGGGTTCTCATGTTGTGATTGTTCTTCTTGGTAGGCTCACCTCTTATCTCTTTCATCCCTTTGGTGTGCATCCAGATATCTAGTTAAGATAAGGGGCGAGACTAGTCTATTGTCACAAGAGGAACTGCCAAACAGAATGGTATCTCTATGTTTTTCAAATATGCCATCAAGGCTTTTATCCATTTCTTCCCTCTCTCATCGAGTCATTGTGTAACTCATATCCATATCCAAGTGAGAAGATGCTAAGGGTGTACTCAACTCACTAAGGTTACTCTTGGGATCAAACCAAACTTCCAATTTGTTCATGGGTGATTGATCAAATACGGGTTATTTTCCCTTATTTTTTTGGTGAGTTTGAACTAAGGGTAATTGGTTGAAAACTACTTGAGGTCACTTTCCTTGATTTAATTTATATCTTGTTGTAACCGATGTGAAAGAAAAGGTACTAGGTGATAGGATGACCCTAAGAAATGTCGGTACCAAACCAGGATAGTAAGAGCACTGACTTGTCCAAAAAAAGAGGTGATAAGATAGAATTTTGCAAGAGGCATAAACCAACACTTCCATAGAGGTGCCCACTGAATGGGTGAATACCCTAACACATATGGATCGAGAGGATGATTTACCCAAGTTATATTGATTGAATTTGAATTTGTTTGAAAGTGAATGGACAAGAGATTACTAAAACTCTCCAAGCGTGTTATCAAAGGATCTAAAGGTTTACCTTCTCAATAAGGACAATTTCTAGCTCACCGACTCCAAGCAAGGTCACTCGTGAAATCAAAGATTACTATTTCAAGAGGTCAAAACACAAGAATCAAAGGTGCAAACAAGCTTCTAACAGTGGGGTAAGTGACTTGATCTAACCCAGATTGATCGAGGAAGACTGGAAATGACAAGATAGCAAATCAAGCAAGTTGACAGTTGTAGGTGATAATGAATCAGCATTGGGCAATATCTCACTCTAAGGACAAGTGACAGGTGCTGACAACAAGCTGTAAAAAGTTCTTTTTTTGACTCAGGAACTCAATTTTTGTTTGTTTTAATTGACCAACTAGACGCATTAATAGATTCTTATCATTAATCAGGCACACAAGATAGCAATCAGGGAGTTCAAGAAAACAATTGTCTTCAAACAATGAGCAAGGGATAAAACAACCTTGTGCATAAACAAGAATAGTGACGTAGTATTCTACTCCCTAAGGACTCTACTTGTGTATGTTCTCAAAATGTTTTTCAGTCACGCACATAGTCCTAGGAAAGAAAAAGTTGGTTGCACTATGGTTTGTAGTAATGGTCAACTCTGCAACTCTTGCAATCTCGAGTGGGTGAAATCTAATCCTAGCACACCAAGGTTTTGACATAGTCTGAGAATTTAATCAATCAAGAGCTGCTAAGGAGATCTGACAGCCCAACAAGAGACCACACCTGTGGATATTTCTTCCACAAGGACATTTATATAGTGGTTGTTTCTCCACGGTAGGAATGGCTAATACCGCTTGAGGTTCTATCAATGTGGTTTACCTAATAAAGGGAGTGTCCACTATGGTTAACCCTCTCAAACAAGGAAGACTCACAATATGGACCACATGGGGACTTAGCTTGAATTCAAGGGTTCTGAGTTTCTGATGTGCCCAAAGGGAGCAGAGCATAATCCTCTAGCCTCTTCACCTCACCCAAATATAGCAAGAAAATTAATTGACACGCTAAGTTGAAATCACCTCACCAAGGTTTGCATGCCAACAACAATGACTACCGATCTCTCTAAATGGGACCAAGAGAGAATGTACCATCAAAGATTGAAGACTAAACCAAGGTTTGCATGCCAACAACAATGACTATAGATCTCTCTAAATGGGACCAAGAGAGAACGTACCATCAAAGATTGAAGACTAAACTAAGGTTTTCATGCCAACAACAATGGCTACCAATCTCTTTAAATGGGACCAAGAGAGAGCGTACCATCAAATGTTGAAGACTAAACCAAGTGAAACAATGAGATGATATCAAGTCCTTCCCTACCTACAAGGGGATCTATCTTTGAGAAGAGCTCCGCATGTAAAACAAGAAAATGAAGCCCACTCTCTAAAGGATGCCACAAATAGTGTTCATAGGGCCTAACTACTATGTGAAACATATATGTGAGAAAGAAAATCTAGATTCATTCTTTCCTTTAGAGCAAAAATTGAAATGTGATCTATGAAAGCAAGAAACACTCAAGTCAAACACATGAGAGGTTCATTTTTTATTTCCAAAATCCAAGTGTTATAGAGATGCAACAAAATACCTCAAGTACAAAGCAATGTGCTTAGTAGATTTTACCTTTTTTAAATTTTTGTTGATCTTTTTCGTGCAAGCAAGCCACGAACTCTCCAACAAGCAAGACAAGCAAACAAGCAAACAAGATAAGCAACGTATATTTAACTTATGCAAACCCTAGGGTTAGATCTGAAAATCAATTGTTATGAGCAATAATAACCAGCAAATAATTCAAATGACAACTTGTATCATGCATTGAACCATGTGAAAAATAAGTGCAAGCTAATCATTAAATGTCCTTTTTTTTTGTTTTTCAATTTTCATTTTTGACCTAGTCAACAAGATTGGACTTATATGACATGAATTCGGATCCTAAATCCCAAATGTAGATAATAGACCCCTGTTAAAAAAAAGAGATTTCCAAAAATGCAAATTTTTTAGCAAAATTTTATGATTTGTGCACTAGGGACCCTATTTATCAAAACATACCATTTTTCAAAGATCGGATTTTTAAGCCATTATTTGTCATCAAAACCAAAAACATAGAGAACATACCCCCTGTAGAATTTCTAGAGCTTTCCATAAATGTAAATTTTTTTGAAAAATTCATTGATTTGTGACCAGAAATGAATTTTCATGAAAAATCATAAAAAAATTATAAATCACAGAAAAATTATCCGAAAAATCTGATTTTCATATTGACACACATTTGACCCATCTCCAACCTACAAAAACAATTTTAGACCAAAAATCCAAAACGTTTGTGAGATATGATCAAATCTTCCAAAAAAACCCTAGGTTTTGTCTTCAACTCATCCTACACAAGGGTTAGGCTTGAAAAACTTCAATAAAATAACCATGTAGAGATTAGAAAATCTGAAAATCTGAATAAAATAAAAGAAAATCAGGAGCATCAGCCCCACAGTGAGCGTCAAAAATGTGTGTTAAAATGTTGACACACTTCTATGAGTCATTATATCCAAGATTGCTCAAGAATGAGGTCTCAAATGATGACTCATAGCTCTCTATTCATGGAGTGAAAAGGTTTATAATGGAGGCCCTCAGTTTAGACCTAGTTTGTGCCCATGCAAGTACACCATAAAACAAGAAGTTCAAAGAGGAGAAGAAAGAAGGCTAGTCTCCATGATCATCAAATATGCATGCAAATAAAAATGGAAGCTATTCTATATGATAACAATGCATGAAAGAAAACTAATCTATGAAATGAAATATACAAGAGTATTATATGAAATGAAATATGAATCTAATCTAATATGCAAGTGCAAGAATAATCTAAATGGATTGCCATGGAGGCATGAGAGATGAAGACAAGAAAAGAGAAGTTGCAATGTTCAAGCTCAAGTGCTCAAAACTCTTCTCCAAAATCGCTCTCCAAACCTGTAGCATAACAATAGCATAAAATCTTGGATCCCCAAATGAGAAGGAGAGGGATCCTTTTAAAGAGCAATGAATGGTAAAGATTAAGAGGCAAAATCCAAGGGTGAAGAAAAATTCTCATTTTGACTTTGGTGCAAAACATTCTCAAGAGGCTAAATTAAAGGACATGATTAAGAGGCAAAAAGATGTGTGGAAGAGATTAAGAGGCAAAAGGATATTCCACTCATCTTGGAAAGTGTGCATTCAATGTGTACACAAAAAGTCTTTTTCTTTTTATTTTAAATTTAGAAATTCCTTTTTCATGTGCACACATAGGATAAGGTGGATTTTATTATTTATTTAAAAGATCTTTTTATTTAATTAAAAGGGAGCATGTTCTCTTAATTAAATAAAACTTAGGATAAAATGATCAAACCTTAGGAAATATTGAAATAATTGAATTAATTACAATTTGGTCAAGGAAATTGATTTGAATTGAAAATATTGCAAGGCATTGATTCAGGAAATTGATAAATTGGTTCCATCATTTAATAAATTGAAGAATGTGGGCCCATAGTCTAGGCAACCATTTTAGGGTGCATACATTCACTGGTTCTGCTTCAACTTTCTTCTTTCCTCTCAGTGTAGAGGTAGACCAAGTAGATCGTCTTACACTGGCAAGACTAGGGGTTTCCTTTCTAGCTTTTGATTTCTTCCCCTTTATTGTTGAAGGCTCAACAATTTCCTCAACTTCATCAACATCAACAATACCTAATTTCTTAGATAATTCATTGATCATTTTACCTATTTTCCTTATTGCCTTAGGTATCAATATAGCAGTTCTTTTTTTCTCCTTTACTCTTCATAGGTGCCATACTAAGTTGCAGTTTTATCCTTTGGCTTCTCCAAAAGTCCTTTTATCTGTATAGTGATTGTATCTATGTTCATTTCATAACCCATCGGGGGTAGCCACTCAGTTCTAGGCTCTACTACCCTTATGATACATACATCGGTGTCTACTTCAAAACATAACTCATCTTTAAACTTTTCCACTAACTGTGGTGGAATCCTATACCTCTTATACATCCTAGCTTGGAATTTATTGAAATAATCATCCATTATTACATTAAAGTTGTCACCAATGCTTTGAATAAAATCACTAATTTGATAAACTATGGGTTTATCAGCACTCCATGTGACTTCACCGACTATTGGAAATGAATTTTGAACATAGAAGAATATACATACCAATAGGGGACCAAAATTTAGTGTGTTTGACTTTTCCTTCTAAATGGTATTCATGTTCTCATCAAGTTGTTTCAATAGAATTTCACACAAGTTAATCTTCATATCTTTCTTCACCATTTTGTAAGCAATATCCAAAGCTCCATAAGGTACACTGTATACCCGAGATGATTGGAATATCCTATATGATATGCTATTCGATTCAAATTTTATTTCAAGGTCTTCAATTGTAGACAGTTTTAATCCTTTGCCATCCCATTTGTCTTTTGTGAACTTGCAGAGTTTGTTCTTATATGTCTTCTTGTAGGCCCCCAGTCTATCACTGACTAAAATCTAATAACTATGTGTAATACATCCTTAGTTATTTTCACTGGCCCATCAAGCCACATGAACATGTAATGAATTCTACTCAACACAATTCTTATCCACTCATGCTTGAATACCGTCGGTATATGCATTACATGAACCAAACCCTTTGTCTATAGGTGTATATGATCACTCTTCAGATTACCATTTACACATAACTTCTTCTATGACGTATCAATCTCATCTTGACATATATCCTCAATTTTGAAATGAATGATGGCATGAACATCTTCAATAAAAATTACTCTTGGAGGGATCAGGAATAGGGCTCCATTTTTATCAATTTCTATAGCAACGACGGGTGGAATTTTGTACTTTGGATTGACTGGGTCAATCTTCTCAACTAAAACTGACTTATGTATCTTAAGTGCCATTGATCTCATGAATATCTCAAAAAATACTGGGGTTCAATAAAATAGCAATAGAATCTCTTAATTCAGCTCGGTGAACTCTAGAAATACCTCAGATGATTGTGTAGATATTCGTAATGCTCGATTGAATGCTCAGAAATAGCTCTTTGATCTCGTATCTATCACTGCTCAAATATTCTCGCAATAATATAAAGTAAAACATGATGTATCTTTCCCTCTATTTATAGATTTTTCTTTAGGTTAGGGCTTCCAAAGGCTATAAATGCATTTAATGCTTCTTTACATAACTTTATTTTACCTTTAGACTGAACTATACTTTACTTCACCGAATGTAATAAAATAGCTTATACACTTTACTGATCAACATATGATATAACAACTTTACAACACTTATCCAAATTCATCTTAATATGTTGATATGGATCTTTGTACTAAATCTAGTAACTGATTTAAGATAAAATTTAAATAATCAACACCCATACATACCTTGACCGATTAAGTGAAGATAGGTGTACCTGATCTAGAGGATTTGGTGCCATCACTAGTTCCCAATTCTGTTCCATCATCTTGTGACTTTTTTTATCCAAGTCTTATTCATCTATTCTCATATTTCATTTATATTTACTGGAGTCTTGTCACTCGATTTCTCCTCAGTTGAATCCTTATTTTGGTACCTGTAGTCCTTATCTAGGTGACCGGCTTTGTGGCAATGGAAACAAGCCATTTCAAATTTTTTGCATGATTTCCTATTATTCATTTCATGCATCCTGAAGTAGTTTGTAGAAATGCGACCAAGTCTTCCACATGTAGTACAATTAATCCTTGTATTATAATTCCATGGTATTATAGGACCTTGTCAATTGTTGTCAACATTCTGTTGGTTAGGGATCCATTTCTCATTTTTCTTTTGTGACTTGCATTCTCCATATTTGTGACCATATTTATTGTAGTTGTTATAATAACCATCCAACCTTGGTTTCCCTAAAGTGTTCAAAACTCTTGATCTACACTCAAATTCCTTATGTCCATACTTATTGCAATTATAAAAATGACCTTTAAATTTAGGAGAATTTGGTGGATTACCTCTCTTTCTTCTGTAGATGTTAGTTGTATGTCCTAGTTTCCCACAATAATAACATGTAGGCTTCTTAGGCTTCGGTGGGGTATCATGTTTATATCAGTTGGTTTCTTGTTTAGAGGACTCACCCTTCTCAGTAGTACTATTTGTATTGAAACTGAGTTCAAAGGTTTCATTTGGTTGCCTTTGATTTCTTAGTTGTTCATCTATAATCTTCAATGCTTCCTCATTTCTCTTCATGATTTCATTAGCATCTTTCTTAGCTTTCAGATTATTCTTCAAATGTTTATTCTCATATCTCAATTCTATAATCTCACCGACTTTCCTAGCAACATCCTAATTTTCCATAACAAGTTGATTTGTCAAGTTGTAGTGTGTTTGCGTCAACCTCATGATTTCCCTATCTTTCTCATCTAGTCTAGTATTCATTTGTCTTTTTTCTTCTTTTGCAATTCTTTTATCATCCTCAGCTTTTCCTTTTTGTTCCATGATCTGACAAATCATTACCAACTGTGCTTCTTGTTTTCTTTTGAGTGTTTTCACCTTATATGCAGGCAAGTTATTCTTTTCAAACATTTCTGATATGATAGCATTAGATTCATCAGACATGCTTCCCTTAGATTATGATTCCAGTTCCTCAACTTGATATTGAGTATCTTTTAGTTGTAGTGCAAGCTCTCTCCTTTTGCTGATTGATTTTTTTTGTTTCCTACTCAATTCTTCAATTTTCTCATTATCCATCTTCAATTATGATTCCATAATATCAATTATTCTCTTGTACTTGTAGCTTTCCATCCTTCCAAATCTTTCCTCTCAAGTGACTAAACTCCTTAATAATAGACTGAGCTCTGATACCAATTTTTGGATTCAGGTGTGGAAAGGTAAGTACTGAGAGGGAAGGGGTGAATCAGTACTTCAAATCACTTTTAAACTTTTCTAAACTTCCTTCAGATCTATTTACTGATTACTTACCATTAACATGCATCACATGAAAATAAATAAAAGAGGTAATCATCACATAACACAATAATTTTGGTACCACATAAATCCTTGTTAGAGGATAAAAATTATGGTGGGGATGACACCCACAACACTTCACTACTGAAGGAATAAAGTTTCTCGATTAGAGATGTGTGTGTGTGAAAATTGTACCTAACTGTGGACACAACACTTCAGTAAAACATTATAGGTTAATGGGTCAGAAAATCTATAATAAAGATAAACAACATTAACCACGTGATTTACTATCTTCTAGTAGATGTGAGTATTGTATTCTCAGAATTATGACCGAGATCAGTAACAATGCAACACCTAAATGAAGAATTTAATGATGAAAACAAATGAAATATGAATGCAGATTAAGTTATATTTTTATTTTTCTATGCAATATGGATGAAAACTGTATGGAAATGATCTATAATGAATGAAAATCTACACTAACAATAATATTGAATGCTATGAAAATGAATGAAAATAATGAATCTCAAAATTGCAAAATCTCACAATTCGCCAGATCGCACGAGCAAGATTCTCCAAGTATGCAAGAGGTAGGATCATTTGTGAAGGGTTGAGCCTTGTTTATATAGAAATATAATATTTTTGAGAACTCATGGAAAGCCAAAAATCTCTCCTTGATCAACTCAGATTGATTGTTGAGTTATCAGAAAATCAGAAAGAGTTAACTCGTAAAATCATGCAAACTCAGCTTTTTAACTCAAATTAGAAGTTTAGATCACTTTTTAACTCGAAATCAGATGTTGAGTTCAAAAAGTTAACAAATTGAATTAATTTTTTGATTTGAAGTTTAACTACTTTTCTGAATGTGCATGGATAATTATGAATTTATTTTATTTTTCACATGTGTTGCTCTCAACTTAACTAATTTTTGAATTAAAATAACTGATTTATGGGTTAATCAATTATTAAATCAAACTTTATTCAAAAACTATATCATTAAATATTTGACAACTTGACTTAATCAATTAAATAAAGATTTAATCAATTATTTATAGAATTTTGATTTATTATCAAATATAATTAAATCTAATTAAATTAATTAAGTCATAGAATTAAGTCTAATTAATTAAATATTCAATATATTCAATTAATGGAATTTAGGATAAATAAATGAATATCATTTATCGCCAAATAATATTTAATTAAAGATAATTAGGATAAATTAGGAAAATTTAAGAATATCCTCCGATGCTGAATTAGGATGAAATCAATTAGGGTTTTGATGATTTGATGTGTAGATGTGCCTTAGGTTAGGACTTTAGAGTCGATGTCGATCAATTTGTCGATGTAGGAGGTTAATGGAACTGAAGCCCATTTTTGGGGTATTACGTTTTGCCCCTCTTTGAATTACTATGCAAAGTGCAGTGGTTGAAAGATTAATTTTTTGTTTGATGACGTCCGGATCTAGTTAAGTGGTGGAAAAACTGATCCTCAAAGATTAACCGATTCTAAGACAGAAATCGATTGAAAGATTTGAAGATGTTGATTCAAGTCATGATTGACCAAGAATCGAGATGATGTCAACTATAGCAACAATGAACCAGTGATTACGAAGAAGTGATAAAATACCTGATTCTGAACCTATGATTATGAGGAAGTGATTGTCCTGACTCCAGACCTAATTTTCCAAAGGAATTGAAAGCATGTCAAATCTGGACCCTTCAGTTACGAAGAATCAAGGAAATAACACTAATGAACCATGGTTACGAAGAGCTGATATAATTTGACAAGATTAAGAGAATACTAGATTGATATGGATTTCGATGAATATGATATGCCCCAAGTGATGTGCCCCAAGCGACGAGGATTTTTGATGAATCAATAACTAGACGTGGATGTTGTCATGATTGCTAAAGAAAAATTTGATTATAAGAATTAGTTAATGATGTGTAATACCATGCCCCCTTTGGGATGAAAATCAAAATCAAGAAAGAAATCCAATGTTGAATGATTTAGAAGCAAGTTAATCGATTGTAGAAGTGGTTATACACGTCTGAGAATGCATTCTGCATCGTTTAGAGGTCCTAGAGACCAAGTTTGACTAGGTTAGACCATGAGTTGACCATGGTTGACCAAGTTGAAATTCAAGAAGTTTGATGTTAGATGATCAATTATGTTGAATTCTAGATTCCTTTGATGTATAGAAGGTCGATTAGGGAAGCAGTCGGTCGTCCTGGGTCCAAAAATTTTGAATCATGATTTTGACAATAAAATGATCTCAGATTTCAATTTTGATCCTGAAAATGGGTTCAGAACGTCGAAATTAGCCAGGGGTGCAATTTTCATGAAAAACGAAGCACTTTGAAAAATTAGGTGCCTAAGGCCCAAAAGGGTCATTTTCAAATCATTTTAACCTTTTGTCTTTTGTGAGCCTTGTGGAGCCCTCTGAGCGAAAATTGTCATCGATTTGATCTTAGCCAGTGGTACCGATGACCTCACCAGTATGGCAATCTGGTAAGTGCACCTCTATGCTTCTCCTGAATTGACATTTGTATCTTTTTCATGCTTTTAAGGAATTTTTAGTATGTTTTTAAATTTTTCAATTTTTCCATCACGGAAAGTCATACGATAGTCCGCTGGGACTCGTACGACATTCCAAGTCCATTTTTAGTGTCATATGGGATGTATGTGTAAGTCATATGAGGGGCACCCATTTGTCATACGACATTTCATCGGGTCCCTCAAGTGTCATACAAGAGCCTGTAGGAAGTCGTATGACCATGAATTATCATATGAGACCTTGTATAGAGCCGTATGAGTTTTGACACCAGTCTGAATTGTCTTATGGAAAACAATGACTTAATTTGAGGTCCTTAGGTCAAATTTTTCAAATTTTTGATTTCATAGCTATTTTGCTTAGTCTTTAATGCACCTTCTGAAGTATTCAATTTCTCATCTTCCATGCTTATAGCCTGATTTTTTACCAAGTTACTGATAGGGTGTCTCATTTTTGTGCTATGTAGGTCATCTACCTAGATGTTCATGCTCAGATTTCTCATCTGGTGACCTAGAGACTATGTGTGGCCCTACCCAATCCTTTGAGAGTTCACCTTGCGGCTTCAAGTTCCTAATTTGGTTACCTGATATTTAGGTTAACCACGGTCTTATCACTACATTGGTTGAGTGTTTTCACTCAGAGACACAGACAGTCCACCTCCCTATAGGGGAGATCATTGTTAGCTTAGAGGATGTCTACAGGATCCTTCGCATTCTATTTCATGGACCCCACCCAAATTATAGTAGTGCGGGCAATACTAGATTAGTTGCATTTTGTACTTTATTTGGTGCTAACAAGCAAATAGCACAGTAGATATCCTAGGAGAACCTGGTGCAGAGATACGGTTAGACAAACCATTTAGAGTGTATTATAGCTGGGATGATCGAAGGGATCATCATGTCAGACCATTAGCATAATGATCTTTTGATGGGTTGGGCCCCTATGGTCCAGTGACTGATGGCGAGTCCTTGTGAGCTTGGTTGGGGTTAGTGCCTTCTTGCACATATGTTTTCAGAGATGCATGAGATCATCTACCATGAGGTGAAGAATTTTGTATCTAGAGCCTTAGTTTTATAGATATGGGCATGGGAGCATATCCCTATATGCAGACCGATATGTGGCGATGAGCGACAACCTCAGGAGCCATTGATCTATAGATATTCAAGTTTCATTACATAGGTTTGAATGGGATGTACTAAGTACTAGTGCAGAGTGCTCGATGATATGACGGTCATTACATGGAGACCATATCTACAGATAAAGGCTTGGCCTGCCTCACACGTTTAGTTTAGATATTTCTTTCAGAGTCAGATATTGATAGGAAGATCCACTACTGTCCTTGAGAGATTCTTGATCACACATGTCTGGAGGTAGTATGACATCATCCAAGATGATCCACAAGATTTTATATCATATGCACGTCTAGTGCATGAGATTGGACTAGGATGGTCCACTAGACTATTATATGTAGTGTGCAGCCTTGAGTACAACGAGCTTGTGAGTAGAGACTGGGACTATAGAGCACAAGTGGCAGACACTGGTGTTATAGATGCATTTATAGCATACATGGCAAAGCATACAATGAGACATTTCTTAGATCCTACTGAGATTATTCCCACCATGGAGAACACTGATGATGTCATAGGTACCCCTATGGGTAGAGGTCAGAGACAGCATGAGGTACAACTCCCTATAGCATAGTCAATTCCTCCCAGGTTGAGAGCAGTCATGACACCACCTAGGCCAACAACTCAGATGAGACCTCCCCGAGCATAGACAATTTTTGTTGCTAGACCAGTAGTTTTGCAATGTCAGTACACTAGGGGTGAGGGAGGGACACTAGGCGGAGTGGGAAGTACAAAGGAGGTGTTAGGTGCTTACCAGGATGTGGGGATGGATGAGGCACATGATGCAGATAATTTTGATCTAGGAGTTGAGGTTCATCGCTACAAGGTGCAAATAGATATGGGAGCAGGTGTAGGTGGCATTGAGGCTATGGAGGAGGTAGAGGAAGCAACAGCTGAAGAAAATCCTAGTCTGAGATTGACACCGCAAGATGTCATTCAGAGATTGAGGCATCCGTTGAGAGACCTAAGGATACACAGTTTGACATTGGGGGTATAGCTCTGGGATCATGAGCAGTGGTTGTGAGAGCGAGATGCAGAGGCTAGACACCTATAGGCTAAGGTGATCCATCAGACAAGTCAAGCAGCATATTATGTATCAACTTATTTTTTTGTGGTGTCTCTTGAACATAGGGTTACCTCATACTCGGAGTACATGCTAGCATCAAAGGGAGCTAGGGCCCCGTGTGCTGAGCCACCACTAGATGCACTTGCCAGAGGAGGAGTACCTAATGTGGAGGATCGGGCTGATAGCTTATCTATAATATTGTTTCCCATTTTTTTACTTTTTGTTCATACTTGATCATATCTGATAGCTCACTGGAGTGCATTCTTTTGTATACTATACCAGTAGTGCACACCCTGTACTATTTGGGGGTGCACTATTTCGAGATTTTGGTATATATATATGAGATCATTTTTGGTTGTGACATCATGTACACTTGTCATTTTGGTTTATGATGATTATATAATGTGATGCAAATGTATGAAATGCTTCTATTTCAGTATAGAATGTATGTATTATGCAATGCAATGTTTACTTTCAAATGTATGGATATGTAATGCAATGATAAATGATAGCTGGATTACATAAATGTATGATTTATTTATGCTTTTATGGATGCTCATGTATGTATGCAATGAATTTATGAAATGCTTATGATATGAGATATAATGTAAATGCAGTGATACACATGATATATTTTGTAGGTACATGAAGAAGAAAAGTGCTCAGTCATTGTCAAAATAGATATTTAACCTAGGATGGTGACTACTTGCTGAGAAGCTTAAGGAGATCTGTGTGTGATACTCAGTCCTTATGTCATGTTTAGCATAGTTTTGGAGAATTATGAAGCATCGAGCTGAATTGAAATCATGAGATAAATGCAACCATGCAAAGTGCAACATGCAAAATAAAATGCAGACCTAGGAATTAGTCACTGATCATATGTCGGTCTTTATCATCACTAAATTTATTAGGTAACCAAATAGTCAATATAATTCCACTGGCTTGACAACCATGGACATATGAATATTGACTTTTAGTCAGAAATGTCAGATTAGATATAAACACCAAGGCACAAATGCCAAGATGACCTAAATATCATGTCCATTTTGATATTGTAATTTGTATAAGCGTCAGAACATAAACGTTGTGATGACCTGAATATGTCTTGCATAGAAGCACACTAAGAAGAGGAGAGATCATTCTCATTCTCATGTGAATTTACTCATAGTGACCCTTTATCATTCACATCCTTGGGTACAACATGTTTCACAGTAGAGAAGAAGAAATCACTCAAAAAGACAAAGTTAGATCAAACTTCCTTGAATTTTTTGGGTATCAATGGTCGAGGTACATGTGGCCATCCAATCGTGATGGAGGCACTTATAGTGGACACCAATTCAATCCAAAATTTCTAAAGTTATTAAATTTTCACTTTAATCAAAAAACAAAGAAAAGATTATGCCCCTAGTCATCACTCTCTAAATCCTGTAAATGACATCATCAATGAGCTCAAAAGGACACAATCTACAAAAATCTCAATGTGAATCAGTTAGCATACAAAAAGATTAAAGCATGTAGTAGAGATTGTTTTCGTTGTTTGTTGATGTTTGTTTGTGTTGTTTTTAGGTGCAAAATCCCTTTCTGGTGAGGAGACTGATTGACTGACTCAGATGTAGCTTTGAAGGACTTTGACTGGATATGACTCATCTAAGGTACTGAGGACTGTAGAATATGACATTGATTGCCCCCAAGTTTGAACATTGATACCAAGTTTGAACATTGATAGGATATAGATGCTCTTGTTGATGGTGTACAAACCAACTTATTGAAAATAGGGTATATACAAACTAAAGTAGACTAAGAGTTGGGAAAGACCAAGATTGCACTAATAGATGGAGCATTTTGAACAAGTGGTGCCCGTTTGCTAAGTTTTCACCATCTTGGTGGAGATTCTATTTTTTCTACCAAGGTGCCTGTTTACTAGGTTTTCACTAAGGCACTTTTTCTTTTTCTTCTTTTTTTTGTATTTTTCATTTTTTTTATTTTTTTTTCTTGATTCACCAAGCCACCTATTGCTAGGTTTTCACCAGGATGATCATTTTTTTCAGGACTTTTTCTAATTTTTATAAAAAATTTTAGGACATTATCACAGATTGAATGCCTTAGACTTAGAATTTCTTCAGATGGAGAATGTTGATTGGTTCTCAGAGCTGTTCTCCATCAGTCCTTGAGAGTTGATAGGCTCCAAATCCAAAAGTAGCAATGATAACAAAGGGACCCAGCCAATTGGGTTCAAACTTCCCCTTGCATTCTCGATGTGATTGATTTTTTAGATTTTCTCTCAAGACTAGATCGCCAACTTGAAATTCTCAGTGTCTGACTTTCTTATTGTAGCCTCTAGACATTCTCTTCTGATATACTCTGAGATGATCATATGTGACTTGTCTATGCTCATCTAGTAGTTCATGTTCTTGTAACCTAGATACTTTGTAATCATCATCGGTTACTAGACCATGCATTCTGATTCTTAGTGATGGGATTTCAACCTCAATAGGAAATGTCGCTTTAGCCCCATATACTAAAGTGAATGGTGTAGCCCTAGTGGGCTTTCTAATACTCATTCTATAGGCCCAAAGATCTGGATTGATCATGAGATGCCAGTCTCTTCCTATCTTGTTAACTATGTGATGTAGAATCTTCAATAGGTTTTTCTTGGATGCTTCTACTTGTCCATTCCCTTGTGGATAGTAGATGGATGACCAATGTTGTGTAATCTTGAATTTTGAGCACAAGGAATCTAATTCCTTATTCTTGAATTGGCCACCATTATCTATGACTATTGAATTTGGGATTCCATACCGACAAATGATATAGTTCAAGATGAACATAAAAATTTGTCTGTCAGTTGCTTGAGTCAAAGGAACTGCTTCTACCCATTTTGTGAAATAGTCTGCAGCTGTAATAATATGGGTATGTCCATTAGAATAATGAGGATATATAGCCCCTATGAGATCAAATGCCCATTGTTGAAAAGGCCATTGTGTAGTAAAGGGAATTACATCTCCCCCTGGTGCATGAATTAAGTTACCATGTAGTTGGAACTTTTGACAGTTCTTAGCATACTTGAGAGCCTCTTTCTCCATTCTAGGCCAATAGTACCCAGCCCTAATAAGTTTTCAAGCTAGTCTTAAACTATTGGAATGTGATCCATAAATACCTTCATGGACTTTCTCTAATGCACGTTGAGACTTTTGGAGATTTTCCAGCAAGCTAGAGCGGACTATATGTTTTTCATTGATGGCAACATATGGTAATTAGCGTGCATGGAAGTCTTATGCAATGAACCTTGAGCATATGTTGCATGGATATGTTATTAGCATGATATCATAGACGCATAGGTTAATATTGAGTACAAATAGTTATCTAACAGCTTGTGTCAGTACTATTCCTAACAAAGTTACAGGCAATGTTTTGTATGTGATTGTCAGCAAAGTTATCATGGAGCCTTGCACATTTGGATTTGTGTTAGAGACATGTTAGTGTTGTTACATTCATGAAAGCAGAGTTAGATGTGCAATAGAAGTGAAGTTATGAAGTCAGTTGCATTTTCCTAAGTTCATCCAATAGAGCCGACAAAGATTATATTGGTACAAGAGTTGTGCCTACTATTTTAGTATGCGTGTTTGGATTAGTGTTTGAAGAAGAGTTAAGAATTTTTTGTTAAGAGCACATGAATTAATTCAGCATGAGGAGAAAGTATCAGTTAATTTGGTAGAGCTGATAGTGTGAAGTGTGCGTCTACTCATATTGTGTTAGACAGGTCCCAGTTTGTGTTGCGTGCTTAGTACAGCTGACAAAGTTATTATTGGAGAGTTGTATTGGTTCTCTTATATGATTTCAAGGTGGTTCTAATAGGCCAAATTGATTATATAATTTAGAGGAAAGATACTTATAGCCGGTCATTTTTTATCGCTAGAAGTATGGCATTGAGTTAAAAGAGAAGAGAAGAGAAGAAGTTGCAAAGTTTTGAGCCATCAAGAAGAGGTCTGTGTGACAAAGAAGAAAGTGTATTCTATTCATTAGAACTGATCAAGACATTAGATCTACCTCATAGTTCATCAAGATCCAGATATAGTGTGTATCTTTTATTCAGAGGGTTGCAGCCTTCACCCCTTTGAGCAATGAACTCTCAGATAGTGCATCCTCACCCCTAATAGGGTCAATCATAAAAGAATCTTAACAAGGTCTGACCTTTGACCAAGTCACTGTACTTATGGCATTGTAAAGATCAACTCCTAACAGGGTTGTAAGATCTTCTAACATGGATCATTATACACTAGTGCAGTTTATAGTGGGTATTAATTCCCAATGGGGTTTTTACCTATTTGGGTTTCCCCGTAACCAAAATTTTGGTGTTGTGTTCAAGTGTTCTTTCATTGTGTTTGTGCTTAATGTTAATCTATACTTAATTGGATAAAGAATTGAAACTTGTAGATAATTGATTCACCCCCCCCCCCCCCTCTCAGTTATCTCTTGGGACTATTCCTAAAAATTGGTATTAGATCCAAGTGCCTCAGAGAGAAATTTTAATAGCTTGAGGTTGATTAGATGGTATTCTTTAGAAAAGAAATTCCTAAGTCTGATGGAGAAAACTATCTTGATTGGAAGAACAAAATGATGACACATTTGCAGTTTATTGCTTTTGAAGTTTTTGAAGTAACTATTAAAGAAGTTTAGACTCCCTCTTTAGTAGACCTAGCAAAGGAAGATGCTACCACTAAGCATAAGTATTTGTTCCATCAGAATGCAATTTCCAAAGAAGCCCTTATCAGTGCACTTTCAGACAATGAGTTTTCAGAGATCAAGAAGATTGATAAAGCCTACAAGATATGAAAGTATCTAGAAGACATGTTTGAAGGAGACACACAAGAAAAGAATAGGCGTAGGAAGACATGGAAGAAAAGATAAAATTCATTAGAGATGCTACCTAAAGAGAACATCAAAGCTTACAATCAAAGGATCAATGAAGTAGTTGTTGGAATCAAAAACAATGGTGGAGAGATCTCATAAGAAGACATAATGGACAAGCTGATGACTACACTTACAGCAAAGTATGAAAACAAGATCAACATCCTAGATGAGACTATGTAGCTTTCAAAAAAATTTAAGAGAGAGACCTTAATCAGAAAAATTTCAGCTTTTGAGATATCAAGACTAAAGACAGAGCCCAAAAGTGAGATAGCCTTCAAAGCATCAATCCATGGTAAGAAATCCTTAAACATTTCTGGTAATTTTGATGATGAAGATGAAGATAAAGAAATAGATGATATCATTGATGTGATTGCTAAGAAAGAAAGAAAAGGAAAATTGAAATATGAAGGTCATTTACCATTCAAATGCTTTTCATGTAACAAGATTGGTCACTTTGCATCTGAGTGTCCTACAAGAGTTAAGAAGTTCAAAACTAACTACAAGCCTAAGTATACAAAAGAATGTTACTATGCTAGAGATGGAGTATTTGATGATGATTCAATTGAGGATGAAATTAAATTCATTGCTATTGAGCACATGGAGAAAATGTTTGATGAGATGGATCCTGAAGATGAGAAGAAAGATCAAGAGCTAGCATTGATTTCAAAAGCAAATATAAGGACAGATTGGATTATAGACAATGGATGTTCACATCACATGACAGGAGACAAAGACATATCTGTTCATCTTGATAGATGCAAAGGCAGCATGGTTAAATTTGGAGACAACACTCCTAAACCTATCATTGGTAGAGGAGCTATCACATTGGATGGAAAGAACAACACTAATGATGTTCTTTATGTAGATGGTTTGCAGCATAACCTACTTAGTGTTGGACAATTGCTTGACAAGGGATATCAGTTGGAGTTCAAAGACAACAAGTGCCTCATTAACAACAAGGATGGTGTAATGATTGCATCAGGTTCAAAGACTAAAGGTAATTTTTTCAGCTTAATTCAAAAGCAAGTTGTTTTATTTCTAAAGTTGATGACAGTTGGTTATGGTATAAAAGACTATGTTCATATCAATTTTCATAATATAGTAAAGATAAGCAATGTAAAGGTAGTTAGATATCTACCTAGCATAAAAAATCTAGTTGATACTATATGAAGGGAATGTGTGATGGGAAAGCATGTGAAGAACTCATTCAGAAGCAAGAATAATTTGGCAGAGAACAAGTTGGATCTAGTTCATACAAACCTATGTGGACCAACTCAAACAAGATCATACTATGGTGAAAGTTACTTTATTTTGTTTGTAGATGATTATTCTAGAATGATGTGGGTTATGTTCTTACAAGATAAATTAGAAGCATTTAAGAAGTTCAAAATACTCAAAGCTAAGGTTGAGAATGAATCTAGATTAAAGATAAAGTGTCTAAGATCGGATAGAGGAGGAGAATTCACCTCTGACAGATTTTATGAGTACTGCAAAGAACATGGGATAAAGAGACAGTTAACTGCACCTAGAACCCCTTAGTAGAATGGAATTTTAGAAATAAGAAATAGGATCATCCTTGACACAACACGCACCATCATGATTGAAGGAAAAGTTGCACACACCTATTGGAGAGATGCGGTCAACACAACAATCTATACTATCAATAGATTTTAATTGAGACCAGGCGTGGATAAGACACCTTATGAGCTATGGTTTAGTAATGTTCCCATAGTGAAATACTTTGGAATCTTTGGAAGCAAGTGCTACATCAAGAGAGATGAAGCAATTGGAAAGTTTGATGCAAGAAGCAATGAAGGTATTTTTCTTGTTTATTCTACTAAAAGAAAAGCTTATAAATGTTTCATTTTGAGATTAATGAAGATCATTGAAAGTGCTCATGTTAAGATTGATGAGAAGTTTATGGTTCAAGAAAGATATCATGATTTCTCACCTATGATTGAAGAAGGGCCTAGACCTATCACTAGTGAGACTATTGTTGAAGAAATGTTTGATAGCATTGATGTATTGTTCAATGACCTTGACACAAGTGAAGAAGAATCTCAGAAGGAAGATGAGACTATATCACCTAAAGTTCAAAAATTTACATCTAGATATCATTCAAAGGAAGACATCATTGGAGATCAGAGCAGTAAAGTCATGAAAAGATCTAAAGCAAAGAATTCAACAAGAAATGAAGTGATATGTTTACTATCTCAGATTGAACCCTTAAGTGTTGAAGATGCTTGTAATGATTCAGATTGGAATGATGTAATGAAAGAAGAATTAGATCATATTATTAATAATGATACTTGGGAATGGGTGCCAAGACCTAGTGATAAGAATGTGTTTGGAACCAAGTGGATATTTAGAAATAAGATGAATTAAGATGGTACAGTAGTGATGAATAAAGTAAGATTAGTATGTAAGGGATATGCACAAAGAGAAGGTATTGATTATTCAGACACATTTGCACCTATGAGCAGATTAGAAGCCATAAAGTTGTTTCTAGCCTATGCGACATTCAAAAACATTAAAGTATATCAGATGGATGTTAAGTTAGCATTCTTGAATGGACAGTTAAAGGAAGAAGTCTACATTGAGCAACCAGAAGGATTCACCTTATCAGACAGACCTGATATGGTATGCAGATTGAAGAAATCCCTCTATGGACTTAAGCAAGCCCCTAGAGCTTGGTATGAGTGACTTGATGGATACTTGACAAAGATTAGATTCAAGAAAGGAGAAACAGACTGTAATCTATTTATAAGAGAGACACCTAAAGGTTTATTAATTATTGCTATATTTTTTTATGACATTATCTTTGGAGGTAATGACAAGCTTAGTGCAGAATTTGCTAAGGAAATGCAGAGAGAGTTTGAGATGAGCATGATTGGACCTATCAAATACTTTTTGGGATTGAATGTGCAGCAGACAGAGAAACGTATTTTCATAAATCAGTTTAAGTACGTAAAAAAGATATTGAAGAAGTTAAAGATGGATGATTGAAAGCTAGTCAGTACCCCTATGATAACTAGATGCAAGCTTACAAAAGAAGATGATTCACCAGCAATGGATATAACATTGTAAAAGTCTATGATTGGTAAACTCATATATCTTACTCAATCTAGACCTGATATTTCTAATGCAGTTGGCATAGTTGGAATATTTGCAGCAAATCCTAAACAAAGTCATCTTATGGTAGTAAAGAGGATATTTAGATATTTGAAGAGAACTATAGACTATGGTTTATGGTATCCTAATTCAAAAAATGTAGAGCTTCATGTGTATACAAATGTAGATTGGGCAGGATGTGTTGATGATAGAAAGAGTACATCAGGAGTAGTATTTCTTAGAAATAGACTAGTTGCTTGGACAAGCAAGAAGAAAAATTGTATTTCTCAGTCAACAGCAGAAGCTGAGTATGTTGCAGCAGCATTGAATTGTTCTACAATTGTTTGGATTAATCAGATGATAAAGGATTTTGGAATTCAGATTGATTATCCTATTTTTATTTATTATGATAACACTAGCACTATCAATATGTCAAAGAACCCTATGATGCATGCAAAGACGAAACACATTGAGATAAAGTATCACTTCCTAAGAGAGAAAGTGGCAGAGAAAGAAGTCAAGTTGGATTATGTGAGTACTAAAGATTAGCTAGCAGACATATTCACAAAGCCTTTACTAAAGGACACTTTTGAGTATCTCAGGGAGAAGCTGGGAGTAATTCCCTTCCCTAAATATGATTAGAGATTATGGAGAGAGCATCAGTCCTTAGTGACTGATGGATGGTTGACTACTCTACTTCAAGAGTAGTATTGGTGCTTAATTGTTTGGTGCCCTTTTCCATTGATGTCAAAGGGGGAGTAGTATATAGTCATGAAAAATAAATAAACAAGGAGTAATATACAGTAGAAAGGTAGAGTAATACATAGTCATGGAAGCAGTTCAGTTGAGGAAATGGAGAATGTTGAAGAATACTGTACCTGATGGAGGATTCATCCTTGGGGGAGTTTTGATGAGGAAATGGATAATTTTATAAAAGAATTGTTCATTTGGATTGGTGGTGTTTTTCATTCCATATGTTGCCATCAATTCCAAATGGGGAGATTGTTGGAGATTTTCCAGCAAGCTAGTGTGGACTATATATTTGTCATTGATGAAAACATATGGTAAGCAGCATGAATGGAAGTCTTATGTGGTGAGCCTTGAGAATATGTTGCATGGATATGTTATTAGGATGAAATCATAGACACAGAGGTTAATATTGAGTACAGACAGTTGTGTAGTAGCTTGTGTCAGCAGTGTTCCTAACAGAGTTATAGGCAGTGTTCTGTATGTGATTGTCAGTATAGTTTTCATGGAGCCTTGCATATTTGGATTTGTGTTAGAGACATGTTAGTATTGTTACATTCATGAACGCAGAGTCATATGTGTAGTAGAAGTGAAGTTATGAAGTTAGTTTTAGTTTCTTGAGTTTATCTAGTAGAGCTAACAAAGATTATATTGGTACAGGAGTTGTGCCTACTATTTTGGTATGTGTGCTTAGATTAGTGGTTGGAGAAGAGTTAAGAATGTTTGGTTAAGAGTGCATGAAGTAATTTAGCATGAGGAGAAAGTATCAATTAATTTGGTAGTGTCGACAATGTGAAGCATGCATCTACTCATATTGTGTTAGACAGGTCCCAGTTTGTGTTGCATGCTTAGTAGAGCCGACAGAGTTATTATTGGATAGTTGTATTGGTTCTCTTATATGATTTCAATGTGGTTCTAACAGGCCAAATTGATTATATCATTTAGAGGAAAGATACTTATAGTTGGTCATTTGCGATCACTAGAAGTATGGCATTGAGTTAAAAGACAAGAGAAGAGCAGAAGTTGTGAAGTGTTGAGCCATCAAGAAGAGGTCTATGTGAAAAAGAAGAAAGTATATGCTATTAATTGGAACTAATCAAGACAATGGGTCTACCTTGTAGTTCACCAAGATCTAGATATAATGTGTATCTATTATTCAAAAGGTTGCAACCTTCACCCCTTTGAGCAGTGAGCTCTCAGACAATGCGCCCTAACCCCTAATAGGGTCAATCATAAAAGACTCCTAACAAGGTCTAACCTTTCACCAAGTCACTATACTTATTGCATTGTAAAGATCAACTCCTAACAAGGTTGTAAGATCTTCTAACAAGGATCATTATACACTAGTGCAATTTATAGTGGGTATTAATTCCCACCAGGGTTTTTACCTATTTGCACTAGTAAATTTTGAACCATTTTTTGATAGCGAATTGGTTGAACATTCTACCCAAATGGGTCAGATACTCAACCAACCATTTCATCGCTATTTTTGCGGTCAAAATTTTGACATTTCTCTTTAGTCATAGATTATTCAACATCAATATTGGTCGAAAATGAGACTAATGTTGACCGAAAACAACATTAGAAAGTGGTTGTGCATTGGTCACAAAATTGACCAAAGTTTGTTGCCCATTAAACCAATATTCGTCGAAATATTTGTCAACTTTGACCAGGATGCCAAACTCACGATGCAAATATTTTGACCAATATTGGTCAAAATATTTGGTGGCTCTGACCAGGATCTCAAACCCGCAATGCCACATTTCAATGCAGGTTAGTCAAATTTTTGACTAAATATGCAATGTTTAAGAAAAAAGAATGAAGATAAATATCTAGACTAATCACCAATGGTATCCGGATCGGTGATTAGTCTAGATATTTATCTTCATTCATTATTGGTGCTACAAATAGACCCGATATCATCGATCTTCCATTGCTAAGGCCTGGCTGACTTGACCAGTTGATTTATATTCCCTTACCTAATGAGTCCTCACGTTATCAAATTTTCAAGTCTTGCTTGAGAAAATCACCCATCTCAAAGGATGTGGACCTAATGGCATTGGCCGGTTATAACCAAGGATTCAATGGAGCCGATATTATAGAGATTTGTTAGTGGGCTTGCAAGTATGCTATTAGAGAAAATATTGAGAAGGTGAGTTTCAATTCTAGCGGCTTTTGCAAACTAGATTTGGTTTTCATGTTTGTAGCATGGAAGTAGTGTTGTGGATGCTACTGGTGCTGCGGACAAAGTCCTTAACTAGTTCTTGACGAAAATGGATGGTATGAAAGACAAGAAAATAATTTTCATTATTGGTGCTACAAATAGACCTGATATAATCAATCTTGCATTGCTAAGGCCTAGCCAACTTGACCAATTGTCATCTTAATGAAGTGATAAATGTGTCTGTTCTAGCAGGGACCTTCCACTGACAAATAGCCAATGCTATTCAATTAGGCTTCGGCTATGGAAACTTAGCTATGGAAACTTTTTCTTAAGTGGTAGATAATGCTATGAAAACCTTTCTTTTTAAAATAAAAATCCTCCTGGAAAATATTATATACTAAATCAATTCTAAAACAAAGAAAGTCTAGTTCAACTGATAGCTACAAAAAAGAAGTGAGAACCCCGAGGCAATGGATGAGGATGATAGTGATGAGGTAGTTGAAATAAAGGCTGCTCATTTTGAGGAGTTAATGAAATATGCCTAAAAAGTGTCAGTGATGTTGATATTCGGAAGTATCAAGCCTTTGCATAAACACTACAATAATCTCGAGGCTTTGGTTCTGAATTTGGATTTCTAGATAGACTGGCTGTTGTTTCTGATGTTGCTTTGGATGTATTTTCTATAGCAGATAATAAAGATGATGATGAATTATACAATTAGGAAACTTAGTACATAATTTTCTTCTCCATATTAAAAGAATTAATTTAGTTAAATAAAGCTTTATGTCCCAAACACAATGACAACTAGGATGTGAATTTAATCTTTCGGATAGCTAAAGAGTCAAAAAAGATAACAGATAGTTCAATATAACCTAAAAAAATTTCCATGTAAGAGTTGAACTCTAAAATTTATGGTATGAAGTCCTGCAACTTGCGGCTAAGAATATGATACTGAATAATTATGACTTATTTTAAAAATTCAGGAAAACTTAACCATTTCTATAGTGATTACTTAAAAAAAAGTATACCTGATCGATGACTCAATATTTGTAACCTCTTAGAAACTTTTCCTTTCCACTTCAATATCTTTCCTTGATAATTCTTGATCTCCTCAAAACCACTAGAAAAAAAAAAGGACAATAGAACTTGCTACTTTAGAAAATTGAATCAATACTTAACTTAAACATTACAGTCATGAAGGGTGTAACAAAATCTGATATGCTAATAGACAAACTCATTTTGCACAAAATGGCATTAAGCATGGTTTTTGGTTTACATGTGGTACATCAATTCCTTCACCAAAGACATTATCTATTACATTTATAATCATTTATTTAGGTTCCATAGCACTAGCGTATACACAAAAAGAATTTGTATTAAAAAAAACATGGACACTACATATATATAAAAATAACCTGTTAAAAAAATAGAGGCCACTGAGGATAATTACATAGGTCTCCAAAAACAACATTACCCAACTCTTTCTCTCAAGCCAAAGACTCAATGTGTTCAATTGCCCAGACTAGCAATTAATTCTATGTTGAGTATATATGTTAGGCCCTCCTGTAGTTTGAATGAATTAAGAATAGAAGATAGGAACTGATTTAACACTTCACCTACTCAAAAACACAAACCAATGAAATAATCCACATTAGGCCAAGAGAGGTTGACGCATTAAATACGAGAATACTTACACAAAATGAATCTGAATCATGCTAGACAATGACAATGAGAAGTCCACACTCATTGTGATATTTATCTTCAGGTGTCCACACTCGTTCTATTGCTTGTTGCTAGTGGGTCATAGTCAGTCATCGGGGGAGCCCTGTTTTGGCACTAGTCATGTAGTACAAGCACTAGAATTGAGTTTTTTGGAACGGGCTGGGAAATTTTTGTATATCAACATGTGATAGAGTTTGGGGATTTTTTAGTATTTAAATACATCTGTGGGATGTATTTCAGAGTTCAGATATATGGGAAGAATGGTTGTGCAAAATATATTTATGTTTTTCATTCTGAGAAGATCCAAAGTGATTTTGAGTCATAGAGGACCTGAGATCATGTCAAAGTTGGCTGGAGAAAGTGAAAGAAATCTCCGGAAGGCTTTTGAGGAGGCTAAGAAGAATGCCCCATCCATTATATTTATTGATGAGATATTACAGAGATTTTTCAGTAGGGTCTAGCAATCCATCTGTTATGCTCTGCATGAAACTGTGGGTTTTTTCATTGTGTTTGAACTATTTGAGAGATAGACTCTGACTGGTGATGCATAATTGGTTTGCATGTTTGCAATGTGGAAGCAATGTTGGGGATGTTGGTGGTGTTGCGGATAGAGTCCTTAACCAATTGTTGATAGAGATGGATGGTATGACAACCAAGAAAATAGTTTTCATTATACCTAATGGCATTGGCCCGTTATACCCAAGGATTCAATAGAGCTGATATTACAGAGATTTGTCAACGGGCTTGCAAGTATGCTATTAGAGAAAATATTGAGAAGGTGAATTTCAATTGCGGTGGCTTTTGCAAACTAGATTTGGTTATGAATTTCTTAATGCTTTTTTTTTAACTGGTTTGTTAGAATTTTACATTTTACCTTTCTTTTTAAAAAAAAATCTTGCTGGAAAATATTCTATACTAAATCAATTCTACAACAAAGAAATTCTAGTTCAACTGATAGCTCGAAAAGTGTCAGTGATGCTGATATTTGAAAGTATCAATCCTTTGCACAAACACTACAGCAATCTCGAGGCTTTGATTCTGAATTTGGATTTCCAAATAGACCTGTTGCTGCTTTGGATGTATTTGCTATAGCAGATAATGAAGATGATGATGACTTATATAGTTAGGAAACTTAGTACACAATTGTCATCATAATGAAGTGACAAATGTGTCTATTCTAGCAGGGACCTTCCGCTGACAAATAGCCAATACTATTCAATTTGGCTCCGGCTGTGGAAACTTAGCTATGGAAACTTTTACTCAAGTGGTAGATAATGCTACGAAGACCTTTATTTTTAAAAAAAATCCTCCTGGAAAATATTCTATACTAAATCAATTCTACAACAAAGAAAGTCTAGTTCAACTGATAGCTACAAAAAAGAAGTGAGAACCCCAAGGAAATGGATGAGGATGATAGTGATGAGGTAGTTGAAATAAAGGCTGCTCATTTTGAGGACACAATGAAATATGCCTGAAAAGTGTCAGTGATGCTGATATTCGGAAGTATCAAGCCTTTGAACAAACACTACAATAATCTCGAGTCTTTGGTTCTGAATTTGGATTTCTAGATAGACCTGTTGTTGCTTCTGCTGCTTCTTCAAATGTATTTGCTACAACAGATAATAAAGATGATGATGACTTATACAATTAGGAAACTTAGTACACAATTATCATCTCAATATTAAAAGAATTAATTTAGTTAAATAAAGCTTTATGTCCCAAACACAATGACAACTAGGATGTGAATTTAATCTTTCTGATAACTAAAGAGTCAAAAAAGATAACAGATGGTTCAATATAACCTACAACTTTTTCCATGTAAGAGTTGAACTCTAAAATTTATGGTATGAAGACCTGCAACTTGCAGCTAAGAATATGATACTGAATAATTATGACTTATTTTAAAAATTCAGGAAAACTTAACCATTTCTATAGTGATTACTTAAAAAAAAGTATACCTGATCGATGACTCAATATTTGTAACCTCTCAGAAAATTTTCCTTTCTGCTTCAATATCTTTCCTTGATAATTCTTGATCTCCTCGAAACCACTAGAAAAAAAACAATGACAACAGAACTTGCTACTTTAGAAAATTGCATCAATACTTAACTTAAACATTATAGTCATGAAGGGTGTAACAAAATATGATATGCTAATAGAAAAACTCATTTTGCACAAAATGGCATTAAGCATGGATTTTGGTTTACATGTGGTACATCAATTCCTTCATCGAAGACATTATCTATTACATTTATAATTGTTTATTTAGGTTCCATAGCACTAGCACATACACAAAAAGAATCTGTATTAAAAAAAAACATGGACACTACATATATATAAAAATAACCTATTAAAAAAAAAAGAGGCCACTGTGGACAATTACACAGGTCTCTAGAAACAACATTACCCAACTCTTTTTCACAAGCCAAAGACTCAATGTGTTCAATTGCCCAAACTAGCATTCAATTCTATGTTGAGTATATCTATTAGGCCCTCCTGTAGTTTGAACGAATTAAGAATAGAAGATAGGAACTGATTTAACACTTCACCTACTCAAAAAAACAAACCAATGAAATAATCCACATTAGGCCAAGATAGGTTGACGCATTCAATACGAGAATACTTACACAAAATGAAGCTGAATCATGCCAAACAATGACAATGAGAAGTTGACGATTGGGCCTTCTAATTTTTTATTTGATAGTTTCTTGACAATGACACATTCAAAATTCACTTATGAGCAAAGACCTAGAATGAATGAAATTGATTAAATAATGAAGGTATGTTAGTTTGAGCTTCACTTGGTTTCGAGAATACTTTAATATTCTCTACTTAACAACGCCAAGCACGTGAAGGTGGAAGCTCATCTGGCCTCACCCCCCTCCCCCTAACATCAATATAAATTCCCCATTAACATCTAATTACACACTTCATTCATCCATTTATGAACTATAACATTCAATCAATACAATCACATAACATCCATTAATATGATATAATAAATACGGTGAAGAAAAAACTAAAAAGAGTCAATGCAGAAATTATTACTATTTTCACAATAGTACATGTGTTGTTGGGTAAGCTCCCAGTAGCGCTCAGGAAAATATGCATGTTCATCACCTGTGCATATGAAGTGGCTCTAATGGTAGGTACAATCACAAAATTCTGCATACTCCTTATTTTTTCCTGGGTTGATATTGTCAGACATGGTCTTTTTTGAATGGAATGACTCATTACTTGTACATTGACTAGAATGTTGGTGGAAGAAGGATGATTTGCTTGCAACCTACAGATACACAAACACTGAACAACCATTTTTACAACTCTAATTTTCTCAACACAAAGGGACATTTATCATAGCCATAAAAACATGATTGTTTTAAAATGGAATACACTAAGGAGTACCATCAGAAATATTGATCATTTACAATCATGAATAGTTAACCTAAATCAAATAGCTCATTTTTTTATCAGCATGTGTAGTCTCTGTGTATATGAAAAATGAATGAAATATATATCAAGATGAAATAAAATAGTGAACAAAAATTCAAATTCAAGGCCTAATTTATCAAGAGCAACAAACATTAGGAAGAAAGGAAAATTATTAAGACTATAGAAAAATCATTAAGACTAGAAAATCACGTTCTTGAAAAATCATTAAGACTACAGAAAAATCATTTAGACTAGAAAATCAAGTTCTAGAAATGGACTGTTCTGGTGCTTTGCCATTACAACAATTGAGCATTCATCATTTGGTACTTCTTGGTGTATTCCATTTAAGTTTTTCAGTTGTCATATTTATGTGCATGTTCTTTATGTGTTTGGCTTCTCTCCCTCACAAGGGATACACCGATAGGTAATTGATTTGAAAGCATAATGATTTGATAGTCTTTTTTTAGGATAGGCATAATCATCCCACCAACCTTAATTAGCAACATTTGTGATATATGTCAAGTACTTATAGTCAGTATGCCCAACAAACAAAGACTTAGTAGTAAAAGCATGTCCTTTGATTTACTAGTTTACTTATAATCAGTATGTCCTTTGGTTTACTAGTTTAATCTAGTTTAAGAATGGTTTGTTTCATGTTTGAATGTATCATTGAATGAAGCTTGGCTATATTAAGTACAATCCTAAGACTCGTGACTCTTCATATTCTCTTGTTTCCTTCAGACCTCCAAACATGTGTACTTTGAGATTTCCTCCAACAAATGGACTTGTGATGATTTTCACAATAGTACATGTGTTGGAGGACTACTCAAAGTACTACTTAGGCCAATCTGACTGTTCATCACCTATGCATATAAGAGTTGATCATAGAAGGTATATGCACAGATGAAAAACATGCATATTTGACCAAGCAATATTGGGAGCTAGACCTAGTAGTAAATAGATTTGTGGTGATTTTCACAATAGTACATGTGTTGCTGGGTAAGCTCCCAATAGCGCTCAGGCAAATATGCATGTTCATCACTTGCGCATATGAAGTGGCTCTAATGGAAGATACAATCACTAAATTTTGCATACTCCTTACTTTGTTCTGGGTTGATATTTTTAGACATGGTCTTTCTTGAATGGAATGACTCATTACTTGTACATTGACTATAATGTTGGTGGAAGAAGGATGATTTGTTTGCAACCATTTTTTCAACTCTAATTCTCTCAACACAAAGGGACATTTATCATAGCCATAGAAACATGATTATTTTAAAATGGAATACACCAAGGATTACCATCAGAAATATTGACTATTTACAATCATGAATAGTTAACCTTAATCAAATAGCTCATTTTTTTATCAGCATGTGTAGTCTTTGTGTATGTGAAAAATGAATATAATATCAAGCTGAAATAAAACAGTGAACAAAAATTCAAATTCAAGGCCTAATTTATCAAGAGCAACAAACATTAGGATGAAAGAAAAATCATTAAGACTATAGAAAAAGCATTAAGACTAGAAAATCAAGTTCTAGAAAAATCATTACGACTATAGAAAAATCATTTATACTAGAAAATCAAGTTCTAGAAATGGATAGTTCTGATGCTTTGTCATTACAATAATTGAGCATTCATCATTTTGTATTGTGTATTTCATTCAAGTATGTCAACAATGTTCAAGAAATAAGAAAAATTATTAGGACTATAGAAAAATCAAGTCCTAGAAATGGATGGTTCTAATATTGCTTTGCCATTACAACAATTCAGCATTTATCATTTGGTACTTCTTGGTGTATTCCATTTAAGTTTTTTAGCTGTCGTATTTATGTGCATGTTCTTTATGTGTTTGGCTTCTCTCCCTCACAAGGGATACGCTGATAGGTAATTGATTTAAAAGCATAATGATTTGACAGTTAGAAGGTTGGTTAATAGATTCCAATCGGTTCTTTGTAGAGGGCAGTCGATTTGGAGTACACTTAATTTTTGTGCAATTTTGGAGTACACTATCCCGTAGGTACAGTCAAAACACCAGCGTATTGATTTGAAAGTTTAGAATGTGATCTTTGCTTGGTGGTAACGTAGGAACATTTCTAGGCATATAGTTTTTCCTTTAAGGGAAGATTGTAGGGCCCAAATAATAGCCTTCAATTATATGTACTAAGTGTTACAAAGGAACTATGTTGACTTTATTTTGTAGTTTTTTAACATGAGAGTTTGTAGATTAATAGGAGTTCACATTTTTATAGGAACATATATGGACGATTCTAATGCTTTTCCATTACAACAATTGAGCATTCATCATTTGGTATATGAACAAGTGAAAAACATGCAGACATCCAAACATGTGTATTGTGAGCTTTCCTGCAACAAATGGACTTGTGATGATTTTTACAATAGTACATGTGTGGTAGGAAAGATCAAAGTACAAAGCATGGAATATTGTAGTAGAATAAATTATAAAACAATACATTCCTTTTTCATCTTTTGAAAAATATTTCTTTACTATTTTTAAATAATAATCTTGAAACTATCATGATTTCATCCCTTACACAATGTGTTAACTTGTTAATTAAACCCTCCATAAACGCAACATTGGTTGACAAACTGAACAATGACCTGACATAGGGTTACATTATAATTAGTTCAAAGACTAACACAATGTATCTTAACCATACTCCAAAAAAAAACTTACTCAAATTAGACTTTGACATATAATCACAGACAAGAGAACTCAAAATGAGGTTTAAGATTTTAATGAAAAATCAACAATATGTATGAAGCCCAATATGAAATAGCTAGGGATATAAACAAGAACTATCCACATAGGTTATAGAGACTAAAACCTTGCCATTGATCCATACGGGTATAACACAAAACTTTACACTAATTTAGAAAACCCAAATGATATTATACCATTGTTTACTTCAAAACTAACATGGGTGTTGAAACCAAATAGAGAGTTTATCAAGATAACAGTTGTTGAAACAGATTTACATAAACCAACTAACTCAAAACACAAACCCTCTTTTGAATAATTTAATTTTAAATTTGGTTGTGTTCAAGGAACTATGTTGACTTTATTTTGTAGTTGGTTAACATGAGAGTTTGTAGATTAATAGGAGTTCACATTTTTAAGGGAACGTATAATTCAATTGAGCATTAATGCCCATCTATATCTAGTGAGATGAACATAACTCATGTACCTCATGCTAGTGTGCTTGGATTAGACTAGACATTATCCAACCGCCTGTGAGGGTTGTCATTGTTATTAATTGGTGTAAAAGGAGGACTGCTTGTGTGTTATAGCACTTTATATAAATACTCACTATTTGGATAATGTCTAGTCTAATGAAAAATAGTGTATACAAGGTATCCAAGCACACTAGCATGAGGTACATGAGTTATGTGCATCTCACTAGTTATAGATGGGCAATGATGGCACACTAGTATCTGTGAACTCCTATTAATCTACAAACTCTCATGTTAAACAACTACAAAATAAAGTCAACATAGTTCTATTAACACAACCAAAGTTAAAATTAAATTATCTAAAACAAATGATGCCTTAGAGGGATAGAGGAACACTTTCCTAAAGAATTTTGACTATTGTTTGTGAAAAATCCTCCAAGGAATGCAGGTACTCCCAGGGAGATCCAGGAGTTGAAGGAGAAGAACACAAAGTTGCAGGAATCTTACAATTCACTTTTGGCTAGGCTTGAAGCACTGGAATCCAATCAAAGAAGAGTAGAAGATTGTTAGTCCCAGTTTCTGTCTTGATCCTTGGTTTTTCTTAAGAAAATGTGTGTCCTCAGAATTGTCTCTGTGTCAAAATATGCCTCTTACAGACTTCCCTTTGATCTTTGTAATTAGTTCATTCATTGCTTTTATCTTCTCGGTCACTTAACATTTTAGACTTAGAATGGTCTTGAACACCCCTGAACACCGGCGAATAGTGTAGAACTGTGTTCCCTTAGGTTCAAAGATGTTCGCATTTTTTTTTAACATTTTGATTAAGTTTGCACTTTTGCAGGTGATCGGTTGTTTTCTTTGATAACACCGAAAAGGGGATAAAACATAAGGCAATTTGAATCGTAAGAAGTTTCAACTTAATGATGTCGGGTATGGAATTTTGCCTAAAGTTTGTCGACTGTAAAAATTCTTGAACAGCAAAGAATGATTGAGAACTCTAGAGAACTTAGTTCATGTATGTTCAAGAGAGTTCAGTGACGTCAGCCAGAGCATGAGTTTCTAAAGCTAGCAGTGTGTTGGGACCCACAACAAAGGGAATTAAATGCTAGCACATAACAAACTTAATGAAGTACCTCCTTGGTTTGCGCAACCATAATTAGAAGTGATGGCCTCGAGACTTGTTTAAATAATGATTACTGTCTCTTGATTTAAATGTCAAATCAAATCCGTGGCATTAATGGCAAGGATTTGTAATCAATTTAGGTACCCTAAAGGTATACTTAAGCTTAATTCTGTGTTCATCTTATTACAAAAGTGTGAGTTTTCTTCAAGAGCTGGTGCATGGAGGTAGTCTTGGAAAAGCTTTGTACTTAGGGGTGTCTGCAATTCAGAGGTGAGTTAGCTATGGTGCTTGTTCTTTTTATAAATATTTATGATCAGCTGTGAAGGGTTGGGGGTTATTTACAATGAAAATGAAGTCAATTTTTCATTTGTTTGGGAATTCTTCCAGTCTGGTGTGTGATGGTCCTACAATTATAGACACTGATTTAGAAGGGTATGACATTGAAAACCTAACTTCCTGGCTCTTGAATTCTTTAGATGACACACCAGCTCTAGAAATTCTACATAGTGATTTATGTTCTAGAGCCACATTTCCTCCCGCTATTGCCTATCCTAAGCTCATTTTTAAGTGTATTCAATGTTATGATGCGAGGACTGAATCTATAAAGAAGAAAGATGGCTCTGTTCTGATACCCATTAAGAGGGAGTTAGTTGCTCAAGCCCTACAAATACCAGAAAAGGATTTCTTCACCTTCTCACCAGCCCAATCTATTATAAAATTTAATGAAAATAGAGATGCAAACCGCACCTCTATGGCTAGAAACTGGTTACTAAATCCTCAGAGGGGTGGTTCCCGCCTCCCAAAGAAGTTTAATAGGACCCATGTTCATCCATACATCAGTGACCTCATAGTCATGTTACACCGGGTCAGTGGTTCTCAGGTTGCCTTTTTATTTTCCGACTAGATGTACTTTTATGTCTAGATTATCTTGGATGGGACCCAAACTCTTGATTGGGCTGAGTTAATCGCAAGCTCTCTAAGGGAACAACTTAATGCATCCAAGTTAACAGGGAGTGACTTCTTTATGTCCTTGTATCTCATTTACTATCTTGCATGTAGCAGATCTTGGCTTGGTCTCCCTCATGAACCCTTGGTTGCAAATATGAGTGTGTATGAATTCTATCCCCTTTTGCAGAAAAATAAAGCTATTGAAGATCATAAAAAAGTCCATGATACCTTTCTGGGTAAACTGTGTTATGAACTGGTTAGTACACCAGGTAAAAGAATCAGTCCTAAAGCTCAGACTTTGATAACCAAGTATGGGAGCTACTACATTCAATTCCCAAAATTTACCTATATCAAGGTTGGGGGTTTCGAAGATCAACCGTTAAGGCTTCCTAGGTACACCCTTGAATGTTTTGTATTGGCTGAAATTTGCTGGTAGTTATCAACAGTTTTGAAAAGATTTTTACCTGAAGATGAATGGATAAAATTTTTTCTTATTTCTTTAGGAAGACTATCATGTAATACAATGGTGGATGTTGTTAGCATTCGGTGTGCTATCCATCATTTCAGCTTCAAATTTTATGTAGAACGGGTGGGGTTTGACAATAAGAATTATGCTAGTGGAGTCCTAGGCCTTAGGGCACATATGTTTCCTGTCCCTCACCTAGAAGATTTCTGGGAGGATTGCAAAGATGAGTCATAGGTAGAAGAAAGAGAACATAGTCATTTATGTGTTTCATAGATTCAGTCCATGATGTTACAAATAAATGTAGAGGGATTCACTGATGATGGGTCAGATATGTTTGATCCTAATTACAAAAAATCTATTGAGAAAAATGAAGTGATTGTTGACTGGTCTAAAAATGAAGAAGATGACATTGAGGAGAGAACTTCACATGTGATTCGCTTAACCAATGAGTGGCTACAGAGAAGAAGGAAGAGCAAAGGAGTTAGAGTAGAAAAAGAAGAAGTTACATTTTCTCCTTTAGATCCTTCTATTTCTATTTCTAATTCACCTCCACATATTGGAACTGCAGGGGCTTCCGAGAAATCTCAAGTCAGGAACTCAAAGAAGAAGATTATAACTTATTCTCTCCCAACTGTTTTACCACAAAGGGTAACAAGATCTAGAACCAAGTCAAGGACAAAGAAAGATATGGCTCAGATAGAACCTCTGATGGTAAACCTGGATGATGATAAAATGGAAGATATCAGTTTCCATATATCAGAAAATGAACAAATAGGAAAGGACCTCTGTGACCTAGATGATGCTACATTAGAAGTGATATCCACACCAATGAAGACACCTGAACAGTCCTTGAGTTCTAGAGTTTCACTTCCCTGGCCGTTATTTACTGTAAGTAAAAAGTGCAATTTAGTTCCTGCTTCAATTCCTGTTAAAGATATTGTAAGTAAATATGTTCAAAAGACTCCAAAGACAAAAAAGGTTAAGAGCATGGCTCGCATGTTTACTGATGAGAAAACTAGAAAATGGACCGCTGAAGTTGCCACTTACAAACCTAAGGAAGGTAAGGAAGATGAATAGGAGGTTAAAGCTGAAGACTTTGAGATTACCAAAGTAGAGTTGGGAAACATGGACAGGGCTGGCAAAAATAACTTATTCAAAGAGATTGCACAACAAATGCTGAACTCTTCTTGGCAGGATGGAAAAGAAAATAAGGAATTGAAACAAACTATAGTGACTCTATCACAATTTATTAACACCTTCTGTAGCTTTGATGCCACTCCCTTAGTTCAATCTCCCCAAGTCTTTGACCCAGAATCAACCGAAAGCAAGAATTTTCTCAACCAAGTTCAAAAGGGACGTGCTCTAGCAGTTTTTGTGGAGGAGTGGATTTGTGAAATCCTTAAGAGTGGTTCTAAGTATTTAAAAGATGTGCATGAGGTTCTACATGATACATAAATTTTGATAGGAGAACTACAATCTCAAAGATAGGTATGGGAGAGGGATGAAGAAAAATGGTTCGCCGCCATGTCCAAGTTTCTTGAAATTGAAAAGTATGGCTATGTAAAGTTTTGGACAGATCAGGGTGTCAAAGTACAAGATGACTCTACCTTCTTTTTTCTTAGAAAAAATATAAGTTGGCATTTGAGCACTGTCAGAAGTAGTATTTCTAAGAACAAGGACAATGAGCATGAGATCAAGCAGTTACAAAAGGCTATGATCACTGAACTTAAGGTGATAAACTTTGCTCATACATATACAACTACTATGGGAGAAGAGGAATAGAAAATAGCCCTTGTTGTGTTTGAAAACACCATGAAGAAACTTAAGGACAAACTAAACCCTAAACCCTCAGACTTAACTCAGGTTGCCCAAGTCGAATCAATGCTCTATCTTGGTGTGGACCAGTTCCCTTTAACCATTGAGAAAGTCAGGAAAGTAAAGTGGACCAAAGAAGCCGCAATGTTTAGGATCATGAACCTGAGGGTACCGCACATGCCGCATGCCAAGGTACTACTGCAGGCACGTAAGCAGCTAGAGATGAAAAAGCATACTGTAGCGGAAGGAGAGAATATCGCCGAAGAAGAGGAGCGTGCCTCCGATAAAGATGCAGAGATTGACATTTAATCTTTTCAGTTTCATGCTTTAAAACTCATGGGGCCAGGTGTCCTTTTAACTCTTTAAGCTATTTTAACTATTTAACCGAGAGGTCAAGTTTTTTGGGAGACCTCTCGGCTTTGCTCAAACTTTAAATAGCTTAGTTTTCATAGAAGCAGGAGTTAGAAAATTTTGAAAGGTAGACTTAGTATTTTTTCTTGGAAGAAGTTTTCTTTGAAATAGTACTCTCAGATTTTCCAAGTTGGCTATATAAGGATTTATTTTCTGTTGCATGTTTTGATCTGTGTTATGGAAACAACAATCTGATTATATATATATACTTGCTCCGAATCTTTGTAGTTTGAATTGGATGAACATATGTCCTGTGTTTGATTGATATGTTCATTTCTGGTATATAAAATCTTATCCAGCATTCTTGGGATTTTTGTTAATCTGTCATTAAATCATTACATTTTAGTTCTAGTAAATTATATGATTTGGAAACAGGAAACTGTGATTTTCTGTTTGATCAAATCTTTCTCATAAAGTAGTCGTTTACATGCTGAACATCTGAAGAATGTTTTAGCAGCCTTATAAGCTTTCAGGTCAAAAGCTAAAACCAGAATAGTTGTTAGAAAAGAAAAACTTGAATTGCAAATTCAATTAGGGAGCTGTACCTAAGAAAGAATTCAGAGGGAAGTGGAGAGCATCCAACACTTACCCAATTGTTAGTAAAAAATTTGGTATTAAAAAGGGCTATAGGGAAGAGTTATCAAGAGATAAAATTAAGACTAAATCTGTTTACTAACAAAGATGAAGGTGTTGATAGTGAAGAAGAGGAAGAAACCCATAAGGAAGGGGAAGGAGAGGAAGAAGAGGATAATAGGTTTTATAATCATGAAGTTGACAACTTTGTTGTCAACTCCATGATTCAATATTAGTTTATTTCATATACCAACCATCATGTTACAAATTGAGTTTGAGTTGGTTGGAGTCATTGCAGTTCAAAGTTAGTTATATGAATTAGTTGTTGGATGTTTCAGTTTTGAAAAAGTTCTATACAATTCAAAAACTAAGAGGAAATAGGAGAGCGAGCAGAGTAGAGTAGTAGGGGATGAGAATCAATTAAGGGATAGTGATTATGTAATAAGGAATAGCATAATAAAGAAATCAATTTTGCTATCTTCCGGTTCTTCATATTCTTGTTTGTAGTTTTCTGTTCTCAAAATTCCTGATTGATAATGAAGGATGGATTAGAAATGTTTTGAAGCTATGTTGTATTCAAATCTAGTATTATTTGAAGTTCAGTTTCGAAGGTCTTTATTAATGTTTGGATGAAAATATGATTTGATAGTTCTTTGTTTTTATTTAGAGTTTGATAAGTTCTTGGTATCAGGTTTCTGATGGAAAAACATAATAGTGAATGTTATTGGGTTGTTGATGAAGGAATTTAATAGCTTATTAAATCAAGCTTTACCTGTTAATGGCTAACAATAATGAAGAGTCTATTCTATTTTAGGAATCTATTTTGGGATAGTCCAGAATGGGACAGTCATGTGTTTGGAAGAGTATAAATGTTTATTTTAAATGTTAATGTAGTATCATGATAATCGGGTCAAGAATTAGTTGGTTGGTTAGTTTGAAGTAAACTGACAAGTGCTTGATTTGGAGAAACCAAATCAAATAGTATTTGGTAATTCAGACTGCGAAAGGCATTCAAATTCTATGAGTCTATGTAATCCCGATTTGGGATAGATTGAGTTGAATTGATGGAAGACCCATATAAATGATTCCAGAAAATAAAGAGGACACATTGAAGAACATCTATGATTGCATGTCAATTCATAGTCATTTATGTATGTCTATAATATCGGCCTGATTTGGGGCAAGTTGGGTTTGGCTTTGACAAAAGTTCATGCAATTTTGAATTGGCATATGTTGGCCCTATGTAGATATTGGCATAAATAATCTCAGTTTATGTTTTGATTGAGAGTATAATGAACCAAATACATTTAAATAATGATGCCCATCTCATTTTGATAAATGTGTAACTAATCCTTTGGTGCTACTACCACTGTGCGCTCTGCATCAGCAAGGAGTCTATGGTTGCTTTGTTATTTAGGGTATTTTTAAGCACTTATGAAGCCGTAGTGTGTAGACAGTCACACCTGGTCTAAAAGAGTCCATAGAAAGCCAACTGTAGAAATTTGACTGCCCTTTTTTTATGTCAAAAATGGTCCATAGATGACTGTCACATGATTTCTTTCAGATTTCTCCACCAAATTATCTCAGACCGGTCACAATTGAAAGCTATGACTCCAAGTAGACTTCCTATGGAGTTAGATTTGACATTCCAATCCACACAAAGTCAGAAAAAAACAAATACTAGTAAAAAAAATGTTTAAAACATAGTTTTCTCAATCTTGTTTCCAATATTTCCTCTTCCAACCTTACAATCATAAACCTAACACTAGTATATTTACAGTGTAGCATGATGCAGTGATTCAAAAATTTAGGGTTTTGCAAGTTCATCTCTGAATCAAATGTATATAAACAATGATAAAAAAATGTGCTATCAAATACCAAATACATGATGCCCTAGCACATATTATAGTAAAATGTATATAAAACTAGGTCTTTTTATAGTGTGATGGGACTCTTTTAGACCAGGTGTGATTGTCTACACACTATGGCTTCAGAAGTTCTTAAAAAGACCCCAAAGATAGTTGTTTATATACATTTGATTGTAGAAATCCAACTACCCTAGTTTTATGTCAAAAATGGTCTATAGATGACTGTCACATGATTTCTTTCAGATTTCTCCACCAAATGATCTCAAACCGATCACAATTGAAAGCTGACTCTAGATAGACTTCCTATGGAGATAGATTTGACATTCCAATCCACACAAAGTCAGAAGAAACCAAATACCAGTAAAAAAAATGTTAAAAACACAGTTTTCTCAATCTTGTAGGCAATATTTCCTCTTCCAACATTACAATCATAAACCTAACACTAGTACATTTACAGTGTAACATGATGCGGTGATTCAAAAATTTAGGGTTTTGCAAGTTCATCTCTGCAAGTTCATCTTTGAATCAAATGTATATAAACAATGATAAAAAAATGTGCCAGCAAATACCAAATACATGATGCCCTAGCACATATTATAGTAAAATATATATAAAACTAGGTCTTTTTATAGTGTCCTGGCACTCTTTTAGACCAGGTGTGACTGTCTACACATCATGGCTTCAGATGTGCTTTAAAAGACCCCAAAGATCATTGTTTATATACATTTGACTGTAGAAATCTGACTGCCCTAGTTTTATGTCAAAAATGGTCTATAGATTACTGTCACATGATTTCTTTCGGATTTAGCCACCAAATGATCTCAGACCGGTCACAATTGAAAGCTATGACTCTAGGTAGACTTCCTATGGAGTTAGATTTGACATTCCAATCCACACGAAATCGGAAAAAAACAAATACCAGTATAAAAAATGTTAAAACATAGTTTTCTCAATCTTGTTTGCAATATTTCCTCTTCCAACCTTACAATCATAAACCTAACACTAGTATATTTACAGTGTAACATGATGTGATGATTTAGAAATTTAGGGTTTTGCAAGTTCATCTCTAAATCAAATGTATATAAATAATGATCAAAAATGTGCCAGCAAATACTAGATACATGATGTCGTAGCACATTGCTCACGGGCCCAACAAAACAATAAAACAATGCCAAATAAATGCAGAGTAAGGAAATCCTTACAGGCGGTCCTCCTTTTACACCAAATCACAGTGGTAACCCTCGCAAGTAGGCGGTCCTCCTTTTACTCTCACAGGCTCCAGCTCTTTCACTCGCTCCCAACTTAAAACCAAAAAATGAAATGAGATACAAAATCTTTTTTCTTTTTAAAGTTATGCCCGTGTTCGTCAAAATTCTGACCTACATAGTATTGGTCAAAATTTCAACTAACACAGGCATGGATTTTTAAAAAAAGGAAGTTTTCCTTCTATAATCCAACCAACCTAAATCTTTTTAATTGATGGTTAAAAATTTTGGTATAAAAATGAGGTCAAATGTAGTATTGTTGGGTTTCCCTATAACCAAAATATTGGTGTTGTGTTCAAGTGTTCTTTCATTGTGTTTGTGCTTAATGTTAATCTATACTTAATTGGGTAAAGAATTGAAAATTTTAGATAACTGATTCACCCCCCCCTCTCAGTTATCTCTTGGGACTATTCCTAACAAAGACTCCTCATGTTATAAGCACCTAAGGAGTGTACCATCTAGACTCTATTTGTACAAGTCATTACCTATGATGACATACCACGATGCATTTCAGATAAGGTAGCACTTTTCATGGCGGTTGAAGGTATTAGGGATGATTTGGTCTTGAAGGTAGGAGTAGATGTGTTTGTATCAGGAGGAATCATGACCAACAACAGTGTAGATCATGCAGGTTTCTGGGAAATCATATGCAGGGAATGACAGTGCTTCCACTAGGAACTCATAACGTAGCTCATGTTCGGGTTGTTGTAGTAGAGATGATATTGTTTCCATGGCATCAGTAGGCTTATTCTCCATTCTAGGAATTTTCTCAAAAGTGACTGAGATGAAATACTTCTTTAGGTCATCGACCATGCATTTGTAAGGAACTAGTTTTTCATTTTTCATTTGATACACATGATTGACTTGGTGTATGACTAGTTGTGAGTCTCCATGAATGTGTAATTCTGTCACTCACCATTCAATTACTATCTTCATGCCATTGAGTAGAGCTTCATATTCAGCTATATTGATTATGCAAGGAAATTTGATTCTGAATGCTTTAGGTATGGAGTAACCTTGCGGTGTGACGAACAATATGCCTGCTCTTGATGCATTATGTGTATAAGATCCATCAAAGAAAAGATGTCAAGTCCTAGAAGAGATGTGCATGATGGATGAATCAGGAAATTCCATCTGTAATGGTGTATCATCAGACATTGGTGCTTTAGTCAACTGATCTGCAATAACTTGGCCTTTGATAGCTTTCCTTTCAACATATTTAATGTCAAATTCACTCAATAGAATCACCCATTTTTCTAATCTATCTGTGAGGGCAGCTTTGCTCAATAAATATTTCAATGGATCTATCTTAGCTATCAATTGTGTTGTATGAGCCAACATATAATGTCTCAATTTCTATGATGTGAAGATCATAGCTAGACATACTTTCTCAATCATTGAATAGTTTTTCTCATACACTACCAATGTTCTGTTGATGTAATAAATAGCTCTTTCCTTCTTGTTTTCATCATGTTGTGCTAGTAATGCCCCTAGTGATGTATCTATGGAAGAGACATATAGTAATAATGGCTTCCCTTATATAGGAGGCATCAAAATAGGAGGATTTTATAGATATTGCTTGATGTAGTTGAAATTCTTCTCACATTCCTTGTTCCATGAAAAAGTCACACCTTTATGTAATGTATTTGTAAAAGGTTGTGATATATCTCTTATTTGAGATATGAAATGTTTGATGGATTGCACCCTTCCTTGCAAGGTTCTCATTTGACTAATATTTTTGGGAGGTTGCATCTCTAGTATAGCCTTGACTTTAGCTAGATCCACTTCAAATGACCTTCTTTGAAATAATATATCCTAGGAGATTTCCAGAAGTGACACCAAAAGCACATTTCTTAGGTTTCAGTCTAAAACTAAACTTCTCCATTATATCTAGTATTTTGCTCAAATTAGCTAGATGTTCCGATCTTGTCATAGACTTAGCTAAGGTGTCATCAACATAGTCTTCCATAGTTTGTTGCATCATATCATGAAAGATAAATTTCATAGCTCTCTAATATGTAGCTCCAGCATTCTTAAGACCAAGGAAAACTTTAGTGGCAAATATTCACCATTTGGCGAATGTCACATGTCAGCAACCTGGGATTTGGTGAATATAATGTGTATATCAGGTTGACTGTGTCACCCAAAATTTATAAATATTGGGTCGAATACCTAGGTCCATCACCCATTGGTTTATGTATTTTTTCCCTTTCCTTTCACAATATTGTCGATCGAATCTAATTGTTGGACACTATAAATTGGAAAAAATTGCCTATAATTTCCAAAGCTTTTTGTAATTTACAACCATATTCACCAATATTTGGTTGACATTTAAGGTTAGGGTATGAGTTACGTATATAGATTTGACATGTGTCTCTATTCTAGAGACTTTCAATGACACTTTATGTCTTTTAAAACTTTGTCCCAAAATAGATTTGACACGCGTCTCTATTCCAGAGACTTTTGGGGGAATGTTTGTGTCCTTTGAAACCTTGGCCCGAAATAGAATCCCTGCCATTGATATTGAATCATCCAATAGTTACAAAAAGTAGAGTTAGCTCCTATCAATAGATAGAAAATTAACTCATGGTACTATCTTGGGGGTGCTACCCCAAAACCCCTCTCGAATAATGATGGTTTCTAGGTATGTGTGCATGTCATCACAATTTTCTTTGATAATGAAAGATTTGCCAATATTTGATAGAATTTTCATATAATTGAAAAAAAATCGCTAGTACAATTAATATTTTTCCTTGTGAAAAAAAAATCGCCAATATTTTATAGAATTTTCATATAATTTTAAAAAAATCACCAGTACAATTAATATTTTTTGCTTGTGAAAAAAAAAAATTGCCAACAATATTAATTTTGCATCCCCAAAATAATGTAGGATTCACCAGGATTTTACACATTTTCCCAGGAGGGTGTTTCTTAAAGTTATCCATGCTTAAGACCAAAAAGGCATGACATTCCAACAGAAAGTACCCCATGCACAGGTGAAAGCCATTTTCTCTTGATCTTCTTGAGCAATTTTTATTTGGTTGTATCCAGAGAAACTATCCATGAGAGAGTACATCTCAAAACCTCCAGCCATATCCACTATCATGTCAATGTTTGGTAGTGGAAAGTCATCCTTAGGGCATGCTTTGTTTACATCTCTAAATTCTATGCACTTTCTAATAGATTTGTCAGGTTTCGATATTAGAACTATATTGGAGATCCATTCAGCATAATCAATAACTCAGATAAATCCATCTTTTACTAGTTTCTCTAGTTGAAATTTTACGAGAAATGCCACATGAGGATGCATTTTACGTAGCTTCTATTTTATAGGTTTGACTCCTAGAGCTATGGAAAGATGATGCATGATTAGATTTGGATCCAATCCTAGAATATCAAAATACTTCCATGCAAAATTTATTTTCTTTTCTATTAGGAATGTAGTGAATGCTTGTTTATCTTTCTTTGATAGGGATTGTGCGACATGAATCAGTTGCGGCTCTTCCATTGTTCAAAATTTGATAGATTGAGTTGGTTCTATCAATACTAGAGATCTTTCCTATAAATGACTCAGAAGGACATCAAATATATCATCCTTAGGTGCCTCAAAGAGGTTTTTACCTTCGGATGCATCTTTTATTTTTACTATTTTAGGTTTTGAGATTGCCACATAGTGGTTTTCACCCTCAGAACTCTTTTTCTTTTTTATTTTGTTTTTCTAACTGGGATATTTGATATCTAACTCTGTCATGCTAATGCTACGTTCACTGATGGAATTTTTCATAGGTTCCATTACATTGAGGTAGCAGGCAAGAGCGTAGTCAGTCTGAAAGGTATGGATATCTTGGTTCGAATCAGTGGATGTTTGGTTGATAAGCTCAGGATGTTGGATGGTCAATGTAGGAGAGGATTGGGAAATGGTGTTGATGTATAAGGTGTTGTCATCATTGTTCCTAACCCGAATCTTGAACTGAAAGGTGATATTACTACTTATAATATTCAATTCTTGAAGTGTTTCAACATGATTATTGGATTTCATGTTAGTAGTAGGTGGATCAAACTCGTGAAGTTTGTCATCTTTCTCTAGACTTACATTGGACATAGGTGCATATCAGTGAATGACATCTATGTGTTTCTCAGTTATAAGCTAATCTTATTCTAGAATGACTCCCCATTCATAGTCATTGATTCATCATCTAGATCTCTGGGAAAATTAAGAACATGTGTGAAATCAGGACAAATCCCCCAAGCAGGATTACCTTCAGAATCTGAGTGGAATTCATATTCATGGGAATCTATCTCAAAATCAATGGAATGCCCCAAATGTTTAGCTATTGTAAGAGGTATACCTTCTTCTTGTTGATTGATGTGATCAACTAGTTCTAGTGTTATGACTATCTCTTGTTCAGGAGTAGGTTCTTATGTGTCTACTATGTTGATATTCTCCTTGGGTTTCTTTTCATTCTCAAGAAGATCTAGTATGTGTTGAGGTATACACTCATAAGGAAAAACATCAGTTGTGTCTAAATCATCACTATCTAAGTGTTGTGTTTCATCCTTTGGCTAAGTTTCTATCGTTGGACTTATCTTTTCTAGGACATGTGTCGAGCTACCACTAAGATGGAAGGGCTTCTTGTGATATCATATTCCTATAGTTTCTTTGTTTCTTCTCCCATTCTTGTTCAATGGGTTGGATGATTCCTTTGCCTCTTTTTCCTAGAGGTCCTTCCCCAATATATCTCATTTTAGACATGAGCTTGTGACTAGGTCCATCTGATTATGAAGGAATCCTGTTTGACTTAGAGTCACATTTCAGAAGCATTTGGGATTGAGATTCATATTTGTATAACCATGCAAGAACAACTTCTTCCTCCTCAAATTCTTTCTTGGACACTTGCTCTGTGACAAAACTTTCATTATAGATAACTTGTGGTTCTTTGGATGATATTTTTGTCTTCTTTGGAGGTTGTCCATAAGATTTAGGCAAAATTTGAAGAGATGTCAAGGACAAAACTAGTTCCATCATGTATTCTCCCATGCCTGTATCTTTGATTTTGACCTCTTTTGCTATGTTTTCTATCTTGGAAGTAGATGCTATGTCTTTCAATTTAGTGGAAGATTCCCTGTTGTGTGGAATAAGTTTGTTAGCACTTTCTTTCAAGGCATTACAAGAAATTGATATGTTTGTTGGGATAGTGTATGCAAATTAGATGTCTAGATGATATATTAACAAATCTAAGCTAACAAATCAAACTAATGAGCAAACAACAATGAAGAATACAATAAAATCAAAGATAAAACAATGTTTTACCTTCACTTACCATGTAGCTTGTCTTTGTTTCTCTCCTAGCCTTGATTTCTTGGTTGTGGTTGAGCTCTCATATTTCCAATTTGAAGCTCCTTTTATCCAAGATGTTACCAAAGTGTGGAGATTTCATAAATGTATGCAATAATGGCCTAAAACTCCAATTATACAACTAAGGGATGGAATGCAAGTAATATGATGATAATGTAGATGCTTGATTACTCTTTTTCTCTCCTTTTTCACAAAGGGTGAATGAGGCTCCTTTTATAGAGTTTTGGAGGACCTAAGCCTAGGGGACATGATCCTACAGTGGAGATTGAAAAGTGGAAGATCCTAGGGCTAAAATTGAGTTGGTTGGAGAGGTTGAGAAAAATGGGGATAATGTTCCTCTCACATTGACATAGTGGAGAAAGAGGTGGAAGGAAAGGACTTATGTCTCCCACTAAGATAGTGGAAAAAGAGGTGGAGAAGAAAAGACTCATGTCCTCCACATGAGATAGTGGAAAAAGAGGTGGGTGAAAAAGACTTATGTCTCCCACTAAGATAGTGGAAAAAGAGGTGGAGAAGAAAAAACTCATGTCCTCCTCATGAGATAGTGGAAAAAGAGGTGGGTGAAAAAGACTTATGTCTCCCACTAAGATAGTGGAAAAAGAGGTGGATTTGTGAGGATAATGGATAATAAATAATTGATAATAATTATTTATTTTAGCCAAGATGATGTGTAAAATGACTAGGTTTATGAGGTGGACTAGGAGACTTAGTCATATTTAGTGAGTGTGTATTAAATCACTTTAATAAGACTAATTAAAAAGACTTAGGATAGAGGAATAGACTATAGTGAATTTACTAAATAAACTAAATAATTTATTTAATAAATAGAAGAAATAAATATTAATTAAATAATAAATATTTAATTAATTCATCAAGTCAGTAGTAATTAAATAATAAATATTTAATTAATTAGTGAAGCCATTTTTAAGTGTATGCATTTTACCTCGCTTTGAAATAATGTGCATGTCGCATTGTTTCAAAGAAAATTCAAGCATTTTTCCCCTGCCCCAAACAATGTCCTAGATAAAAGTGACTTATGTATGCCCCCTTGAGAGATTGATTTATGATGATTTTTTATTTTTATATTATGATTATTTTTTTATTATTTTGTTTTTGCTTCTTTTTTTTTTGTATAATCAATCTCTCAATAAATGGAGGAGAAAGTGAAGAAAATGGGGTGAAACAGAAGAAAAATGGAAGGTAGGGTCCACACACCAAGCACATCAAGTCCATAGGCTATAAATAGAGCAAAGGAGTGCACAATAGGTTCATTGTGCACACTTGTCATTTGGAGATTGGAGCTATGATAGAGAGAAGAGCAGAGCCGTTAGGATGTTGTTCCCATTGTCAAATCATCACTTTGAGAGGGTCAGACAATTCTAGACACCACCTGATTCAGGAGAGCCGATAGGTGACTCGATACCCCTTGTTAATTCATGATTTTTAGCATGTTAGGAATGAGTTGTAGCATGTTTTAGGATAGATTAGATCATAGTAATGTTAGAAAAATTTTAATTTTTAGATCAGAAAACATATGCGCAGTTGCGTCACACGAATGCGCAGTAATTCGCAACATTTGCGCAGAAAACTAGTGGTTCGGTGCATACATTTATGAGAACTAAACATGCATGTAGAAATGTTAATTAGGCTATGCAAATATATAATAAATGCATGCATACATAAGTTATGCACTTTTGTCAAGTAAAGTTGCACAAGTGTTGAGTAAAACGGTGCAAACATTCAAAACTACACAAATATTTAGGAAAGTTAAGCATGCATTTTTCAGTGCTGCACATTTGTTGTTGGTCATAGAATGAGGTCAAATTAGTTAGTCAATTAGGTCAAACTTGATGTTGATAAGATGATTTGATCTGTCGGTGGTTGATTTTGATCGATTTGGTCAAGATAGGCAACATCGTAGCATGGTCACTAGTTAAACTTCCTGATTTTTAGATAATTGATAGAATCATCTGTTGTAAACACGTGATAAACATGTTTTCGATTGATTGGATAGGAAGGATAGATAGATAGATTAGTTGATCAAAATCTAATAGCTTGATTTTTTTGATGATGATAGGAGGATATTACTGACATTCTGATGTCACGGGAGAGATATCCCATCACACAGAACTTGAGACCGGCGCTGTCAGAGACTAACAGACTGTTGATAGGAGCAACAGGATTATATCATGTGATCTATACGCCTAAGATTTGGGTGAACCTAAGCATGATGATAGGATTAGCTAAGAGATGGCACTTGGACATGAGTACATTTCATCTCCCTATAGGAGAGATGACAGTGACCCTCGAGGATGTTTATCGCATCCTCTGGCTACCTATCACACGGGAGTTGGTTCACTATGATTGGCATGGCAGATTGATAGAGTGCAAAGCCATCTTCAAAGATGATGAGATCGATGAGGTAGAGATTAGCTAGGATGATATGGTTGATTTATATGAGCCTCTGCCAGTGGTGCTAGCAGGAGTGATTGGGGGATTTTTATGCCCTGATCGGCGATCACATGGTTTTTGCAGTTGGTTGGGGCCACACTTTACAGCGGATGATGGAGGATGGGACTTGATTTTCTTGGGGTGTTTTCTTATTGGCACATCTATACCATGATCTATATTAGGTGGTGTACCATAGGAATGCATCACTATTAGCGGGTGTGACATTGCTGCATGTGTGGGCCTGGGAGCACATTACAATTACACAGCTGATAGCTATGAGATTTCGAGGTGTAGGGAAGCCTTATGTTTCCTTGTATGCATCTATCCTATCTCAGCCTAAGCTGGGACATCTTGAGTTTTGGTAATACACATTGGATACCCTAGATTCTATGATCTAGAGATCCTACCTAGACTATGAGCTGTGGGATGATGAGCATCAACTGGGGTTTTGTTTTGAGTCGAGATGGTTTATAGGGAGGACACCCTACCTTATTGAGAAATAGTTGGTTAGCTGAGTGTTATGACAGTTTGGCTAGATACAAGGGATGCCACAGGGAGTGACAAAGTTCACCCACACACAACAGGAGAGGCGTGACTGGGGGCCCATGGTTTTTTTTAGATAGCGAGGCAGGAGTTCATTGACATGCCATTTTAGGCATGGACCATGAGATTGGCGGTTATTGACTTAGGGATGATGGCTGACTACGAGAGGCATCTAAGATATCATCCAGTTCCATGATTGAAAAATCCGATAGTGAGGCCACTAGAGAGAGATCCTGTGGATAGACGTCGAGGTAGGCGACGAGGTAGGGATAGGAGAGGCCAAGGGAGAGGAGGTGATGGTGGAGATGGTGGAGATGATGAGATGGTGGAGATGGTGGTGATGGTGGTGATGGTGGTAGAGGTGATAGAGGGAGAGGAGAGAGAGTTGGGCCACATATGAGAGGTGGAGGGATTAGACACAGGGGCTTGATGCCACCACCAGCCAAACAGGGATGAAGATAGCCACCAGTGCAGTTACTAGCAAGGGCTCTTGAATAGAGACTAGTTTCTCCCATATAGGTACTAGGGATGCCTTTATAGATAGATCTAGTAGGTCAGGTACCAGTGGCCATACCAGCACAGGCAGATCCTCCCACATAGGTACAGGTACAGGGACAGGCACAAGATGAGGCTGACATATGATTAGGCTAGGTTGGAGTAGTGCAGGGTGGATTGACATTGGAGATGATGTCCAGATGGTAGACATAGGTGCATAGGATGCATAGGTACAGATGGATGTTGGCGGTAAGTATCCCTACCTCCATAGGGATGCAGCAGAGGAGGAGGAGATTGATATAGATTCATTGCTAGTCAGACTAGCACTGACACAGGTATAGGCAGACCGTGTCCCTAGACTAGAGAGATGGATTGAGAGACTGGAGGGAGAGATGATATAGGTACGACATGAGAGGGACATGGTTATAGAGTAATGAGGGGAGGTAGAGATATTACTAGATGAGCTACAGAGGACAGAGGACCTAGGACCTCATGGGGATAGCTTACAAGTCATTGTTTGAGCCAGTAGGGAGATCACCTACTGGAAGAATGCATATAGGTAGGCTATGCTGCAAGATCAATGGATTGGGAGCTTTAGAGATAGCTCATATGCAGTGAGGACAGTTGTGCACTAGAGACATGAGTCAGGTGGTAGTGGGGCCACATCATCATGGCCTCCTAGACCACCTACAAGATCAGGAGATCTAGCAGCGCCAGCTCTAGGCCTCATTGCAGCTCGTAGATAGTGACAGACAAAGTCTAGGGGTGGTGGATCATAGCTTTCTTGTGATACATACTTTGTATTATGATGGCTTCATTGTATCATTGTTATATGATTTTATGTATTTTGACTTGATGGACACTTATGGACACTTTGTTATGTTATGTGATATCATTGGACATTTTGGATATGGGTTTTACTTTTATGCATGATGTGTTTCTACTAATGATGGATCCCTATGCATTATTACTTATGATTTTATATATACATGTGAGTATTGCCATATGTAGGATGTGATGATTTTATTTTATTATGCACGCTATCTATGTGATGGATGACCTTATCATTTCACATATGCATAATGGTTATTATAAATGATGTTATATGTATGCATAATGTTTATGATGGTTCTTATGATGGTTTAATGGTTGATGATGCCCTAAATGAAGTGATGTATGACTCTTGTACATATGCAAATGTGACTAAATGGATAGACATGTGATAACTAAGCAAGGATAATAATAATAATGGTAAAATGACAATGATATAATGATAATGATACAATGATAATGATACAATGATAATGATAAACATGTGATAACTAAATGTATATACTAATAACAAACAAATTTTAAAACATGCATGGATAAATAAATGGTAGATAATGAAGTACTTATAAAATGACCAAAAATGAGATCAAATCATAACTTGAATGATCAAAAAGATGCATTTAATGGATATATATAAATGGATAAACCTAATAATGAGAATGAACCCTAATAAATGCTTATATTTTTGTTATCCAAAATGTCCTCAATAGTAAATAACAATGTGTCTGACACTAGAAGAAAGAATTGATCAAGACATTCTAAGGAACTCTATAAAAGGAGCACAAATTTCACCATGAAAGTTTGATAATATGCAAATGAAATTTTAATGAATGCAAAATAATATATGAAATGAATATCTCCATGACTTTATGTAGCATCTTAGAACTTCATAATTATTGGAATTTGATTTTCATCATTGAGCTTGTTATGTTGCAAGAATATGTAAGGATCATGGTATAATTAAACCAAAATGACCTGAGCATTTCTTGCATGGAGTTTAATATAGAAAACTTGACAAGCATCAAGGTATAATTAAACCGAGATAACCTAAGTTTCATTTACATAACAAGCAAGAAATATTGACCCTCCATCAGGGAACAAATGTTTGGAGTCGAGGTATGCACTGGCATATCACTATTAATAGTATCTATATGATAACATGATTTGTATGTTGTCAACACTTATTTAACCGATGAAGGCACTTATGCACAGACACCCCAAAAATTTGTTCTATCGACTTCATTTGAAAATATCCCACAAACAGCAATCAAAGAAAAATATCATGCCTCATCCTGGCCATTCTAATCAATGACATATTTGAAGTTTTAACTCATGTTAGAGATATCCTGGAATAGCATAGAGAACATGACAAAAATGAAATCCAAACATGAATGCATAATCTATAACAAATCATTTGAAAATGCCTACCATGAATATACATTTATTTTTCCAAAAGATACATGTAGGTTTGGTTTTGATCAATTGGATTGATATGAACTTATCATTTCAAATGTATAAATAGACAGATGTATTGCGAAGAATCGATCACAAATGATGAAATCATGATTAGGATAGCATTGTGCAAGAACATTTGATTGTGGTTGCTTTCTCATCTATGGAAAAGTACTCCATTTTGTCCCCTAAGAGTCATGAGTATTGTAGATCCATTTCCCAAACAAGGTCGAGGACATGCCCCCAGCTAGGTGATGGACTGACTTATTGTGGATGAAGAAAGACACACTGGACTAGGATGAAGACCAAGATTGTAAACTGAGCTATAACGGTGTTTTATTATGGAGTCATACAGTGAATGGGATAGTCAAGAATTGGCCATGTTATTATGATATGTACAAGGTGAAGAATGACTAGATAGGTATTTTAACAACTATACAGTGGCTATAAGATGCAGAGTGACTATTAACGGCTGTAGACAATGGCTAATGTCATGGATGGGATGGTAATGGATAGATACAATGGCTAGTGTCATGGATGGGATGGTAATGACTAGATACAATGGCTAGTGTCACGGATGGGATGGTAACGACTAGATAAAATGGATAGTGTCATGGATGGGATGGTAATGACTAGATACAATGGCTAGGAGATGACTGGTAAAGTGTGCAAGCATAAATACATCATACTTGGCATGTGGAAAAGTCAGGAGGGATTTACAAGAGAAGATACAATGAGTGTATCAGAGAGAAAGGTGTTAAGAAGAGACACTAGATATAATGAGAAAAAATAGAAGAGGTGGGGATGGTGATGAGAGTGCTGAAGGGAGGTGGGTGAGGCCAAAACTCAGCATAAGACACCCTCAAAGAGACCCAGGGCCTTTTTTGTTGCATGTTGCGTTAAGGGGATAGACAGAGGAGGTGGGTGAGGGAAGTTAGGAGGGCACAGCCCAGGAGCAATATGCCTCATGGAGGCCAAGCTATTTGATATTTTTGAGCTTCTTTGAACAAGGTCAACAAGGTGATCAGCAATAGAGATTGAATCCTATTGTACATCGACCAAAACCAAAGCCAAGTGTTGCAACGCAAGAAATGGTACCAGAGCCAGTAATGTGGGGACAATTTATGGTAGAGGAAGACTACAATGTGGTGGTCAAAGAGAGAGATTCCTTGTAGCGACATCTGGCGATGGAAAAATAAATGGTAGATCAAGCTAAGAGAGAGGTGTCATGGTTGCAGGGTATGGTAGATAGGGGGCGGGAAGATAGTGCCTAGACTGAGGCATTCCATATGTGAGGGTTGATAGAGGTGAAACAAGCTCAAGCAGATCATGCCTAGGCAGCTTATGATACCTTGTAAAGAAGACTGGAAGTGTCCTAAAAGACAATAATAGAGATTGATGTCATGTCGGAGGAGACACAAGAGAGACTAGCTGCTGTGATGGAACAAGTGAGCCACCTGAAACAACAACTAGAGGAAGTGACCGAAAATAGGGATCGGTGGAGGTTTCTGGCTAAGACCTCCCAGGGTGAGTGAAATGTTGCACAAAAGGTAGTGATGCTTCCCAAGGCATCTCAGCTAATGATGGAGACTCTGTCAGTGATGAAAGAGTCAGTGAAGGTGGGACGGGAAGCCGCTTACTACAAGGGATTGTACCATCAGGCAGTCCTAGTACATTAGAGACAAGATAGAGGAATGCCAGAGAGGACTACTAGGCCACTCAGAGGTTTTGGTGTCTAACCACCAAGGCATGGAAGTGGCAGCAGAGGTGCATCAACATCAAAATCTGGATAGGCTGAGCAGTGACACACTTTTTGTTGTTTTGTTTTGTTTCTTTGTATTTTCTAGTTTGTTTGCCAGGGCACATGATGTGTACCAAATGTAATGAACACGTTATATATAAAAAGAGGATTTTTATGTGCCCAATTTTTGTTGTTTTCCCTTTATGCACATTTTATTATGGGTATATATACAATTGGGATGACATGCTAGAAGAATCCTAATAGATAGAGGAGTCGACCTATCACAAATGGTGCCTATTCCCAGGTTTTCACCAAATGTTTTATTGCAATTTTCTCTTGAGTTTTTTTTATTTTATTTTTTATTTTTTTATTTTTCTCTTTTTTTTGGATTTTTTTATTTTTACAAGATTTATTTATATATATCTCCCTTGCACTAGGATTTCAAACATAGAACCTCTTGAGATGAATGTTGTTGAGAGGCTCATCCAAGGGGTCTCCCTCAGGTGTAGACAGTTGATAGGCTACAGAACCATAGACTGCTATGATCACAAAAGGAACCAACCAATTGGGTTCAAACTTGCCCTTCTTTTCATGATGTGATTGATTTTTGGGATTCTCACGAATGACTAAGTCACCCACTTGAAAGTCTCTAGGTTTTACCTTACTATTGTATTGGTGAGACATCCTCTGCTAATACACTTTCAAATGATCATACGCCCTTTGATGCCACTCATCCAATAATTCTAATTCAATTAGTCGTGCAACTCTATACTCTTCGTCTGGGATCAAATCTTTCAAGGAAACATGAAGAGATGGTAACTCAACCTCGAGGAGCAGGACAGCTTCAGATCCATATACAAGGGAATATGGTGTAGCTCCAGTAGGGGTACAGATAGAAGTGTGATAAGCCCATAAGATTGGGTTTAGTTGGAGATGCCAGTCACGGCCAGCGTCATTGATGGTCTTCTGAAGGATTTTGACAATGGTTTTTTTAGACACCTTAGCTTGACCATTACCTTGGGGGTAATAAACGGTAGAGTAATGGTGGGTGATGTGAAATTTGGCACAAAGTTCATCCATATCCTGATTTTGAAATTGTTTCCCATGATTAGTAATTAGATGCATAGGGATACCATATTGACAAATGATATAATTTAGGAGAAACATGGATATTTGTTTGCCAATGGCGGTGATTAGGGGAATAGCCTCAATCCACTTGGTAAAATATTTGGTTTCTGTAATAATCCATTTGTGGTCGTTGGAAGATGGAGGGTTAATGGTGCCCACAAGGTCGAATCCCTATTGACTGAATGTCAATGTTGTTGTAAACAGATGAATTTGTTGTGCTGGTGCATGAATGAGATTCCCATGGATCTGACATTTCTTACATCTTTTTGCAAACTGAAAGGAATATGTTTCCATGGTTGGCCAATAGTAACCCATACGCATGAGCTTCTTAGCAAAGGAAGGACCACTCAAATGTGTTCCACAAATACATTCATGTATGTCTTGTAAGGAAGTTTGAGCTTCAATATGTTCAAGACATCTTAAGAGAGTACTGTCAAGACCTCACCGATACAGGGTGTTGGATATTAGGAGATAATGGGAGGTTTGGCGTAGAAAGGTTCTTTTTTGGTTTCGCAATATATCCAATGGAAGGGTGTTGTCTTTTAGATAGGAATATAATTTTCCATAAGTAGCGGAATCTTGTCTGATAATGTGACAAATGATACTCGTATCAGGATCATTGTAAGCTGGATAAGTCAAGGATTCCACCAAGAACTCAAAATGGGCTTTTGTATCTTCTGCATCAAACAAAGAAGCAATTGTTGCCATAGCATCTACAGCCTTATTATCCTATCTTGGAATTTTTTGAAAAGTAATGATGGAAAAATATTGTTTAAAGTCATCCACCATACATTTGTATGGCAACAACTTATCATCTTTAGTTTGATATTCATCATTAACTTGATTAATAATCAATTGGGAGTCTCCATAGACATTCAATTTGGTGACCTTCCATTGTAGAGCCATCTTCATCCCAATCATCAAGGCTTCATACTCAACAACATTATTTGTACAAGGAAAGAGCAATTTATAAGATTTTGGTATAGTATATCCTTGTGGGGTAACAAATAACACTCCAGCACCTAAACCGTGCTGAGTATATGATCCATCAAAGTATAATTTCCAGGTTTGTGTAGAGAAGGTCAGGATGTGTGCATCTGGAAATTATGTATGCATAGGTTGATCATCTATCAAAGGTGCCTCTGCTAACTGATCAGCAATTACTTATCCTTTTATAGCTCTTCTATCCACATACTCAATATCAAACTCACTAAGGAGCATTACCCACTTGGCTAGTCTTACTGTTAATGTAGTCTTGCTCAATAGGTACTTCAAAGGATCTATTTTTGCAATCAATTTGATAGAGTGAGACAACATGTAATGTCACCACTTTTGTGAAGCAAAAAAAACCGCCAAGCATGCTCATTCAATAGGTGAATAATTTAGTTCATACCCCACAAGAGTGCAGCTAATGTAATAGATTGCTTTCTCCTTTCCATCTTCATCTTGTTGGGCCAATAGAGCACCTAGTGAAGCTTCTGTGGTTGAGATATAAAGCAAGAGTGGCTTGCCTGGAATTGGTGACATGAGAGTAGGAGGATTCACCAAATATTGCTTAATTTTAGTGAAGGCTTCTTCACATTTATCATCCCATTTGAATAAAATGTCTTTATCTAAAAGGTGCTAAAATGGATGACTTCAGTCTGCTAATTATGAAATAAACCTTCTCATAGATTGGAGATGCCCTTGCAAAGACCTAAGTTGATTGATGTTGGTAGGGGAAGCCATTTCCATGATTGCCTTAACTTTCTCTGGATCAACTTCAATTCCTTTAGCTGAGACAATGTATCCCAACAGTTTGCCTAATGTTAGCTCAAACACACACTTCTTTGGATTTAGCCTGATCTGATATTTTTCCATCCTGGTAAATATCCTATCTAGTACTCTTAGATGACCTTCTCTATTTTTGGATTTGGCTAGAATGTCGTCAACATAATCCTCCATTATAGTATGCATCATGTCATGGAAAATTGTGGTCATTGCCCTTTGATAAGTTGCGCTAGCATTTTCAAGCCCAAAAGGCATCACATTCCAATAGTATGTATCCTAAGGACAAGGAAAAGCAATCTTTTCTTGATCTTCTGGTGTGATTTTGATTTGATTGTAGCCAGAAAACCCATCCATTAAAGACAACATCTCATGCCTGAGTATTAAATCAACAATGATGTCAATATTAGGCAAGGGAAAATCATCTTTGGGACAAGCTTTGTTGAGGTCTCAAAAATCAATACAAATTCTGATGGATTTGTCTAGCTTAGATACTAGGATGATGTTGGAAATCCAGTTAGCATTGTCAATTGCTCTGATGAATCCAACAATGAGCAATTTATTCAGTTCTACTTTGACCATGAGTGCAATATGGGGATGCATTTTCCTTAACTTTTTTTTTACTGGTTTGATTCCTGGTGCAATGGACAGATGGTGCATAATAAGATTAGGGTCGAACCCAGGCATATCAGCATAAGACTAGGCAAAATTAATCTGTCTTTCTTTGAAAAACTTTGAGAAGGCTTCTTTCTCAGACTCTATTAAAGATGCTGCCACTTTCAAGATATGAGGAGATACTTCTATTCCAATGTTGAGTTGCAAGGTTGGCTCAATGAGTATGGCAAACTATTCATGATGCATGTAATTAGGAAGAGTGTCAATCCTTCCATCATCAGGCACCTTGGAGAGGTTTTCACCATCAGATGCATCATTTCTTTTTACTTTTTTGGGATCTAACATTGCCACTGAGTGGTTTTCACCATTAGATCTATTGACTATTTTTATATTTTTTTGACTGAAAGGATTGGCACCCTCTCCAAATTAAGCCATGTCATTGAGTTCTATCAGAAATCCTAACTTATGATGCCCTGGAGGTAAATGATCTCTGATTCCAAGATAGTCAATAATGGCATCGTCATTATGGAAAATATCAAGTTTTGGGTTATTGGGAGAATCCCAATCAATAAGTTTAGGATGGACAAGGGGTATTGGATCATTTGGGTCAGTCTCAAAGGTGGAAATGGTATTGATGGAGAAGTTATGAAGGTTAATGATTATATCGGCAAGGTCTACTTCCATACTCTCATCAGAATCACCCATCACAAAATTAGTCTCACTATCCTCACGATTGTCAGGAGTAGTATCATGCGAAGCTAATCCTAATGGTTCTATCCTTGAACTCTTCTCCTCATGATATTTGTTACTAGAGGTATGGACAACATCTATCCCTATTTCTTTGGTGTAGTCAGATAAAGAATTCCATTCATAATCATTGGAGTTTGAATCATCATCATCATGATCCCTAAGTCTATTGATGATCTTTTGTGCTTTCTTTTCTTTACCCTTGGATTTTTCTAATCCTTCTCTTTTATAGCCTAATCCTATGGTGTCTCACTGATAGTTTGGATTTTCCAAAATGGGTTTGATGACTCTTGCTTTTTGCAAGCCTATAGGTCCACTACCTTGATATCCCATTTTCTACAACAAAGCGTATCCTTTGCCATATATATCAGGTGATATATGCTCATGTTGTTCAGAGTTTTCCTCCTTATGATGTTTTAGCAAATGATTAGCATTAAGTTTAGTAGCCTCTTTGGATATAGTGCCCCCACTTATAAATGTGTCATAGAGAGGTGCAAAGGGAACTTCTGATTGTTGTTTAAGAATCAAAGACTTTCCATATGATCTAGGAGATAAGGGTAACCCGGTAATGCAAAAGGACTGACCCAAAGTATATTCTCCCATACTTTTTTCTTTGATATCTATTTTGATTCCACTAGATTTAGAAGTTGATGCCACGTTACTGGGATCAATTGATGTTGTGATAGAATATCCAACATGATTATTGGGTACCAAGGATCCAAGTGTTGATTTCACTGTGTTGCAATATTGGAAAGGATTCGGATCTCCCTTGATGGTTATTTCTATTCCATTGTGAGGGAATTTCAAACACTGATAATAGGTTGATGGCACAGCTTGCATGGAATGAATCCACAGTCTCCCCAAGAGAATGTTATATGCTAGATCCATATCAAGTACTTGAAAAAGCACATCTTTGACTATAGGACCTATGTGGATAGGCAGAATAATAGATCCCCTAGATGTCCTCTCTTCCTCATCATAAGCCTTGATTGTGATTTTCTTCTTTGGATCTACAACATTCTCAGAAAATCCCAATGCAAGGACTAGTTTCAAAGTGCATATATTCAAGCCAGCTCCTCCATCTATTAGTAATCTCTTGATTTTATGGTTTTGTACAAGAACTTCTATATGGAGAGGGGCATTGTGGGGTTGGTTGATAGCTAGATCATCATGTTTGGTGAATGATAGATAATGGGGAGTTGTTAAATGGGCCACCATAGCTTGAAAATGGTTTGGATCTAGATTGGTTGGGACATTGGTTTCGAGAAGGGCCTTTTCAAGAATATCTTTGTGGGAAGATTATAGGCACAGAAGCTCTAGTGTGGATATTTGGGCCAGCATTTTCTTCAACTGATCCAAAAGGTCATATTGATTGGAAACATTAGGTGTAGACTTCAGAACATAGACAGTCTTGTTCTGAGAAGTACTAGGCTTGGGCAAGACTCCTTAAAGAGTAACCTTGGACTGTGCTCAAGTTGTGGCATTGGCTGGTTGACTCTTATCCTTGATTGTAATCACATTGGCATAATATTTAGATGGATAACATTCAGAAATGTGATGTACATACTTGTAGGTGGTGGTATTATAGCTAGCTTGATTATCACTTTTAGCATTGGAAGAACTTCCTTTCTCATGTTCGGGAAGTGGATCTTTGAAAGTCATGTGTGACTCATTCAAGGTATGTCCATCAACACTAATCTCTCCACTTTCAATCAAGTCTTGTATTGCATTTTTAAGCCTTTGGCAATCATTGGTTTTGTGCCCTTTTCCTCTATGAAATTCACAATAGTCATTATCATTCCACCAAGAAGGCTTCACCCTAGGTTCAAAGTCTTTAGTATCAGGAAGTGTGATGAGTTTTTTTGTGATCAACTTTCATAATGCAGATTCAAGAGATTCACCCAATGGAGTAAAAGTTCTTTTACGTGGCATGAAGGGTAATCTCGATGAATTTTTGTTATTTTTGTTGGTATTTTGATTGGCACTTTGATTGTTGTAGGCGGGCTGAGTAGCATTGGATTTGTTTGAGATATTGAAAAGAGGTTGTGTTGGTTTGACGTGATGATTATCCACAATCCCATCATTAACAACATTCTTGTTTTTAGTCCAAAATTTAGATTTGTCATTGTTGTTGTTGTTGTTGTTGGAATGTGAACTAGAAGATCCAACATTGTCCTTTGAATAAAGTTTAATCTCACCTTTTCTGACTATAGCTTCTTCAATTTTGACACCATTTTCTATGAGCTTATTAAATTTGGGTGGACATTACAATTGTAGCATGTAGCTCATTTCTTGGGTAAGATTGTGTATGAAAATATCCATCTTCTCTTGTTCAGGAATAGATCACAAATATTTGGCCAATAATTGATGCCATCTTTGCAAAAAAGTAAGGAAGGGTTCTCCATTCTTTTGTTGTGTATTCCAAAGATCAAGCATAGTGACCTCATGTTTGATGTTGTATGAGTAATGAGTCACAAATTTGTCAATAAGCTCATTGAAATATTTGATGCCTGGTGGTAGTTTGGAGAACCAGTCCATGGCTTGTCCTCCTAAACTATGTGGAAAGAGTCACATAAGATATGTATCATTATGAGTGACTTCAATACAGGTAGCACAAAACTCATGAATGTGGTCTTGTGGATCTGAATTCCCTTTGTATTTGTCAAATTTTGGTACCTCAAAGTGAGGAGGGAATGGAATCATTGCTAGATTCTTATCGAAAGGATAAGGGCATATATTCTCCAAGGAATATTTCTTGGTGGATGACCCTGTTTGAATGTCGTGGATTTTTTGTTGAAGCATCTAGATTTGTTGTAGAATAGGACCCAAGGATAGAGTGGCTTCTTGAGTGTTTTGGGAAACATTATTTTCTCTTGCTCCATGAGTATGTGTCTCCTGAGAACTAATAGTGATTTCTTGATCATTTGTTTTAGGCGGTTCTCTAAGAGTGGAGATATCGAAATCATTTGGTAATTTTTCCCCTTGTTGAGCAAGCATGAGTAAAAACATCTCTTTATCCATGTCTAGGATTCTTTCTATGACATTGTAGAACTTAGCATCTTGCATAGCATCTCTCAACTCTTGATCTGTGGGTTCCTCGTGTGATGTAAAAATCAAAGTTCTCTTAGGAATTCTAGATGACCCTGGGTTTTCCTCATTGTTGTTGTTTCCTTCCATCTCATCTATAGATTTTCGATCAATGATTTGTTTGAGTTTCTAAGATCAAGTTTGAACCATAAAATGCGGACAGATGATGGTGAAATGGAAGATTTTGACAAAAAGATTTTGAAGATATGATGGTAGAAATAGGATCAAAAAGTGTTGAAGGTGGATAAAAACTTGATAACTCTAAGTCAATAGGAGGTATAGATCTCACTATGATAAGACAAAGAGGAGCCAATAGATAGTAACCTAGGTGAGTCTTGATTTAGGATGATGGATCCTGATATGATAAAAACTCACAAAAGCCAAAATCTAAGATCAAGTTAATGTTATCAACATGAATTTGAGAATTTTGTAGATTAGAAGAAATGATTCTAGTGATTTCGACCGAGAAAGGATGATGAAAAATGATGAATATGGTCAAAATGAAGATCAAAGGCCTGTAAAGATTGAATGTTTTGCTAGAACTGCACTGAGGATCAAAATGGGTATCTGAAAAAGTGATTTTGAAATATCCAAGATTTGCAGAAGTACTCTCTGTTGTAAATGCGCAGCAACAAGTGCACAGGATAGCTGAATATATGTGCAGCTATTTGAGACACAAGCGCAGCAATCTATAATATATGTGCAGTCATAGTTATGAATGCACCGGAATTAGGAACATATGCACAGCAAAGTCTTACAAATGCGCAGTTTCTAGTTTTTGCTGATTTTGGTGAAATTTTCCCAATTTTTCAGTGATCTGATTTTGGCAAAATGAAAAGCATAGACACACACACACAAGACAATAATGATTTAGTCTAAATTAATCTAGTATGAATGCACAAACATGCTTACAATCCTATGGTAGGCAAGGATAATATCTGTTGAATCCCCACTAGAATAATAAAATCTAGCCATGCAATCCAAAGTGAGCAGCCTAGGAACTTCGAGGCATGGGCTCCTCCTTATAGTGCACTCACTTGTCTAGCACACCAAGTTTCAAATTCAATGGGTCATTACTTCCCAAAGAACTGTTATCTCTATTATGAACCATGAGTAATGTGGGGTGTCTTCACAGGCATGGGTGACCCCTTGAGCCAGCAAATAGAAGGTTTTTGGTCACTATACAAAAGCTTTTAGTAAGGGCATCCATTCAGGTGGTTGTGATCAATTCATTTTCCCGATTAAGGGGGATCTCCCAATCCTTTCAAAGCAAGGCTTTCACCTCTACAATGAAGGACTTTAACACACCACTAGGGTACTAGAGGAGATTTTGGTTGCCACAATGAATTCACACCTATCTAATATGAGACTAATCACATTGGCATTTTTTATATACCAATTTGGAAGGGCTTGGCTTTAGCCTGTTACTGGTTGGGTTGTTCCTTGGGGTGAGTACCTGTTTTCCCACCAAAGACCGCCCTCTAAAGATTACAACAATTTCTCTTACACCCAAGTTCCACGAAGGCAAGGCGAGAGGATACATTGTTATAATCTTGGGATTACATAAAGTGTTGAAAGAAAAACATGACAAATACTTGATCTATTCTAAAGAAGACACATGAAATTGAAAAACATGTCATATTTTAAAACCCAAACTAGATTATGGTTTATTTTGCAAACCCCTTTTAAAGTCCTGCAAACAAACTATTAGTAATCCTTTTTTTTTTTGTATTTGTATTTCTTAGACAATTCAACCTGCAAACCACTGTTAAGCTATCATAATCAAATAAAATCACAACCACCCATTAATTGTTAGAAAAATTAGATTTGCATCCCATTTCCCAAATGAAAATTCTAAGTTTAATTAACTCCAATTTGACTCCAAACCTCAATCTAACTTTTGAGTTTCTGATTTTCCCAAAGGGAAAAGAGCATAATCCTCTAATTATATTGAAAATTGATTTAAAATTGTAATTATATTCCTAAAAAAATGAAATCATAAAGTCTTATTCTTTTCTCTAATTTTTGGGACTGAATCATATATATTTGTTTACAGATCTATGTAGACCTCTGAAGCGGCTTTCCAAAGCTTTTTTAATCATCAAAATCCAAGTTGTTTTGCAAAAGTTATGAGTGTTTTCGTGAAAGTGCCTTTTTAAGCCAAAAGTCTGCAAAAATAAGAAGAAGAAGAAGAAATTTGGGGCCCTTGCCCCACGGTGGGCACCAAAAATGTATGCAAATTAGATGTCTAGATGATATATTAACAAATCTAAGCTAACAAATCAAACTAATGAGCAAACAACAATGAAGAATACAATAAAATCAAAGATAAAACAATGTTTTACCTTCACTTACCATGTAGCTTGTCTCCATTGCTCTCCTAGCCTTGATTTCTTGGTTGTGGTTGAGCTCTCAGATTTCCAATTTGAAGCTCCTTTTATCCAAGATGTTACCAAAGTGTGGAGATTTCATAAATGTATGCAATAATGGCCTAAAACTCCAATTATGCAACTAAGGGATGGAATGCAAGTAATATGATGATAATGTAGATGCTTGATTACTCTTTTTCTCTCCTTTTTCACAAAGGGTGAATGAGGCTCCTTTTATAGAGTTTTGGAGGACCTAAGCCTAGGGGACATGATCCTACAGTGGAGATTGAAAAGTGGAAGATCCTAGGGCTAAAATTGAGTTGGTTGGAGAGGTTGAGAAAAATGGGGATAATGTTCCTCTCACATTGACATAGTGGAGAAAGAGGTGGAAGGAAAGGACTTATGTCTCCCACTAAGATAGTGGAAAAAGAGGTGGAGAAGAAAAGACTCATGTCCTCCACATGAGATAGTGGAAAAAGAGGTGGGTGAAAAAGACTTATGTCTCCCACTAAGATAGTGGAAAAAGAGGTGGAGAAGAAAAGACTCATGTCCTCCACATGAGATAGTGGAAAAAGAGGTGGGTGAAAAAGACTTATGTCTCCCACTAAGAGCGGAAAAAGAGGTGGATTTGTGAGGATAATGGATAATAAATAATTGATAATAATTATTTATTTTAGCCAAGATGATGTGTAAAATGACTAGGTTTATGAGGTGGACTAGGGGACTTAGTCATATTTAGTGAGTGTGTATTAAATCACTTTAATAAGACTAATTAAAAAGACTTAGGATAGAGGAATAGACTATAGTGAATTTACTAAATAAACTAAATAATTTATTTAATAAATAGAAGAAATAAATATTAATTAAATAATAAATATTTAATTAATTCATCAAGTCAATAGTAATTAAATAATAAATATTTAATTAATTAGTGAAGCCATTTTTTAGTGTATACAGATAGTTACCTCTACTCCATCGTAGGGAAATTTTATGCATTGATGGTACGTTGATGGAATAGCTTACATTTCATGTATCTAGGGTCTCCCTAGAAGAATGTTGTAAGCTAATGGAAGATCTAGAACTTGAGAGGCGATATCTCTAATGACTGGTCATGTTCTGATAGGGAGTACGATTGTTCCTTTGGAAGACCTTTCTTGTTCATCATATGCTTTAATGGTTATCTTCTTTTTAGGATCAATAGCATCTTCTGATAATCCCAGTTGTGTAACCAATTTTTAGGAACAAATATTTAGACTAGTGCCTCCATCTATCAACACACATTTGACATGATGATTTTGGATTAAGACTTCAATATGTAAGGGCTGGTTATACAGATGACTCAGTGAGTTATCATCTTCCTCTGAATAGGAAATATACTAGGGAGATGTCAAATGACCAACCATAGTCTAAAATATGTCCAGATCAAGATTTTCTGGAACATTGGAACTAAGCAGAGCTTTATGCAGAATAGCCCTATGGGTAGGAGAGATCTGAAGCAACTCAAATATGGATATTTTTGCATTTGTGTGCTGGAGTTGTTGGATGATACTATAAGATGTGACCTTGGTCTCTTTTGGATTTGATGATTTAGAGGCAGCCCTCTATTTAGAAGCAAACACAAGATTGAATTGGACTTTCAGGGCATTTGATGAACCCGAGTTTTTTCCTTGGAGAGTTACCTGAGCCTAAGATCGAGTAACTGCATTAGACAATCAATTATCTCTATCTTTTCTTACAATGGTGATGACATTGTAGTGTTCATATAGGCATGGCTCAACCATGTTTATGACATCATTGTTACCAAAGTAAGTATAATTGACTTTAGCACCCATATTAGGTCTAGAAGATGAATCTCCTTGAGTATGTTTCAGAAATGGTTTCGTGAATGTTGTATGATCATTATTGGGTTTATGGTTGTCAATCACAATTTCTCCAGCATCAATTTTGTCTTGAATGAGATGTTTCAGACACATGCAATTATTGGTTTTATGACCCTTGTTTCAATGAAAATCATAGAAATCGGTCTCCTTCCACCATTTAGGTTTGACTTTAGGATCATATGGTTTGATTTTAGGTAACGTGATGATATTGTTTTCCAATAAGGTTCTCATGGTAGATTCCAAGGACTCACCCAAAGGAGTGAACTCACGCTTTGGTTTTGTAACCCATGGTTTCTACTCATTCATCTTCTTGGAAAGCTTAGTTGTTTGTTTCTCTGGGGCTTTTATCACTTGAGTATCGATAGTTAGATTAAATGTTGGTGCTTTGGGTGGAGTACTGATGTGATCAACTAAACCATCTGTAACAACATTTTTGTTCTTATTCTAGAATTTGACTTTGTCTTTCGTATTGGAACTAGAACCTGATTCATACTTGTTCTCTTTGTGAAGTGATATGTCTCCCTTGTGAACAAGCACGTCTTCTATTCTTATGGCACTATCAACCATTTTATCGAATGAGGTATGATTTTGGATTTGGAGATGATCATTGTTTTCTTTTCAGTATCTTCCGAAATGAGATTGTTGATGAATATTTCGAGCTTCTCCTTTTCTGGGATCTGTCTAGCATAGAGAGAGAATTTCTTTCTCCAATGTTTGAGGAAAGTCAGGAAGGGTTCTCCTAATTTATGATTTAGATTGCAAATATCGATCATGGTGACTAGATGTTGGATGTTGTAGGAGTATTGTTGATAAAATAGTTTGATTAACTCCTCAAAGGTTTTGATTGTTGGAGGCATTTTTGAGAACCAATTGATGGCTGCTCCTCCCAAAGATCATGGGAAAAGATGCATTAAGAAACTTGGTTCATGCATGAAATCCATAGATAAGGTGCAGAACTCTCTGACATAATCTTGGGGATCTGATTTTCCATCGGATTTGTCAAATTTGGGGATTTCTATGCCTTTAGGAAATGGTGGCATATACAAGCTACAATTGAATGGAAATGGAGATAGGGCGTCCATAGAGAATTCTTTTATTTCTTTCTCTTTTTCTAGCTTGTTTAGTTTAACTTGCATAGCATGAATTTGTTTCATCATAGCTGAAATAGGGGTTTCTTCCTCATATGTGATGATATCTTTGACATTGAAGGTGGGAGGAAGCTTTGCACCCTGTTGTGCTAATTCCAAAAAGTATGCCTCTTTGTCTTCTTGTAAGAAGTGTTTCATCATTTTCTTAAAGACATCATTGTTCTGGTACTATGCTATCTCAGAGGGTGTGGGTTGTTGATCTCCACCATGTTCAAAGTGGTGACCTTGGGAGCCATGATTGGTTCTAGCTTGAGCCATTGTATCACTTTGATGAGGAGTTATTTTTTATAGCGGAGGGGTTATGTAACCTCTTTTTAAGCACAAATTTCCGAGAGCATCTTGTTTGTATAGATTGGTATAATAGGGCTGATGAAATGTCTGAGCTATGATTGAAGAAGACGGGGAGGGTTTTGGTTCTTCCCTTGATTTTCTCTGTCAAGAGGCTCTATTTTCCACCATTAACCTTGGGTGAATCTAAAGAGTGAGATAAGACAACTGATAGATGATTTGATTTAGGAAAATCGAATGATGCAACCTTGTCAAGATTTGATTGGTTTGTTGATGAAAAAATTGATTGGATGTAAGTGATAGATATTGTGCCCTAGATGTATGGGTAGATGCCCAAAAGATGATGGACATCAGCTCACAACACTTAGTTGTTTTGAGGATTGAATTTGATATTATGTTGACAATTTTTTGATACAAGATGAAATGGGATTCAAATCGATAAATTAGAAGACAAGATCAAGCTCAAAAGACCACTTTAGGAAAATGAATTAGATTTTCTGGTTCTCTGCTCTGTTCCTGACACAGTGAATATTCTAACAGAATCTGGGTGATGACTGTAAATGGCTGGATTTCTGACAAAATTTAGGGCTTTATAGAAATTTTGAGTCAACTCTCGTATGACTTTATCTAGGCTCATGCAAGTCAAGATTAGGTCTGGCACGACAATTGCAAAGGCTCGTATAATAAATGACTCCAGTATTTCTCTTGCTTGGGATTCCTGACAAGACTTGTACAACATAGTAAGGGTTCCTGTATGAGTTTTTTGGGATTCTGATATGGCACTTGAAAATTTCTAAAAAACTCGTACGACAATTGAATTTCCAGGATGACAATTTACACCAGAAAATGATTTTGCTTTAAATTTGGCAAGTTTTTTCAACTATTTGGTGTTTTTGGTATCAAGTTGTTTGCAAATTTATTTGTCCAGGTTTTTGTAGATCTATGTATTGGATTGTCTAACGTTGTTTAACATAGAAATAGGCTCACAATCATAGAAAATAGAGGGAACTGACTCAATGAATCAATCACACCTATCTTACCCTAGCTAGGAGAAGAGATGTATTACTTGCTCATTGACTTAGGAACACATTCTTGGACTCCTCAGAATATGGTGGTCCAACAAGATGCAATGTATGTTGAAGCCCATATTAGTCAAGTTCAAGCATCGAAGAGGGCTCAATATGACAAGTTTCTTGGGGTGATTACTATCCACCTCGCACAAGCACTACAAATCCTTTAGGGGTGGATCGGTAGCAAACTAGCTTAGGCTTTTAATCAAGGCATCCATTCATAACTATCTCCTATAGTCCTGCAAGCAGGATTGAGATTGTTAACCCTATGAGCACTCTGACAAGTTTATTCTCGCAAGCAAGATTGAAGCGGCTCCACTCTACACAATATCAAAGCATGTTCATGGCACAAGTCTAAGGAAAAAATACATCTATGTATTTTGAGGCTTTAACCTCAAGGAAGCATCAAATTTTATAGTGGGGTGGAAGAATCAGCTTAAGACTTGTCCCCACTTGGGTCGTTTCAGGGAGCTTTTTACCTCTCTGATAGGCCCTCTAAAGGATTAATTGAAATGTGAGGTTGGGGACCACAGGATCTAGGTTTCTGATTCTCTGAAAGAGAAGAGCATAATCCCCTAACCTTTTCCTTTTCCCTACCCAAGACATGCCAAGCAGAATTAATCCAAAGATAGTACGCAAACTAGCACTGGGGAAGATACTTTCTGGGTTTCTAATTCTCCTAAGAAGGAGAAGAGCATAATCTCCTAAATATTTTCCTCAATGGTAATAGACACATGTACCTATTTAGCTAGATGCCTATGAAAATGAAATGAAATTCTAAGAAAATAGAATATTTGCTCGAGGATGATTAGGCAACCTGCAAAACCACTTGTCATAAATCTTCTTGAATGAGCTTTCTTTAACCAGTGAATTCTCTTAAAATAGGGTTATCTGCAAAAGATGGGCTTAGAAGTCAAGACAAGAAAGGCCAAAGGATAGCTTTTTTATGCTTAATCTTCATCTTTTTTCCTACATAGATATGTTAGGCTGCAAAACTGATCATAAACCAACAAGCATCAATTGTTAGGGTTAGTTGTCAATAGAAATCTAAAACTCAAATCTCCAAAAACTGCCAAAAATTTTGATACAACAATGCAATACTAGAATCAAAACTCATATGAGAATATACCCTTTCCCATACAACAATTTGGAAATGATACGATAATGGGTTCCTGCACATACGACAATTTAGCTCTCATACGACAATACATAACAACACACATGACAATGCAGAATGTCATCTGTTGTACGACAGACAAGATGTTCTGATACGACTTTCTATAGACGGTCGTGTGAAATTTTATGAAAAAAAATTAAAAATTGAATCTTGAATTGAAATTGTCAGAAAAATGAGATTTTGATAATGGAAACCCGCTGTCGGGCCCCACAATGGGTGAAAGAAATGTGTGTGTGAAAATTGTACCTAACTATGGACACAACACTTCAGTAAACATTATAGGTTAATGGGTCACAAAATCTGCAATAAGGATAAACAACATTAACAAGGTGATTTACTGCCTTCTAGTAGATATGAGTATGGTATTCTCAGAATTATGACCGAGATCAGTGACAATACAACACCTAAACAAAGGATTTAATTATGAAAGCAAATGAAATATGAATGCAAATTAAGCTATATTTTTTATTTTTCTATGCAATATGGATGAAAACTGTATGGAAATGATCTATGCTAAATGAAAATTTATTCTAACAATGATATTGAATGGTATGAAAAAGAATGAAAACAATGAATCTCATAATTGCAAAATCTCACAATTCGCCAGATCACACGAGCAAGATTCTCCAAGTATGCAAGAGGTAGGATCGTTTGTGAAGGACTAAGCCTTATTTATATAAAAGTCTACTATTTTGAGAACTCATGGAAAGCTAAAAATCTCTCCCTGATCAACTCAGATTGATTATTGAGTTAGCAGAAAATCAGAAAGAGTTAACTCATAAAATCATGCAAAATCAGCTTTTTAACTCAAATCAGAAGTTTAGATCACTTTTTAACTCGAAATCAGATGTTGAGTTCAAAAAGTTAAAAAATTGAATTAATTTGTTGATTTGAATTTTAACTGCTTTTCTGAATGTGCATGGATAATTATGAATTAATTTTATTTTTCACATGTGTTGCTCTCAACTTAACTAATTTTTGAATTAAAATAATTGATTTATGGGTTAGTCAATTATTAAATCAAACTTTATTCCAAAACTATATCATTAAATATTTGACAACTTGACTTAATCAATTAAATAAAGTTCTAATCAATTATATATAGAAATTTGATTTATTGTCAAATATAAATATTAATTAAGAATAAATATAATTTAATCTAATTTAATTAATTAAGTGGCAGAATTAAGTCTAATTAATTAAATATTCAACATGTTCAATTAATGGACTTTAGGATAAATAAAAGAATATCATTTATCACTAAACAATATTTAATTCAAGATAATTAGGATAAATTAGGAATATTTAGGAATATCCCTCGATGCAAAATTAAGATGAAATCAATTAGGGTTTCGATGATTTGATGTGTAGATGTGCCTTAGGTTAGGACTTTAGAGTCAATTTCGATCAATTTGTCGATGTAGGAGGTTAATAGAACTGAAGCCCATTTTTGGGGTATTACAAGATCTACAATGTTTAGCTATTTCTAATAGCTTACCCTATTAAAGGTATTAACTTGGTTAAGAGTTCTAAATACTACTAAGTCTACTCTGTTATGAGATTTTACAACTCTAATCTAAGAATTGTACCTGGTTAAAGGATTTAAAATTAAAATTTGTTAAGATCTGCTCGGTTAAGAGACTAATACAATTTTGATTAACTTTTAGTCAACAATACAAAATGTTTGTCAAACATGCATCAACAAATGCTATTCAGACTCTCTATACTTGTCAATTCATTATCTCATAATGTTTATCCATTACACTAATCAATTTTGTGCTCGATAGCTCAATTCTGAATGTGTTCCTCAACATTTTGTTACTTGGTAGCTTCACTATTCATTCACCTTCTACTTTGATTTATAATTTCCAATTGCTCTTCACATACACATATTCCACCTTTTTCTTACTATGGTCTTCATACTCTAAACTTTTTTATATACAAAATTTAGGCGGTGCTAGATCTTCTAGAATCTTCATCTTCAAGCAGTGTTAGCATTGAGTACACTTCCAATGCATATTTTATCCTTAATTCTTATTGGTTGATCTCACCTTGAAATCATGTATAATTATTAGATTTCAATCTCCAATGTTCTATTATACGATCTCCTCGATATTGATAAACCATTTTCTAATTGGTGTCCAGGTTCAATGTACTTAGATCTCATCTAGTGTTGGCTTGTTCTGCTCGGTAACATGTTTTCTTTAACGTGGTAACTAAGTTCTCCTCTTAGTTGAGTGCTCAATAGAACATGGTTCTTGGTGCTCAGTTTTGCCTCACTCAATTTCTACACTTGCTTTCTCTCTACCGATATTCACTATTTTACTTAATCCTTTTACCGAATGTTTTCTCTTCCTTACCGATTGACTTTGAAAAACACAATGACTTCCTTATAACTAATGACAATAAAATTAACTCTTAGGAGTATCATTTTTCTCATTTATAGGTTTCAAAGACATACCAAGATGAGTCAATAAACTACCAGGTCGCTCACCAAGAAGGAGAAGGGGGGTAGACTATCTGATTAGTTTATCAAAATGCTCCCAGGGTGTTCAAATTCAAATGCTAAAAATGAATTTCAATGGTGCGATTCATGGGGCCAATGTGAGAATTTTGACACTCCTGTCATGAGTGGTGCTTTTCTTTTCCACTTTTTTTGGGAGAATAAGGTTAAAGAGATTCGATCCCTATCTCAAACCCTTGGGAGTTGGGTCTGGGAAACCTGATCTGCCCAGATGTATACATGGATGTAGACTTGTTGAGGGAGTTAGCAAGGAAATATGATGTTATGACTAGAGTGATGAGAAAGAAGGATATGTCTGAGCTTGTAAGAATTGATAGAGCTAGCATAGTGGAGGCTTTTGACATCACTAGTACAATGTGCACTAAAATCAAACTGGTTAAGGAGAAAGAGTATTTTGAGAAATTCCACAAGTTTATCAAGAATAATTTCATGCCAAAGTTCATTCATAAGGTAGACAAAAGGAGGGTTATCATTCCAGAAGAATTGATGTCACCCTATCATTTAACAAAATTCCACCACTTCTTCCAATGTACATTCTATGGCTTCTGCGAGGTGTTGGGGATTGAGGCTGATAGAACTATGACTGCAGAATTATTGCAAATGTCCATGGATTTTCATAATCTGCATGTCAACAAGGATTATTACTATGTTGGGTGGATTGTGATTGAAATCCATGAAGAGTTAAAGAAAATAGTTGCATCTAAGCAACCCTCTGAGATTAGATTCAAGAACTACTCACTCCTAATGCCCCTAATCCTGCTCTACAACCACCAAAGCATGGATGATGATCTGGAGTTGTTCAGATATGAGCTTTATTATTTCCAACTAGTTCAATGATGGACCCAAGTTTGGGAGAGTTCTTCTCTCCTGTCAAATTTTAATTGCTTTCAAAATTGCCCCTTTATATCATATTAGGTACCCCAATTGAGAGGTTATTAGGGGGGCTTAGAAGGGTTTTAAGACCTAGGAAGTTCCTAGGTAACTACCCTTTTTTTCATAATTGGGGGGATTTCTATTTGTTTGACAATGTTACCATAATCAGAGTTTATGGGTGCCAACAACCACTCCATATTTTTCCCATAATAGTGCCATCTAGAATAGCATGGATTGAGTTTATCTAGTAATTAACTCTGGTAGATAAAGACCTACTAGTGATGCATAATAAAGTCACCTTCTTTCCTAGGTTGTGTGGAGTGCATTATTTCACAATAGGGAAGAAGGCCCTAAATCAAATAAATGAGTTTTTAAGGTAGTTTAGGATGCCTTGTGGTGTGTCAATGTATTATGACTCTAAGGGTTTTATTAAGGAGGCATGTAAGGAGATGATTCCCTTATTTTAGAAGCTAAAGTATCATGAGCCCCTAGAATATGAGGATCTGATTAGAAATAGGATAAATGTTGATGAAATTATTGAAAGGAGCTAGAAGTGGCAAGACATGGCAAGGGTGGAGAAAGAATTGAAATAAATGGATGAGTCTTTTTCTGGGTTTTTCCCTGAGACTCCATACTTAGATAGATTTGATAAGATGATTGATGCCTATGATAAATTGATGGCTCATATGCCTAAGGAGGTTGTGTTGCAGGAGGAAGCAATTGATTTTGATTTTGATGAGGAAGTTGGCAGCATGAGGGAGGAAGAATCAGCTTCTCATGACCCAATAGTAGATATGGACAAAATAAGGGCAGAGGAAAGACTTATAAGAAATAGATCTAGTGCTTTAGTCCCTAGATAGGGCCCTTATTTCAAGAAAATAAGAAAGCAATTGACCAACATTCATTTTGAGGAAGAGAAGATATCAGACATAGAATTGTCATTGGCTTTGAGGCTAGATGAACGGGTATTGGACGCCCAAAAATTCATGAAAGATGATCAATTCATCAAAACCTCAGAATTCAAAAGTTTTTCATACAAGCTTAAGGAGAATGAGCTAAGGTCTACTCTCACCTTTGAAGGTGATGAGGGAGAAAAGAAAGAACAAATTATAAAGGCCTGGCAATAATATGATCCAGAATCTAAGAAGATTACTAAGGATCAAGATAGAGAGTTAGTAAAGAGGAGTGACATGCTATTGTTACCATACTGGGACTTACAATCAACATTTTTAATTTACCAGATTAGACATCAACTAAATCTATTATTCAAAACTGAGGTGGAGATTGGTGATATAGTCAGAGGATTAGGATTTGATCTGAAATCAAAAACCTTTGCATTATGGAAATTGACACCTTCTATCCAAAAGCCTCATGTAGTCAACATACAATAGGATAGGAGAGCTAACAAAATAATCTAGGATTTGGAGAATACAGGTGAAATTGAGGTTTCCTCTTCCCTGCAACAGTTATCCTTCCTGAATTTGGCCAAAATAGAGCAAATTTCAAAGACATGTACAGAGACATACCATCAGTTGATGGTTTTTGCCAAAAAATATGAGGAGGTGATTGTAAAGTGTTCTCATACTCATGAGCAATTGGATGCAGTGAAAGAAAAAATCAAGGAGTTGAAGCAGTCAAAAAAGCATAAGGAAATGAGAGATGCATCGGTAGATGCACAAACTGATCTAGGTATTGTTGAAGAAGTCATTTCTAATGTACAAACAATGTAAGTTGACGATCCATGGGAAAATAGGAGATCAAAAGGTGAAAAGAATGAGGTTTCACTTACAACCCTAATATATATTTTGCATCATAGGATGTAGGCAATCCAAGAAAGCATCGATGTTGTGCACAATGCACACATCACATTGCAGAAATTGGAGAAGGACATCATAGATGCTCTAGCTACTTTAGAGCCACTTTTTACTATATGGTTAGGCAAGACATCTTTATTTGAGAAATTAGAGGTGGTACAACAATATAGGCTTGATTTTCCAGAGACAATCACAAATACCAAAGAGATGATTGATGCAATCAATTCATCCCTCTCATTTTTCAAGGGTAAGGAAAATCGGGTTAAAATAAAATTAAATGTATTGGTTTCTAGCTATAGCCCATTTGTCCCCCCAATTTATGATGATGATGCAGCTTTAAAGGAAATATTTATGTGGAGTGGGGAATTTGATGCTAGATTGGCAAAAAGAAAATCATTCTTAGCTGCAGGTGACATTTTGGACATGGAGTCTTTTAAAAAAGTATTGGACACCATGTTCAAGGTTTAGATGGGTTTTGTAAAGTTTATAGATCATGCCAAAGCTATAACAGACTCCAAATGGGACAAAGCATTCATACAGTTGTATGACATCAGATCTTTTGATTGGCCATCTGATGAAGAGGTGGAAAAGTGGGATGGTAGCCTAAAAAAGAAGAGAAAGCCAATTTTCAATGACCCACCATTGGAGGAAGAGGAGTGAGGGACACATGGCACCTGATCATTGATCACAGGGAGGTCAGTTATCTAAGAGTGGTTGACCATTCATTACAATCATTGAAGCTATCTTTAATATTCCCAGAAAAAGGAATCATCATGCTATCATATGAGGTTGTTGTGGGCCTGTTTCATGCATAGTGGTTCTGGCATGTGTTTTGGTGAAAGGGATGTTTCCTTTTTGTAACCATTTTTTGTCTTATCCTAGCAATCTGAAGCTTGTTGCATCTTGACCCATAACAAGATTCCAAGATTGCTAGTGATATATATTGCAAGTTGAAGCAATTGTAAAGAGGATTATAAAATGAAAGCAACTCTGATCTGGGACCTTTTGCTCTAATTTGAGTGTACTCAATTTTTTCTAAATCTACTGAACAAAAAATATATCAATGAGAATACAGTTTAAGCCTATTTTCAATATATGATTATCTTTGTTTGTTTCATTTGAATTCTTGTGAATTAGGATTGTAATGCATTTCTAATTCACCAATTTATAAGGTAAATTTTGAAATGGTTTTTAGGTTGCTTTCAAGGGAAGTGTAAGTCCTAAAAATGATTTCAGAGGGTTTTAGGGAATACATATATATTTGATGATCTTGTAGAGAATATTTGGAAGTTCTCTGTAAGGCATAGTTATCTTTCATGGGTTTGAATTATTTTCAATGATATGTTGTAGTGGATGTATGTTCATTTAGACTCTATACCCTAGGACTTTAGCATTGTTCTGGTTCTAGAATTGTAGGAAAATCCATAAAATTAATTCAAATATTTTACTAATAGTTATGTACAATGAATGTTAAATATCTATGTTAAGAAGACACATATCCATTGTATGATTTACTGAGGAGAGGGTAAATAAAGAAGGTACACCTGCCTTAGCCAGTGAAGCTCAAAGTGAAGGAGGATCTTATCCTTAATAAGTTAGATCTTTTCTTGTTAGATTTGGTGTTGGGTTATAGAGAGTCATAGATATTTTTTCCTTATATTAATTTACAAGAAAAAGCTCCAACGGGTCCCACAGAGCCTAAAGTGTAGAAGGCTTCCAAAGCCTTTTTAGTTGGCCATTGAATCAAATTATTTTTTGATACAAAGTGGGTGATTCTTAGGATTTTCTTGAAATCAAATGGAGGAACCAACACATTCTATCAATTCAACGATCATTGAACCATTTCAAGCATTCAAGATATTTCATCCCATAATATTCTTCATCTTGTGACAAGCTACAACAATTATTATGCAAGCATGTCTTTTGTGATGTCATTTTAGGTCTTTGTAGATTCATGCTATTGCATTAACACATGATCTAATTTCAAGTATGATTTCATCATTCAAGGTATAAGACATATTATTCTCTTATTCAAGCCTATACTAATAACAACATGCTTCCTTATTCAAATAATTTCAATTCACTTTCAAGGTTAATTACTATACATGTGTAAAACAATTATGGTGTGAGCTTCCTAGTTTGTCCTTGCATCATAGCAAAAGATTCGTGTCCGCATTATCTTTTATCACACATTATTTCACCAATTCTTTCATAGCTTGAGCTAAATAACTTTGAATTTCATGTTTTTAATTGTGTTGGAATCATGCTTTAGTTCTCCTTCTTTTCAAAGAAACTATGAATAGTTTTGAATCAATATAGAACCTTGTTGAAAGTGTTTTTAATCACCCATCCTTCACAATTCAATTTGGTAAACATGATGCCCTCTTCTACCTTCTAAATGGAAATAAAAAATAGGAGGGGGATATAGGGACATATAGAAATAATTCTAAGTGATTTATTATTTTATTGACAAAGTGATTTTGTAGAATGCAATTCCTAATGATAAGTATTGGGTATTTCTACTCTAGGGACTTCAATCAACACCTTTAGAAATATCTTTTTTATATTAATTTTTACTTGTGATGTTTCTATCTAGATTCAATTGTGTAGTTTTTTATTCAAACCCATTGACCCATGTTTCATGATAACTGGTTCACAAGAACCCACGTCTCATGAGAATAAATGGAACACTTAGGAGTAAATGCATCTGGGTAATGTTCATAAAGGTGAAGCATTGGGCCTTCCCAAGAGGTAACCCATCCTACTATGTCTCCAACTCAAGCATACTTAACCACGGAGTTTCCTCCAAGGTAGCAATGGTTTTAACCTTGGAGGAAACTCCATGATTAAGAATTCTTGAGTTGGATCCATACTAGGATGGGCGACCTCTCAAGAAGGCCTTTTTCTTCACCTTTGTGAGCATCACCTAGATGATATTAGTGCTAAGTATTTCATTCATTCCCATGAGAGGTGGGTTCTTGTAAACCACTACTCATGAAACATGGTTCAATGAGTTTGACTGAAGAGCTACACAATTGAATCCTAATAGAAATGTCACAAATTGAATCACTATAGAAAATATCTCTTACTTTTTTTTTATCTATAACATGGTTATTTTATTAAAATAAAAGAGTTTACAGAGGGCATCCAGCCAAAATGAAATTCCACATCATGGAATTCATCAAAAAAACTATAGGAAGAAGGAAGGCAATAGCAAACCAACCTTCATCATTAAAAATTCATTACGTTCTCATAGAGAGACAAGAAGCATCCATAAACACTATTACGCAAGGATGAAACCAGACAACCACCAAGCAAGGGAAATTGAAAAACCATAATACTGAGCTCCAAAAAAGGGGGGAACAACACCAAAGAAAGAGTTCCCCATTCACAAAAATCACCCCATCCATAAGCCTCAAAGGGCATAATAACCATTAATTCCCCACAACCATCCTGACATTGTAAAAAGTGTTCAATAGAATTCATTGACGGCACCACAAAAAATTGAACACCGAGATAAACCACCTAGAAGCCATTAATTCTTCCCCTTGAAATTAATTCATCTCTACCCTTGTTTCTTCCTTTGCATGTTCACATATATTGTAGAGACCTTTTCTTCAAAAGCATCCTTAGCCTTTTGCAATTCCTGCTTCAAAAGGTGCCTTTTTTGTGCAATGTCAACACAAAAGGTGGCCTTATCAACCTTACCCCACCAGCGCACAAAGGGGACCCTACCAAAGAGTTGACCTTCCTCCTCATCCTCAAAACACTTAGTGTATTTAAATTGACACCAGGGTAAGCCCATTCCAATATTGAGTCCAAACCCACCAATAATTCTTTGTCAAACAAATCTTCTATCACTGCTTTCACAATGTCTTCATTCTCTCCAACCTGAAGAGCCCACGCAATCACCATTGAAATGACATCAACATTAGCCCTCTGCTTTAAATGGCACTCCTGAAACTAATCACCAAGAACCATGAGAGCCACCATGGCCACAACATCCACCTTGAAATTTAATAACCCCATCATCTGTTCCTTGCTCACCAACCCCTTAAATGTTTTTTTCTACTTCGTGGTGTCAACTGTGAAGGTGGCCTCCATGTCTACAACTTGCAATAAAAACAATTGACCAAAAACAAAACACAACTAAATCATAAAGAGGAGAAAACTTTGAGAAAGGTACCCATAAATGCAACATCCCATCATCGTTGATCTGAACCCAACACACCTGCCACCTTACATCAGCACAAACTTAACCCTCAAGAAAGTACCACCACCTTTGGTCCTTTCAAAGACAATAAATTATTATCGAGCAAGTTGATCAAAGATATGCAGACATCATTAAAGGCATAGGCACACAACCCCAATGGTCATCATAGAAAAGAGAGGAAGACAAGCCACCCAAAAAGATCAATTCAAATAAAAAAATAAAACTCAAGCATCTATCTCCCAATTAAAGGTCTCATCCAAATATAAATCCTCCTCCGACTCTAATCCAATTGCCCAATTAGATAAGACATTAGCCTCCATATTTCCTTCCCGCTTAATATGGCTAATTTTAAAGTCTTTAAAGGACAAAAGAATACAATTGATATCCATAACAGTGTTATTCAAATGCCATTCCTTGATCCCTTTATTAATTATGGCATTGATAATAACCAAAGAATCACCTTCTAAATGCATATTCTTGACATTAAGTTTCAAACCTAACCTCACAGCTAGGTGAGAAGCCCCAACTTTTGCTTCATTATTAGTTCCTGGCTTCAATTTTTGGATAGAAAAGGCAATAACATCCCCTTTCAAATTTCTAGCTACCACACCAGCCCCCGATGGACCTGGGTTGCCCTAGATGCACCATCAAAATTAATCTTCACCCAGTTCTCCTTTGGTTCCATCCATCTATCCTTAAAGAAAGCTTTAGAGAGAGGATCAAGATTGATCAGATTGCCTCAATTGAGCTTAAGGTGAGGCCATTCAGCATGTAGTAACCTATTACTTGTAGTTTAAGACAAAGTGTGTTGTTGCTGCAATAGAGAAGTTTTCATAACTTCCTCAATGGATAAAAAGATCCTGGATTTGATTCTCTCTACAAGTTCCGCTTTATCCTAAAAAATTCTTTGACTGTTCCTCTCCTTCTACACCTCTTAGATAACAATAGAGGGACACATAATCCATAAAGGGGCCATAACAAAAAAAAATTAGGTGTAGGCCAGCTCTCAAAGGTCATTTTCATAGTTTTAGGTAAAGGACCTAACCAATGCAACTTTGATTAATAAAGCTCCAACATTCATAAGCATAAGGGCAATGTAGTAGTAGATGATCCATCTCCTCAACCTTTGAGTTGCATAAAACACATTTAGTTGGACCATGGAGGCCAAACCTTTTCCTTCTTTTGCTTGTCAAGATCCACCCATGCACCACAAGCCAAGCAAAAATACTAGCCTTGGGGAGGAAATTTTTGTTCTAGCACAAAATTATAGGCCATTCTTTCCTAACCTCAGCCACCTCTAAGGCATTAAAACCCACTTTAACAGAGTAAGAACCTAAAGAAGCAGCACAGCAAATAATTCTATCTTCCCTAGTAGACAAAGAAACTTTCCTTGAAAGAAAGAGATTATGTATAGCAATCTTATGAGGTTCATTTAGGCCTGAGTTGTCCAAATTTCACCACTTCCAAACTAGTCCAAAAGGAGATTCCTCTTGTAGAATATAATCAGCCACCTTCTCCCCCCACTGAACCAACAAAATGTCTCTAATATCTCTATACATCTCCACATGCTTCAAAGATTTGTAACCATTCCAAGAGTCATCCCAGAAGCTCACCTTGCAACCATCACCTATGAGCCAAGTCAAGTGATTTTTTATAATATCCTTACTATCTAAAATAAAATTCCACACAGCCAAACCTCTAGGGGTATTTCTAATTCTCAGAATGCCCTCATCAACCTCTGGATCAAGGTATTTTTCCTTAACAATTTTGACCCAAAGTTTGTCATGGTCAGTGTAAATATTCCACACAATTTTAGCTCCCAAGGCTTGATTCATCAAACTCCATTTCCTAATACCACCCCCCCTGCTCCTTTGAGCTATAGATTTTGTCCCAAGCAATAAGGGGCCACCAGTCATCCACATTGCCACCACACCAAAAGAATTTTTTCATTCTCTTTTCTATAAGCTCAAGGAAATTCAAAGGGATTTTTAAATAGCTCATAGAGTAAATAGGAATGGCTGAGATGATTGATTTAAGGAGTAGAATTCTTCCAGCAGATGAAAGCCATTTCCCTTTCCAGCCTTCCATCAACTTTAAGCATTTTTCCATAAGCTCTTTCTATAAGTTAGATTTACAAACCCCCACAAACAAAGGCACACCAAGATACTTCCCAAGGAGAGAGCCATGTTTGATATTTAAAATGCTGCATAACTACCGCTACACAGAAGAACTAGTGTTGAAGAAAAAAATCTCTAACTTTTTCCAATTAACACACTACCCAGAAGCCAATGAGTAGCTATCAAGAGTTTCCTTAATAACTATAGCTTTCCTTTCAAAAGCATCCCCCATAAGAAAATTATAATCTACAAATTGTAGGTGTGTAGTGGCCTCCACACTAGCAGTAATAGAAATTCCCTTCCACACACCCAACTGCCTTTTATGGGAAATAAGTCTCCCAAGAGCCTCTACCATAATGATGAAGAGGAAAGGAGAAAGGGGTTCCCCTTTCCTAATACCTCTAGAGGTCTCAAAGAAACCTTGAGGGCTACCATTTACAAGGTTAGAGATGCGAGGAGTGTCAATGCAGCTACGAACCCATTTCAACCAATCACCCCTGAAACTAATTTTTTTAAGGATCTCAATAAGAAAATCCCTATTGACATGGTCATAAGCCTTCTTGATATCCAACATGATCATCATTTTAGGCACCTTATCCTACTTAACAATGTGGATAGCTTCATGAGAAATAATAATACCCTCAAAAATTGACCGATTTGGGGTAAACAAACTTTGTTCTGGAGATATGAGGCCGGTTAAAAGGGGTTTAAGTTTGTTAGCAATCACTTTTGAAATCACCTTGTAAATGGTTTTGCATAAAGCTATGGGCCTAAAGTCATCAAAGGACTGGCAATCCCCTTTTTTTGGAATTAAAGATATGAATGTGTTATTAAAATCTTCAAGCACAAAGCCCCCACAGTGGGATTCCTCCACCACTCCCCATACATCATCACCCATAATATCCCAAGATCTTTGAAAGAAGAGGGCAGGGAAGCCATCAGGGCCCCAGGCCTTTTCACTTCCTAAACCAAACAAAGCCACTCATACTTCTTCCTTAGAAACTAGATCCATCAACCTTGAATTCTGCACCTAAGTCAAAATATTAGGGAAGAAATCAAAAATACAATCTGAACTTGCACAACCTGAATCCTTAAAAGAGAAGATGTCCTAGAAATACTGCACAACTTCAACATTGATCTATTTCATATCTGATAACACAATACCCTGTGCATTTTTTATTGAAAAAATTCTATTTCTAGCCCTATTTTCTTTAACATATCTATGAAAAAATTTGGTATTACAGTCACCATCCTTCAACCAGGTCTCCCTAGGTTTCTACCTCTTAAAAGTTCCCTCTCCTGCAAGGATCTCATTATATCTACTATGGAGATCGTTTTCTTCTACAAAGGTCACCTCATCCATGCCTAACTCAATAATTCTATTATTTAGAGTAGCCAAGCTTTCCTCCACAAGAAATTTTTCCACAAAAATGTTCTTAAAAGAATCTCTATTCCAAATTTTCAACTGGTCTTTGATATATTGTAATCATTTAAAAAAGATGAAAGAAAGATTACCTTCCCAAAGAGGAGCATTCTACCACCAGGAGGTGAGAAAAGGGATAAATTGAGGGGCCCTAAGCCACATGGCCTCAAACTTGAAAGGAGAATGATCAAGAGTGAGATCATCCTGTATGTTGCAGCATATCGGGTAATGATCCGAGCCTGAGATAGGGAGAATATCTGCATTGCATAACCAATTTTCCTGATCCCATCTCCCAGCCAGAAGAAAATGGTCCAACTTCTTAGAAATATTAAGAAAACCACTCCTTCTATTAGTCCAAGTGTAACTACCATCTCTAAAAGCAACCTCAATCAAGCCATTGTCCCACACAAAATCAGAGAAGTCATTTTGACTTCTACCCTGCCAACCTTTCCCTCCTCTCTTTTTGGTTGGGCTTAAAATTGCATTGAAATCTCTACCTAATAGAAATAAGTCATCCTTATTAGAATTCAATAGAACTGAGATTACACTCCACACCAACCTTTTCTCCCTGACATTGTTAGGGTCGTAAACATTCAACACATACAATTTGTTCAAAAGTTGCTTTGAGGTAACTTCCAGCCATTGCAAGTTACTATCCTAGAAAAATAAGTTTAATATCAACTGTACTTCTATCCCATAAGGCATAGAGACCACTAGAGGCCCCATTTGAAAAATACAAGACACTACCCCACCTGCTAAAGAGTTTTGGGAAAGTAGGTCTATTATCCACCTTCAATTTAGACTCTTGGAAAAGAATAATATTCACCCATGCCTGATCAAGCCCACATTTGATCAGACGAATCTTGTCAGGGGCATTGTAGCCCATGACATTCCAAGATAGGATCCTCATTACTGTTGGGAAAGGGTATATCCCTTTCCCGATCTTGGCAATTTTGTTTGGTCTGTTACACAACCAGCCAGTTCAAGCTTCTCCTTAGTGGACCGAGCTCCACACTTTTTCTTTTCCCCAACTCTTGGATGTTTAAGAGTAGAGTCCAATTGCTCCAAAACCATAGGGTTGAGGATGTTTGAAAACATGAATAAACCTAAGTCATCCTCCTCAATATCCTCAATTTATGAATTGTAAAGAGTTTCAGAATCAATAAGGTCTCCCCCGTTGTCCCTGACATCTGCAAAGAGACCTTCTAGATTCCTAATAGGGGAAATTCTACCATCATTGGCATCCCTACGCTCCACTAGATCCCCAAGAAAAGGATCCACCTCATCAACCAGCCCACCCCTTTGTTGTAAGGATTCAACCCCCGGGTTGAAACCTCTATTGTCATCTGCAAAACATAGCTCCTCAATACCTTGTATCTTGCAAGGCCTAGAATCATCTAAGCCAAAAATCTTATCTATAGCATGAAGGGGCTGATTTCTTTGGTATCCCAATGCTGAGGATCAAAACTCTCACTATCCAAAGGAACCCCAACCTTAGGAGGGGAAATAAGTGCCCTAGGAGAATCCAACTGATGGACAACCAAAATAGGGCCAGCCTGAGGAGGGGAAGCAAAAACCATCTCAGTAGGTGAGGCCCCACAACAATATTTTTTAGGTTGAGAATAAGCTCCCATAAAGATTTCATCCATAACCTTTAACAAAAATCTTTCACCCGAAGAAGAAGGTTATGCATCACGTGCGAACACAACATAGTCATCCTTTTGAGAGTGGGAGGTAACATTCTATTGATGTTTAGTTAGCTGGAGAAAACTAGAAATCAAAAGAGAATCATCTATAAACTTCCCTTTACCCAGAGGATCAAAGCTGGTAGCATCAAAAGGTAACCCTACATCCACTGCTTCCACAGCCTGCACTGGTTCAATCCACTCACCATTATCCATGTGAATAAAGATATGAGAGGGCATCATATAGCAGGTTTGCCTCCAAACTAACACCTTTAGAGTGATAGCAAAATTATCTGGGTTAACCCCTATCTCAAATCTGACAAACTTCCCCAGAGATTCGCCCAAAATTTTAGGGTTTTTGCTCCTTTATATTCCTATGGGAGGTTCTCCATTTTTAACCATATTGGGACCTCTTTAACACTCTCCTACTCAGGGTTAAAGTTACTGGTCTATTTCTTTACAAACAAACCCATGCCATCCATAAAATATAGCTCGTGGCTCATAATCCAATCCCTGTCCTCCATAGAAGCACACATAATAAGGAAGAATCCATTGGTCATAATCTTTAGGGAGATGAAGGAGCTTTGCCATTTTTTTCACACCAAGCCTTAATCTTTGAATACAAAGGCCATCTTCCTAGCCACTTAAGGACTAAAGCTTTTTCCCCTAAAAAGGCATGATCCTCCATCCATTGTGGGTTGTTCAAAACAAAAATAGCACAGGAGGTCACAGAAGTAATATTCTTAAAACCAGGAGAGTTGGATCTCTTTGCTAGAGCTTGCTTTTGATCTAGAACTACTCTGCCCCCCCCCATTTAGGTCGCCAAAATTTTTCCTCAATCTGCTGAAACTTAAAGCCTTTGTCAACCGTAGATTCCGTAAATCCATGTCGAAAGGGAAAATGAACCTCCCATCTCCTACCATTCCTATGAAGATGCCTCTAGTTCCACATATTTGTCTCCTTCCTCTCTTTAATAACATTGATGTAAGAATGATGACCTCTTCTATTGAAAGGCCACTGATTCTATTGGTTAAAACTAGTAGGAAACCCTCCCCGATGGCTCTCGAAGGGATTCCTCAACCTTGTCCCCATCCACCATGACCGTTGCATCTGTTGATCTGCCATTACTCTATTATAACTTTTATTCTCTTACTCATTTAATAAATATTTACTTTATGTACTTTAACTTTTATATGAATGTAGTGTCATGTGACCACTAAAGTAGGGGCTAAATGTATCATAATAAATTGTATACCTTTTATAGTTGTGTGTGTGAAAATTGTACCTGATCTGTAGACACAACACTTCAGTAAAACATTAGAGGTTAGCTATAATCAAAATCATGCAAAATTGAAATCTACTCTAACCAAACGATTTATTGCCTTCTAGTAGGTGCGAGATCGATGTTCTTAGATTGTTATCGAGATCAATGACCTAGATGACACCTAAATGAAGGATTGAAATGCCAAACTGATATGAAATATGAATGCAATTAATCTATTTTTTTTATATTTTCTATGCAATAATATGATGAAAACTAATATGAATCTATGCTAATATGAAAATTGATATGCAATGCTAATCTAGAAATGACATGATATGAGAATGAAAATTCTAACAATAATATGAAAGCTATGAATTTGAAATTGATCTCACAAAGCTTCGAATCCTCAAATTTATCTTTCAAGCTCCAATTGTGCAAATTCTCCAAATCTAATATGCTATGATTCCTGTAGAGTAAGTTTGCAATTTGCGAGATGAATTATGAAGAGCTGGGCCTTGGTTTTATAGAAATCCAGGGCTTTGGAGGTGCATGGAAGAAAGCCATAAATCACTCAAATAACTCAGGTTGATTTTTGAGTTATTTTTAAATAAAGATAATTAAGTTCACAAAAACATGCAAAAGCACAGTTCAACTCGAATTAGAAGTTTAGATCAACTTTAAAACTCAAAAAGATGTTGAGTTCCAAAAAGTCAATAACTTGCATTGATTTTCTGATTTGAGTTTAACTGGTCCTTGAATATGCACATGGATAATTATGATTTAATAAATAAATAAAGTGATTTATTCTCAACTTAACTGATTTTTGAAATAAAATAATTAATTTATGGGTTAATTAACTATTTTATCAAACTTTTATTAAAAACTATATTATTAAATAATGACAACTTGCTTTAATTAATTAAATAAGAATTTAATCAATTATTCTTAGGATATTGGATTTATTGTCAAAATTAAATAATACAATTAATAATAGATAGAATTAAATTTAATTACACAATTAAGTGGCAAGATATTAAATCTAATTAATTAAATATAAAAATATTCAATTAATCAAACTTAGGATAAATGTGATTTATCGCCAAATAATCATTAAATTAAAGATAATTAAGATAATTAGGAATATTGCTAGGAATATTCCCCAATGCAGAATTTAAGATAATCAATTAGATTCGATGATGTTTAGATGTGCCTTAGATTAAGACTTTGATGTTGATTTCGTTCGAATTGTTGATATAGGAGGTTAGTGAACTTATAGCCCATTTTTGGGGTATTACAATAGTGTGTCCAATTCCACTCTCTCCTAGCACTAATTTTAGTGTGTCTCATTTTATCATGCATTATAGGACTTTATTAAGCATTTAATTAATAATGAATACAAGAATACAAGTCCTTCCTTATTTTAAATATCATCACACTCTTATTCAAGCCCTTAATTCTAGGTGATCCCTTTATCTTTCATCATTTTTCTTTATTATATATCCTAACCCATTTAGATATTCAAGACACATTTCTCAAACTTAAAAAATTATATTTTCATAAAAATACATTTCAAGCTTATAGGCTCTATTATCTCACATTCCTAAAAATCTAGGCCAATTTAGTCAAGTCAAGGGCACCCCAAACACCAGTGACAATCACTTTCTAGCCAAAATTTTGGGAATATATTATGCCTATCATGTCCTTTCCAAGACTACACCCGATGTGAAAATATCATAATTATAAGCGGACATTTCATGAATTCAAAGCTAGAACCTCATTTATAAGCAAGTAACCTTCCTCATTTTTTATATACAAAAATTGCAACATCAAGCATTGCAAAATGGAGATATCCTTAAAAATAGAAGTCTACAAATCTAAAGATAGATCAACAAACATCAAGAATCAAGAGCACACACATTATTCCAATTTAAAGGTTATTCATGAAAATGGAAATCACCAAAATGAGGGGTTGACTAAGGAAACACCCTATATAACCACACATACATGCACACTTTATTTTATGCATAGGTTCATATACAAGTCCTAAAATAGATTAAAGATGAAAACATAATCAAGACATGGATGTTGGAGTAAATGGTCTTTTTCCATTTTACTCTTGACTTAAGTTTACTTATGTTAACTTGTTTATTAGGTGGATATTTTTTAGTATCACTTGGACTCTAGCTCCTCCTATGATATGGTTTAGTCTAAATCCTCTTGTGATATGGTTGGGTCCAATTTGGACTCTAAATCCTCCTATGATATGGTTGAGTCCAATTTGGACTCTAAATATTCTAGAGGATATTGTTGAGTTCTATCAAGACTCTACTTCCTCTAGGTTGAGACACTTGTCTCAACCTTGTCCATGCTTCCTATCAGCTCTTGCCTATATAAAAAAAACTACCTTGCTTGTATTTTGGATATTGGACCTATTGGGATATTGGATATTGGAGATGTATATCGATGATGTTATGCCTCTGAGTATTCACATCAAGTTTATCTAGTATTGTTATTCTATCAATTAATTTACAGATGTTTGATCTAACTTTTTCATTTGATCTAACATGGTATCATAGCATGTTTTGGAAGATTATATTATTTAGAGATCTTGTAAAATCTTGTTGTGTTTTATCTTGCATTTTTCATGATCTAGAGAACTAGCAAAGGTTTATGAAGATCCAGTAATGCTTGTTTAGCATATATGTTTTTTAGATATGGGTGATTGCATAAGTATAGATTCATTTATGGTTGTCCAATTGTGTTTGGGAGGCTTAGAAACCCCCATTTCCATATAAGGATCATTCAGATCTAACACTAGAGGTTTTGCATGTCGCTTTTTCCTTCTTGGAGGTGTTTTTTCATAGTGGGACCACATTTTTGCAAGTGAAAGAAAAACACTTTTAGGGTTCTCTTTATCTCATAAAAATCAATCTAAAAATTAGTTAGTTTTTCAATGCAACCAATAAAGTATGAGATGATCACATTGGAATGCTTCAGCTAGACCCCTCACATTGTAGTTTAAATTTTTGCACCTGATCTTCAAATGACTTGTTCTCAGGCATACAAATGTATTTTTCAGTGAAATTTGTTTTTCAAAAGTGGTAGAATTTTATGTTCTTTGTAGTGTAATATTTTTCTTCTCAAAAATTACCATGTTTCCATTAAAATAAAAAAAATTGGCAAATCTGAAGGGCAGTCCTCAATTTTTGAACTTCAAACTAATATAACTTTCACATATGATCTTGGATCAAGGTCATTATTTTTTTTAAGTGGATATTTTTTTAGCACAATAAATTAGTGTTGGTTTGATGTTCTCATTCTAATACTTTATTTTTACATTCATTATTTGGGTCCATTTCTTGGACATTGTAAAAATTTAGAAAATAAATCTTACTTTCTACATTAAAATGGATCAAACCATAGTACCAATACTCACACCCCATAACTACTATGACTAAAAGTAAAAAATGACAATCTATCATAGGAAGTTGGGGTTGTTTAGAGTAACTATGGGTCTTGAAACTGAACCACCACTACTTGTAGAAAAGCCAAAGTGGTTTAACAAATGCAATGAAGCTTATGGTATTATATGTATGTTTGTATCTCATGATCTTCTTTTTCATGTTGATTCTACTACAACACCAAATGATGTATAGACAAAATTAGAAGGGTTATTTGGTAAACAAGATGAATTAAGGGGACACCAATATGAGAATTAGCTAATAGGGTTAAATCCATATAATTTAATACAATTTAGGACTTATTCACAAAACTAAAGTTTGTAAGATTACAATTGAAAGTGTGTGGGATAGGAAATAAAGATTTACAATTGGTTCTAAGCAATCTTTCCAAACTTGGTCGAAACTATTCATTTTTTTTCTACATTTTAAGCCACAAAAAGTACCTTAGGAACTAGCTACAAAATGCCTTCTCATGATGGGTTTTCAAATGAACTCACAAAAGAACAAGATAAGTTGATTCAAATGGGCATAATTAGGCTCTCTCATTCTTATGCCTTGGCTGCAAATCAAGGTACAAGAGATCAAAAAGGGCCTTTCAAGAAAGAGAAGAAACAAAAGAACCAAGGAGAAAAGTAGAAAGATCAAAAATTGGTTGCCTCAAAAGTAGCTCATGATACATCTTATTAAAAAAGTGATAATCCCAAGAAGGAGAAAACTATGTGTTCCTATTGAAAGAAACTTGGTCATGATGATGTTGGAATTAGGAGAGATAGGTACTAAGAGGGGAGGGGTGAATCAGTGCCTTCAAAAACTTTACTTATAAACCTTTTAGATCTATATTTGTAAACTATGATAACCAACTAAAATAACTTGAATCTAATTGCATGAATCAATCATCTAGTTAACTTATGAAAGTAAACAATATGAAATCAATATGAGAATCACATAACACAAGTATTTTGGTAACGCAGAAACCCTTATTAGAAGGTAAAAACCGCAGTGGGGATGACACCCACAAATTCTTCACTACTACAAATAGAAAAGGTTTGTCTGTTAGGGCTACAAGTTTTTGATCACTTCTGGTGATCTTACCCTGTAGGAGTAACATATTAGATCAACTAGATCTACCTAGTCATAGGATTTTGACAACACTAATGAAGTGGGTACTCAATTAAGAGATTTACATAAAATTGTTAAGTCTACTCTGCTAAGATATTTTATCCAAAACTCTATTACAATTGTCAGAAAGCAATAGGTAATTATCTACTAATTGACAACTCAATTGTCTGAAATAGATCTATAAGTGCTCATAAAATATCACCTTAACTGTTATGAATCTCTACTCGGTAGCCTTCTCTGATTCTGCTCAATATGATAACCTCTGTACTCTATTCTGCTCTGTTAACTAATTGACTTGAAGTTAGGCAATGGCTTCAAGTTCTCTATGATTCATATATCAGTTCACAACAAAAATGATGCGAACACACAAAATATATAGTGTTCTATTTTTGCCGCTTTAACAAAAATTAGGTTACACAACATAGTCATAATCCTAAGATCTACGGTATAAAATATCCTAGATCAACTATTACAATAAGATATACATTACATTTAATGAGTATCTTCATAATAAATGCTCCTCGATCTTGATAAACCATTTTACGATCCGTTGTAACCATTTGCATAGAAGGATGTGTCATTCCAAATTACTATGTCATTTTCTATGATCCTCGGTAAACACTATATAAACTGTTTGGTGTGTACTATGACGCTCAGTGTTTATTGTCTATTAGTGTCGGTGTTTGCTAGTGCTCGATATCCTATGTAGTGCTTGATGTGTAAGCTTTACCCATTATTCTATCTTGCTTCTGGTTACCGACCAACTCAATGTAATTGACCGACCAATATGTGTGATAGCCTTTTGATACTAAGTGACAACCTTAAATGCTCAATAGAGATAACAATCTCCCCCTTTGGCATTAGTATCAAAAATTTGAATGTATATAGACAAAATGTTCTATCTATACCTTATATCTCCGCCATATACATATCAAAAATTGTCTAAGTACTAAGTACTCCCCCTCGGTGCATGCTCCTGGTAGTATGTAGTATATGTAGCAAAAACATAATTATTTGGCATATACATGTTTTCCCCCTTTTTTATAATAATGCCAAATACAAAAAGAAAAAGTATACTTACATCTTATCAAAAATGTGTCGGTGGGTTTTCTTGACTAACTCCAAGAGGTTTTCCCACTCCTCTTTCAAGTTGGTAAGAGCAATATGCTCAAGACTGACTTGTGCATGCATGTCAAAGATATTATCTAACACTAAAGTCTCTGGTGTTACAACTAGTAGCTTGGCTTTGACAATATGTGCTTCAAAAATTTTCAAGTATGGAATGAGTTCTATTTGTAACTCTGTGACCTGATCGATGATGTGCTCTTCTTGTTTCCTTAAATCTGCTATCAACTGCCAGAGTTCCTGAACTCGGTGAATATGCTTTGAGAAATCATTAGGCTCGGTTATATTTGTTGTTGTACTTAACTTTATTTCATCTTCTAATCCTTTTATCTTTTCACTAGTTTCAATAGTGAATGTGTCTATAGTACAAAGCTTTATTAGAAATTGATAGATTATCTGGGTGATGGATTTTACCTCGGTAATTACCTCAGATAATTTTACCTTCTTGATGGCCACTTCTTGGCTAATTCTCTCTGCCAATTTATCTTGTATCCTGGATTCTACCCTTTCTTCAATTTGTTTATCTGCATCAATATACGGGGCGTTGATCTTCTCAGTGAGTGTAGGAAGTTGGTCTATGATGGGAGTATTCTCATCAATATTTACCTCAAGTACTACCTATTGTAGAATATCCCTCACATCAGTTAAGACTTATTTGCATTTGTGCTCTTGCTTCAACTTTTCTTGTGTCGCCTTTCTTGAACATAACTCCCCATATTTACTCAATTCCTCAGGGCTTAGGGTCCTCAGGTCACATTCAGGTATAACTATTACTTCATCAATGGTGATCGACCCTTTTCCTTTCTTCTTCTTTTTCTTTTCTGGTGCAAGAGGTGATTTCTTTACAATAATAACTTTATCTCCACTCTTCAGAGTTTCTTTCCCAGTTGACACACTTTCCTCTTTCTTCTGCTCCTCGGTAGATGGTGTGGGAATCTCAGTTGTAGTGCCAAGTGGGGTCACCTCGGTTAACTTTGTTCCTTCTATTTCCTTGGTTTCTATAGATGATGCCTCTATTTTGTTAGGCTCATTTGTATCTGCAAGTTGCTCAAGTTCTTGTGTCCCTATTGTGTCCTTATTTTGCTCAAGATGTGAATCATCAGGTTGTACTTGTGAAATTATTTCAGCTGCCTCTGCAAGTACTGGAACTTCACCTGGTAAAGATGTGAATACACTCTCAGTGTTTAGTGCTTCATCTTGATTTGGTGCAATATACACATCTTCATCATCCTTATCATTAGGATCACCATTTGTGATGTCCTCAATGAGTACATCGTCATCAGTTTTCTTTTGTAGTTGGATCTTGATGCGATCCGGTGCATCCTGTGATACATTTATTTCTTCCTTTTGCTCAGTGATATCAATTACCTCGGTAACTGACATACCGGTGTCCTTTGATTTCTTTGTTGTGTCATCATCAATATAAATACCTTTGCCTTTGGAATTTTGTCTCTTTTTAGACAGTTTTAGAAATGCTTCTTGCTCAGCTTTTTCTTCGGCTTTAAAAATTAATGTCCATAAGGAATCACTTGTAATGTCCATGTCAGCCACATTTTCATCCATTATCATCATGGCTCAGTTCTTGACCATAAATATTGTTTGATACTTAGTCATTTATGCCTCAAGTTCTCCATAGCTTAGATGTGGGGCTGCCCTAACTAAGGATCTCTCTCATTTCCTTTTCTTGGTATCTAATGCAATAGCCCATTTCTCAGAAATCTTATCATCCAACTTCTTCAGTAATGCACAGGAGAATTCCATTGGAACTCTCTTGAATTTTATCATCATTTGAATGACTGCCTATTCTAACTTTGTTTGATCCTCTGTTGACATCTTGTCAAATTTATCTATTCCTGGATCAGCAAGGTTTCCATTTTCAATTATGTCTTCAATAATTTCATCTATTGTGCTTACCTTGTTTCTAACCACTTTGAATTGGTTGATGTCATCTTCTTTGTCTATCTCCTCAATGTTGTCTTTACTTCTTATCAGTTTCCTTCTTTTCTTTGGTGCCTCAACTATAGGTTTTTCATTCCTCTTTATATATTTCCTTATCGGTGTAGCTGCCTTCAATTTTGAAACTTTTATATCTTCTTTCTTTGGAGGGGATGAGGCTGCAGTTGATGACCTTGTCTTCATACCTTCTTGTATTGGTAACTGCTTTATTTGTTGATCAATGGTAGGAGGAACCAGTGTGGGATCTTTTTCTTTTTCTGACTCAGTTTCCTCACTATCATATGGCTTGTCAGCCAACTGTAACTAACCTTTGGTTGTACCTCTAACTAGTGACTCCTTAGATGAGTCTGATATATCTACAAATTTTTCTTTGAGATCTTTCTTCATTTTCTTTTCCCTTCTAGACATTTTCCCGATCTCTATGTCTATAGTGATCCTTGATTTAGCCTCTTCATATGTGCCGAACCTAGTGGCAGTGATGTCTATCAATAATGCAAGCAGTGCAGTAATAGATTTCAAGGCAAAAACATAATATATTTCATATCCCATCGGTGCTAGCCATTTTGTTCTAGGTTCAACAGCCTTTATCATTGAATAGTTTGTGCTGACTACAAAACATATATCATTCTCAAATTTGTCCACTAATTCCCTCAGAATTCTATTCCTTTGATGCATTTTTGTCTGAAAATCTTTGAAATATGCATCAAATTCTATATTCAGTTTATCTCCTAGACTGTTCATCATTTCACTAATTTGTGCAGTTATCGGTTTGTCTGTTTGCCAATTCACTTTATCGATACTAGGTACCTCCTTTTGTAGAAAGAAAAATATACAAACAAGTAGTGATTTGAACTTACAAGTGTTAGACTTCTTTCATCTTATAACTTTCATGTTTTTGAGTAGTTGGTGGAGTAGAATATCAGCAAGATCTACCTGGTGATCTTTCTTCACAATTTTGTATGCCATATCTACTGCACTGCAGGGTATGCTGTTGAGTCTGCTTGATTGGAATATTTTGTACCCGATTACATGTGTTGCGAATTTGACCACTGGATCTTTGATTATCAAGATTTTTAGTGCCCTTCTATCCCATTGAGCTCCAGTATTCTTTTCCACATCAGGACGAGACAAACTACAGAAGGCTTTTTCTTTGTTGGTTGTAGGATACCTAGTAACCCTATTGATCATTTTCTTTGTGACCTTAATAGGTTTTTCCAGCCAGAATTTACCATCATGAAATCTTCTCAACACAATTCTTATCCAGTCTATCTTGAATGAATGCGGGTAGTGTGTGACGTAGGATAACCCTGATTCCTTAATCTTATTGTGTTCAATTTTTAACTTTCCATCTGGCCCATAGATTTGTTGAAATGCAACAACGGTCTCAAACTCTCCTACTTCTCTGATTTTATAGTGAATAAATGCCCTTACATCTTCTGTTAATAAAACCCTATCTGGTATACTTGAAAAAGTTCCCATTGAATCTATTTGTGCTACGACCTTGGGGTGTGGTTTGAATTTAGCTTCAGCGAAATTTTCCCTAATGATCAATTCTACTTCCTCCTCAATATTTTGTGATTTGCTTGCAGATGATGTTGATGCCATAAATCAATTCTAGGGTTTCAACAAGTATTAGATAACAAGTGTTCGGTAGCAAATGAACTTACTCAAAATTATCGAAGAATATTGTCGGTTTGATCTATAGTAGCTTTCAATCTTTCTATAAAATCTTTAGCTCGAACTCTTCTTTGTGAAATCTTCATTCTTCAAAATCACAATGTAACAATGAACTATGTTTCCATGTATTTATAGACTTTTTGATATTCCCACTCAAAATTTTATGCATTAAATGTGTGACCTAACTTTCGGTACAAAAATAGCTGTCAGCTTGGTGATGTCTACGATTTTCTCCACTCGGTTAACATAGGATTTTCTTCTTTGGTTTGCACTGTTGTCAGTTAACCTTGTATAGTGATTACTGATGGGTAACCGACTCTCGATCTCTCTTTTACCGACTATATAACATTGTTAGTTCATGACATATAAACCATAATGCATCTTTATTCATGCAGCTTTGGTATTTGTACATCATATATAAGGAACTATATGAAAAATGTGATCATCTTAAAATGTCAGTTCCATACATACCTTTGTCACCTTAAGTGGAGGTACCGATGTCACCCAATCCAGTGGATGAGGTTTCACTGACAGTGTTACTTGACTCAGGATTCTCATTAGATTCCTTCTTCCACATAGTGTTCCTTAACTTCATGATATCTGCAATATTGTATCCACTCTCAAATATATGGTTTTCATCTAGTGCTCGATCTCTATAGTTTTTTCTTAAATGACTGACCCTATGACAGTGCATACAAGCCATTCTAGTGCTTGTACAGCTTCTTGATTGTCCAATCTGACTTTTTCTGTAACAATTTGTTGCAATATGACCATACCGACCACATACAACATAGTTAGTCCATACCAACCACATACAACACAGTTAGTCCTTGTCTCTTTGGTTGATAAGGCTTTCACTATGTTTTCTGCTTAGGAGTCCATACTTGCTTCATCTTTGCCTTACATTCTTGTGCAATGTGTCCATGCTTATTATAGGTATAGCATATTTTCTCCATAGTAGTATTGTTAGCAATATCATTCTATTTAGCTATGCACTCATAAGCTAGATGTCCAAACTTACCACAGTAATAACAATATCCATTAAACTTAGGAGTGATAGGAGGTTTACCTTGTGCTTTGCTTCTACACACATTAGATGTATGGCCTGGTTTTCCATAGTGATAACATGCCAACACTTTAGGTTTTTGACTTTGATTGTTGTTGACTTTTTTAGCTTGTTGTGATGATTCTCCTTCACCGGTGTAGCCTATACCGGCTCTACTTCCAAATCTTCTTTGATTAGTCAGGAAGTCATCAATCTTTTTAGAATTATCCTCAGCTATCTTCATCATTTCATTATGTTGCTTTTGTATCTTTATTTCATTTCTTAGTTTTTCATTATCTTCTCTGAGTGTTGCAACATCTTCAAGTCTTCTTAATAATTCTCCATTCACTCTATTCACTTCTTGATTAACAGTCATCATCTGATTTGATACCTGGAAGTGATGATCAGTGAATCTTTGTATTTCACTTTCTTTTTCTTGAAGTTGTTCATTCATTAGTCTTCGGTCTTCAATAGCCAAATTTCAATCTTGTTTAGCTTGTCTAGCATTGTTCATGATTTCCACCATTCTCACCATCTGATATTCTTGACCGATTTGAAGTGCTTTCACTTGTTCAGATAGATGCTGATTTTTTTTAGATAAATTAGTAATTATGCCTTCAGATCCATTAGAGATGCTTCCAGAAATAGATCCAATGTGATCAAATATATCATCAATAGGTTCTTCATGATAACCAATTTTGCAAAATTGCAAGGTTCTTCCTTTCAACCAGTAATTTCTTCAGTTCTTCCTTAGCTTGCTTATACTGTTCCACAAAGATCTACATTTGTATCTTCTGATTCTCAATAGTCTTGTCAAGCTTATATCTCTCCATGACTTAGATCTTTACCCTTCAGTGGTTAAACTATTCAACAAGAGAACTATGCTCTGATACCAATTGTTGGAATTAGGAGAGATAGGTACTAAGAGGGGAGGGTGTGAATCAGTGCCTTCAAAAACTTTACTTGTAAACCTTTCAGATCTATATCTGTAAACTGTGATAATTGACTAAAATAACTTGAATCTAATTTCATGAATCAATCATCTAGTTAACTTATGAAAGTAAACAATATGAAATCAATATGACAATCACATAACACAAGTATTTTGGTAATGCAGAAACCCTTGTTAGAAGGTAAAAACTGTGGTGGGGATGACACCCGCAAATTCTTCACTACTACAGATAAAAAAGGTTTGCCTGTTAGGGCTACAAGTTTTTTATCACTTTTGGTGATCTTACCCTATTAGGAGTAACATATTAGATCAGATAGATCTACCTAGTTATAGGATTTTGACAACACTAATGAAGTGTGTACTCGGTTAAGAGATTTACATAAGATTGTTAAGTCTACTCTGCTAAGAGATTTATCCAAAACTCTATTACAATTGTCAAAAAGAAATAGGTAATTATCTACTAATTGACAACTCAATTGTCTGAAACAGATCTATAAGTTCTCATAAAATATCACCTTAACTATGATGAATCTCTGCTCTAAATCTACTCGGTAGCCTTCTCTGATTCTGCCCAATCTGATAACCTCTATACTCTATTCTGCTCTATTAATTGATTGACTTGAAGTTAGGCAATGGCTTCAAGTGCTTTGTGATTCATATATCAATTCACAACAAAAATGATGCGAACACACAAAATATATAGTGTTTTGTTTTTGTCACTTTAACAAAAATTAGGTTACACAACATAGTCATAATCCTAAGATCTATGGTATTAAATATCCTAGATCAACTATTAAAATAAGATATACATTACATTTAATGAGTATCTTCATAATAAATGCTCCTCAATCTTGATAAACCATTTTACAATCTGGTGTAACCATTTGCATAAAAGGATGTGTCATTCTAGATTACTATGCCATTTTCTATGATCCTCGATAAACACTGTATAAACTACTCAGTGTGTACTATGACGCTCGGTGTTTACTGTCTGTCGATGTCGGTGTCTACTGGTGCTCGGTAAATTGTGTAGTGCTCGGTGTGTAAGCTTTACTGACCATTCTGTCTTGCTTCTGGTTACTGACCAACTCAATGTCATTGAATGACCGATATGTATGATAGTCTTTTGATACTAAGTGACAACCTTAAATTCTCAATAGAGATAACAGATGAACATAAATGTCTGAAAAATAAAATTGATCACTTGTCTCATCTTCTTACAAAGAATAACATTAGAGTGCCTAATTTTGTCAAATCAAGTTCATCTCAAGAATATTCAAAGGACACAAGTAAGGTAAAAGGAAAGGGTAAGGCCCTAGTTGTCATTGCTTCACAACCTGATTCCTAGATTATTGACTCTAGTGCTTTGCACCGTATAGATTCATTAAAATCTAGTTTTTCCCCCTTGGAGTCATGTTCTCTTCCATCTATTCTTTTAGGTGATGACAATCCTATTGAAGTGCATGGGAGAGGGTTTTTTGACATGAGTGAGGGAACATTTCATGATGTCCTTTGTGTTCCATCTTTCTTGACTAATTTCTTATTTGTCTATCAGATAACTCACACAGGCTTTGGAAAGTGGGTTGAGTTCACTCCAGACATAGTGGTAATTAGTGATATACACAATGGGTCTACAATTGTAGTGGGAAAGGTAGATCATTAGTGCAGATTGTATCACTTCTCTCACTTTTTTCCTGATTCTCCTTCACTTGCATTTCTCATCACTCAAATGAAGTGAGTCATTTGTGGCATCAATGGTTTGGCCACTTGATCTACCACTACTTGCAGCAGCTCATTCAACATGAGATGGTTATAGGATTATCTTCTATTCAATTTTCTGATGGATTTTGTCAAGGATGCATTTTTGGAAAGCGTCTTGAAGAAAAATTTGATAAAGTCGAAGCATGGAGAGCCACACAGCTTTGTGAGCTAGTACATAGTGATTTGGTAGGTCCATTTCCACATCCTTCTTTTAGCAAGGTGAAATATGTCTTGTTATTCATTGATGATATTTCGTAGTATACCTTGGTATATTTTATCAAACAAAATTTTGAATTCTTTGAGTATTTTCAGGAATTCAAAGCTTTTGTAGAGAAACAAACAAGGAAAACCATAAAGGTTATGCGCATTGATAAAGGGGGGAATATGTCAACCAGAGGTTTGATAAATTTTTTATCTTAAAAGGAATTGATCTTCAACACATAATTCCCTACACTCCACAACAAAATGGATTTTTAGAATGAAATAACCAGTCCTTAAAGGAAATGGCTAATTTTATGATCCACTCCAAATCATTGGCACCTCACTATTGAGCAGAGGCCATCAACGGTACATGTTATATCCAGAATCAGACTCCCCATTGAGATGTGAAGGGGGTAACTCATTTTAAAGCTTGGACCAATCATAAACCCATAGTCAAACACTTTTGAGTGTTTGGGTTTCCTACATGGGATCATATTCCAATAGAGAAATGTAAGGCTATATATCCATAAAGCAAGCCTTGCATATTTTTTGGGTATCTAGATGGTGGAAAAGGCTATAGGATTCTCATCCTACCACACATGATATTTTCATTGAGAGGAGTGTTTTTTTTTAGGAGGATACCTCTAATTCTTCTTCTACCACTTCTCCATCCTTCATTCATATGGAGACATTATGACTGCATGATGGTATCTCTTCCAAGGATTTTAATCCTCTTGATGCTACTAAAGAGTCTTCTTCTTCCAGCTCATATGATGATGATGAGGATCTATCTTCCTCCTCTCTTATTTATCATTTAGAGGGTGATGTTTATCCTCTAGATTATCCACATTATCTAGTTACGGGGCCTCATTAAAACATTGGAGTCATTAGGTGATTGGGTTGGTGACTCTTTATATGAGAGAATAACAAGCTCAAAGTTTGAGAAAGTTCCACATCTTTTTATTTCTATAAATTCCAATCCACAATCCTTTCGTAAAGCTTCTAGTGTCCCTGAGTGAGATGTTGTTATGCAAGAGGAGTTTAGCTCCTTGGATAGGAACCATACTTTGTATTTGGTCCCTCTTATTAATGGAGGGAAATTTGTTCAATGCAAGTGGATCTATCAAAAAAAAAATTTGTAGATGGGTAATTTGATAAGCATAAGGGTCACTTGGTCACCGAATGATTCTCTAAGGTCCTCGAATTGACTATTCTAAGACCTTTCCGCTAGTTTCCAAGATGAATTCCATTCAACTTGTCTTTTCCATTGCAAAAAGTCACAAATAGGAAGTTCATCAAATAGATGTGAATAGTACTTTTCTTCACAATTACCTTCAGGAGGATATATATATGGAGTAGCCACAAGGGTTCATTCAGGATCCTTCACTTGTTTTTTGCCTTCAAAAGTCTCTCTATGGCCTTAAACAGGCCCCTCAAGCCTAGTATGCCAAGATGGACTCATTTCTTCTATTAGTTAGGTTAACTTGGTGTCATTCTAATCTGAACATCTATATTTTATAGTAGGATGATACTCTCACTTTCCTTATTCTCTATGTTGATGACTTGTTGATCACAAGGAGTCACTCATCCCACATCATAGCAATCAAAATTACCCTTCATGATTGGTTCTTGATGTTTGACTTAAGCCTTCTCCACTACTTCTTAGGGCTTGAGATCACTTAGTCACCTTCTGGTATCTCAATTAGATAGCCTAAGTACGCTCTTGATATGATCTCTAGATTTTTCATGGTTGAGTGTAAGTTAGCATTGACTCCATTTCTATTAGGAGTCAAACATGAGGCTTATTTTTCTTCACCCTTGGTCAATGATACCTTGTATGATAAAATGGATGGTAGCCACATATATTTGACTCATATGAGGCATGATATTTCATATGTTGTGGGCATAGTCTCTAGGTTCATGTAGGAGCCACATGAGCTGCATTGGAAAATAGGTAAGATGATTATTTATTATATCCAAGGTACTCACAATTATGGGATTCATTATGAAAATGATATGGATATTTCCTTAGTAGGATACATAGATTTATATTGGTCTAGCGATTCTCAAGATCACAAGTCTACTTCAGGGTATTTCTTCTCTCTTGGTTTAGGTCCAGTTTCTTGGTCGAGCAAGAAGCAGTTTGTTATTTCTCTTTAATCCACTGATTTTAAGTATCACAAAGTCATTAATGCATCTATTGAGGCCATTTGAATTTAGAACATCTTCACTGAGCTTGGCATTCCTTTATAAAAGCTAATAGTCATCTTTTGTGACAACTAAAGTGCCATTCAAATTTCTCACAATTAGGTCCATCATTAGTGAATTGAGCACATTGAAATTCGCATGCACTACATTCAGGAATTGATTCATGAGGAGGTCCTTTACCTTCAATATTGTCAAACACCATTTCTTACTATCCTTCACTAAGATAAAGTTCATTCACTTACATGATTTTATTGGGGTGTGACAAGTGTCTCCTTCTGCTAGAGCTTTTTAGTTTCTTATTTTCTCTCTTTTGGAGAGGATTTCTCTCCCACTAGATTTTATCATTTTATCTTATTATAATAGGTTTCATTATAGTTGTACATGGGTACCTAACATGGATTTTTTGGTGGGACCCATCAGCATATTAACTACATTAATGTTCTCCCTAAGTTGCACTTTAGGGGGGTGTTGGAGTAAATAGTCTTTTTCCATTTTATTCTTGACTTAAGTTTACTTAGGTCAACTTATTTATTAGGTGGATATTATTTAGGTGGATATTTTTTAGTCCCACTTGGACTCTAACTTATATGATATGGTTGAGTCCAATTTGGACTCTAACTCCTCCTATGATATGGTTGAGTCCAATTTAGACTCTAACTCTTCTAGAGGATATTGTTGAGTTCTATCAGGACTCTACTTCCTCTAGGTTGAGACACTTGCCTCAACCTTGTCCATGCTTCCTATCAGCTCTTGCCTATATAAACAAGCTATCTTGCTTGTATTTTGGATATTAGAAATATTGGGATATTGGAGATTTCTCTTGATTTTATTATGCATCTGAGTATTCACATCAAGTTTATCTATTATTTTTATTATGCCCATTTTATTTCTAGTTATTTGACCTACCTCTTTCATTTGATTCTGGTTTAAATTTGTTTTCTCATATTCTAACAATGGAGACACAATTGCACTCTAAAGTTCAATAGTGAAAACTTGGTCAAGGGTTCTTGGGGTACCATTGACCTATTTAGGGGTGTTTCGGACACTATTTACCTCCTATAATTAGTTGAAAATTGGAAGGAAATCAATGTATAGTTTTAAGAACCCATATCCTGAATAGTGTACAAAAATTCATTAGTGCAGACAAAGGTGCCCTAGCCAAAATTGTCCTCTTAATTTTAATCCAGCTTTTAGATACATATGCACCACTTCTAAATTATAAGCATATACAATTTTGGTCTGTATCTAGGCCCCATTTTATTGTCCAAGATTCATGCATCTTTGGCCTTCTTTCTATGCATTAAATTAAGAAATATCTAAATATGTGTCCTATATTAACTTAATTTACATGTGGGCCCTTAATTTTAGGTGTGCCCCCTTTAATTATTTCACTAATTTAACACCTACTACATACATAGGCCCTATTTTATTATGGGTGGCTTTTTATATGAATTAAATTAAGAAATATCTAAATATGTGTCCTATATTAACTTAATTTACATGTGGGCCCTTAATTTTAGGTGTGCCCCCTTTAATTATTTCACTAATTTAACACCTACTACATACATAGGCCCTATTTTATTATGGGTGGCTTTTTATATTTATTCTAAATTGAAACCTTGATTTTGTACAAATTTTGGATATCTCCATATCCTAATTGACTTTTGGTTTAAATTTAATCCCTAGTTGGCTAGAATAGGTCGCCTCATGCCTCAGAAGATGTCATGTTCTACTTAAAAGTGGCCTAAATTTGAATTGGAGTAGGGTTTCTTAATTTTAGTAGAATATTCAAATTCTTGTCAATCTCCTTTGAGTTTTGAGCCCCAAAATGGATTGGAGATGTATAAAAGCAAAGCTACTTCCCTTATTTTGGGTAAGAAGCACACTTGGAGAAAGGAGATCAATATCAAAGAACTCAATGAGAAAATCAATGAGAAATAAAGGTAATATATTCACATTGATATAAATTCAAGCATAAAGCATGGAGGAAAATGAGTAATGTCTAGATCCAATCATTAGTGAAGGAATCCATGATCTTCCTATCCTATATCCATGGTCAAAACAACATTTACAAACCTTAAAAGTATCTTCATGACCAATTCAAGACTTGTGAATGTATAATATCAAGCCTTTGATACTAATATCACACTTTCCTTTTTCATGTATATTCATTTCTATTTCAATATTAATTCTTAATCAAGGGTTTGACCAAGGCAAACCCTTTTTTCCTAATATTTTTGTCTTTTTTTTGTAAGTGATAGGTAGCATAGTCGTGGAAACAACTACAAGAAGATTTGACAAAGAGTGATGATTGGCATAAGTTTCATCTAAATTTGTTTGGTCTTAGGTTCTTACCAGAGCCTCATGTGAGTCTAGTTGTCATGTACCCTTCAGGAAACATATTCCAATCATTCTAGATTGAAATATGGATCACATGTTAGTTGTTGTTTTATATTTCTAGTTATGGTATCATAATTAGGTTTACAATTTGCATCTTATTTTCATACACATTATTTCCATTGTTTCCCTACATTCTTACATTTCTGCTTTACATAGTCATTTTCAACTCCTTAGTGAAGGAATCCTTGCATCATCTTATAGCTTGAGCCTCCTCAAGCCTAGTGGATCAACTTTAATTCCAATATGTGAGAGTATTTAGGTGTGAACTTTTAACTTTTATCTTTCATCCTAGTGAATTCCCATTGCATCCCATTTTATTTCATCACATTTTGGGGAACCCAATGTCCTTACATTTCCATTTTGATTCGGTGTCTAGATATATTTTTTATGTTACATTTTATTCATTTAGAAACCTTGTCTTGTTAGGAATAGTCCCAAGAGATAACTGAGAGGGGGGGTGAATCAGTTATCTACAAGTTTCAATTATTTATCCAATTAAGTATACTTAAGCCTTAAGCATAAACACAATTAAAGAACACTTGAACACAACACCAATATTTTGGTTATGGGGAAACCCAAATAGGTAAAAACCCTGGTGGGAATTAACACCCACTAATAAACTGCACTAGAGTATAATGACTCTTGTTAGAAGATCTTACAACCCTGTTAGGAGTTGATCTTTACAATGTAATAAGTACAGTGACCTGGTCAAAGGTTGAACCCTGATAGGAGTCTTTTATGATTGACCCTATTAGGGGTGAGGATGCACTGTCTAAGAGCTCATTGCTCAAAGGGTTGAAGGAAGCAACCTTCTGAATAATAGATATACACTATATCTAGATCTTGGTGAACTACGAGGTAGACATATTGTCTTGATCAGTTCCAATGAATGTCATACTCTTTCTTTTGTGTCACAAAGACCTCTTCTTTATGGCACAACACTTCACAACTTATGCTCTGCTCTAATCTTCTAATTCAATGCCATACTTCTAGCAATCACAAATGACCAGCTATAAGTATCTTTCCTCTAAATGATATAATCAAGTTTACCTGTTAGAACCACCTTCAAATCATAATAGAGAAACAATAACACACTTTAATAATATCTATTTTGGCTCTACTAAGCATGCAACACAAACTGGGACATGTCCAATTCAATAAGAGTAGACACATGCTACACACTTTCGACTCTACCAAATTAACTGAAACTTTCTCCTCAAGCTGAATTACTTCATGCGCTCTTAAGAAAACATTCTTAACTCTTCTCCAAGCATGCATACAAAAATGATAGGCGCAACTCCTGTACCAATATAATATGTGTCGACTCTACTGGATAAACTCAAGAAACTGCAACTGGTGATTATCAACTTCATAACTTCACTTCTACTGCACATCAAACTCTACATTCATGAATGTAACAACACTAACATGTCTCCATCATAAATCCAAATGTGCAAAGCTCCATGATAACTGTACAAATAATCACACACAAAACACTGCATGTAACTCTGTCAGGAACACTACTGACACAAGCTACTACATAACTATTTGTACTAACAATTAACCTATGTGTCCCTGATATCATGCTGATAACATGTCCATGATACATATACTAAAAGCTCCCTGCATAAGTCTTCCATGCATGCTACTTACCATATGTTGTCATCAATGACAAACATACAGTCAGCACTGGCTTGCTAGCAAATCTCCAACAATCTCCCCCTTTGGCATTGATGGAAACATATGGAATGAAAAACACCACCAATCCAAATGAAAAATTATTTTATAAAATTCTCCATTTCCTCATTAAAATTCCCCCAAGGATGAATCCTCCATCTACTGTAATTTTCTTCAACATTCTCTATTTCCTCAACTGAACTACTACGATGATTGAACATTACTCTCTTTTTATTCTTTTCAAGACTGTATACTACTCCTTTGTTACTATACATTACTCCCCCTTTCTACTAGTTTTTCATTACTATATACTCCCCCTTTGACATCAATGGCAAAAGGTGCCAAACAATTAAGCACCGGTACTACTCCTGAAGTAGAGTAGTCAACCATCCATCAGTCACCGAGGACTGATGCTCTCTCTATATTCTCTAATCAAATTCAGGGAAGGGAATTACTCCCAACTTCTCCCTGAGATACTCAAAAGTATCCTTTAGTAAAGGTTTTTTGAATATTTCTGCTAACTGCTCTTTAGTACTCACATAATCTAATTTGACTTCTTTCTCTTCCACTTTCTCTCTAAGGAAGTGATACTTTATCTCAATGTGTTTTGTCTTTGCATGCATCACAGGGTTCTTTGACATGTTGATAGTGCTAGTGTTATCACAGTGAATAACAATAGTTTTGAGCATCATTTTTACACGAGGACAATGGCTAGAAATTTATGCAAGCAACTTCCCCTCTTGGAAGATTGATAAGATCAATCTCAGGGTTCCTTAAGGTTGGGTCTCAACCACTCGGATAGCTCAATGGAAGACAAATGTGAATTTGTTATCAAGGAGGCCTTTGCTAGCTCTTCTCTTAAGGGAAACTACAAAACAAGCTTTAGGATTCCACAATATCTCTTTTTTTATCCAATTTTCAAATTTAAGAAATGAAAGCAATGCTAGTTTAAATTATCCTACTGAAAGTAACTTACAAAGCGGGTTAGAAAGAGTAAGGTAACGAGAAACTTGAAAGGAAATACTGAAAGAAACCTAATGGACATATGCTAGTAATCACACCACCATGTGAATTAAATGACCAAGAAGATGAGAAACCCACACAACAAAGATCAGATCATGTCATAATCTTCAGCTGAATAGATGCAATCATCGATAGAATTTAAACCCATGCAGATGTATGATAAGTCAAAACTCATCAGATCACGAAGCCACTCCAGATATGTGCACATGTGAGACAGGTTAATCTTTAGGCACTAAAGAAATATCTTCTCAAAAATTCATCACAACAAAGTAATATGATACTAGCAAACACCAAATTAAAAGATCGCAGACTTGAAATCATCAAACAATCAACTGGCTCTTTGAAATAAAGAATGAGCGAATCACACATTCACAAATTTCACATAGATAGCAGAAGCATCACACCATGAATGAAGCACCAATTGTATGTATTGTATTAATGATCAAATCAACCCTCATTACATCATTTTATTACAATTTATAGAGCTCTGCTCTTATTTTCGCAACTAGGGTTTCGTTGCAACTAAACTTGAAAAGAAATCTAAACTCGAGATTGCATTAAAGAAACTAATACTAAAGCTTAGCTAAACTATCCTAGCATGGAATTAAACCTTGTGCATTACAAAACTTTGAGCAAATCATGCACAAAATGACTCAAAATGCAATTGGAACTCATGTGTGCTCTTGATATAACTTCATGAATCTACCCTTGATCTCTAGCTCTGGCTTCTCCACGTGGACCCAACTGGAAGAGACCCTAAAATCATGCACAAATGACCCAAAGAAGGAAGCCCAAATGATTGGAAAATGATCTCTGAGATAACTGGAGTTAACTTTTGGACGTGCCCAAAAATGCCCAAATCTTGACAGTTGGTCCGAAAACTCAAGACCCCAAAATTGGCTAAGTATTAAATCCTTTGTCTTCAAAATTTCAAACTTTTGGACTTGTCGGTGGCCAAAAACTCCATATGGCCAAAATGCTGAAATTTTGACTGCAAAAATGGCTAAGTGCCAAAACTACATTTTTTTGTAGATTTTCAAACGCCAAAAACACCGAAGATTTTTGGACGCTGAAAACACCAAAAATTTCCAGACTCTGAAAAATCCAAAAGATTTTCAGATGCTGAAAACACCGAAGATTTTCAGACATCGAAAACATCAAAGATTTCCAGACTTCAAAAAATCCAGAAGATTTTCGGACGCTGAAAACACTAAAAATTTCTAGACTCTGAAAAATCCAGAAGATTTTCGAATGCTGAAAACACCAAAGATTTTTCAGATTTCCGAAAACACCGAAGATTTTCAAACTCTAAAAAATCCAAAAGATTTTCGAACGCCAAAAACACCGAAGATTTCCAAACGTCGAAAAATCCAAAATATTTTCGGACGCCGAAAACACTGAAGATTTTTGGATGCTGAAAACACTGAAGATTTCTAGATTCTGAAAAATCCAGAAGATTTTCGGATGCCAAAAACACTGAAGATTTCCATACTCTAAAAATACAACATTGCCTTAGAAAAATGCCAGGTGATCAGCCTTTTAGCCTTTCAAAGATCCCCGAACCTCTGAAAGACTTGAACTCCAAATTCAACCTGTGAAGTCTAAACTTTTGAACCTTGGGAAACTTCATGGCATCAGACATTTTTGTTGTCATTTCACAACATCTCCATACAACTGCAATTCAATCCCATCTAAGAATTCCTCTTAACTCGTCAGTTCCTAACATGCCACATTGAGATTCTTAGTTCTGCAACCACAAAGGATGCTTTGTCAGTAATCTTTATTGAAAACATGAAATTAAACTAGAGCAACTAAGTCTATAGGAAAGGAAAAAACTAGCTCAAAGAAACACACAAAAAGAAAAGACACCAAAAAAGGGAAAAGAAAATAAGAGGGAAAAAACCAAAAGTTGACTCAATTGACATCCAACTATCGGGAGCACACAGGCCCACAATCTAACTCATTGAGTGCCTAATCAAATCAACCATAAGGGTCCCTCAAAGAAACTAAAGTGAAAAAAAAAGGGGTCCCCATTTGGTTAAGTGGCCAAAATGGGGTGTGTGTTGTGGAACCACAACAAATAGCCCCGACAAAAGGAGAAATGACCAAGGCATTTCTTTACCAGCAAACTTTATCTGAAAAATATCTTGCAACAAATTGAACACAAGCACCATTCACAAAAATGTTCTTTCACCAACTTTTCAAAATTGAAGTCCTTTGTTGTTTCATCTAGTGAGTGCATCTGTGTGTTCGTTCCTTCAACGTTTGGATGAAGGTTTCATGGGTGAGAAACACTTAGAGCCAATATTTTCTTACTATCATAAACTTCCACAATCTCATTCTAACCTTGCTCTACTACCAGTCAGGCATTCATAGCCCTGGTAGAGGTTGCTAAAGTCACCCTTCTCTATCTTCTGACAAGATATAAGATTTCTTTATTATTTGGAAGGCTCTTTTAGAGTCAACATAATTTTCATGGAAGGTGACTTTTCTTGAGCCATTGTGCTCTAAATATTGTCACATCTTCAATTATCTTCATTTTAGGACCTTTTGGTACACTAAGGCAGCACTTAGGCTATGCTACCTTAGTGCTTGCATTTCTGATTTCTCCTTTTCTCTTTCTTTTTTCTTTCTGGAAACCTGAGCAGTGATTAGGTTGTGCCACCCAAGCATTTGAACTTTGCTTTTCCCTGTTGACCTTTCTTTTTGCATTCCTCCTTTTGATTTTGTCTCTTCAAGTCAAGATGTAGATGGAGAAGGGTTATGAGATCTGAGGTCACCCATAACAATAGGATCTAATCAACTCCAACTGACACTTACCCAAGAAACCAACAACCACAGTATCATGTTTAAAGTGTGTAATGTGTTGAGGATGATCAGCTTTGAATGTCAACTTGATTGCCAGTGAAAGGTATCACCATCTATGATCCATGTATACAATTTATTGCAAGATGAATTCCTTTAAAAAATTTGACTAAGAAATACCTCTGCCTCCTATCAAAGACCATTTGGGGTGGACCAATTGTCAGGAAAAAGCCAAGACAAAAACTCTTTTTTCCCCAGACCGACAAACAAAAATAAAAAACACTCAAGCAACAAGGATCAAGACTGACCCACTAACAAAACAAAACTTAACCACTAAAACACAAAGGAAACTAACAAACACCTACCTAATTACAACTAAAGTTAAATTATATACAAAAAACTTAGAACAACAAGCATATGAGTTTCTTATTAACTGATTTTTATTTCCATGCAGTAGAAATAATGCACCCTGGATAGTTCTAAGGAATGCAAACTCATCTTTGTACTCAGAAAAATAAGATTTAGACAATTCATGTTCAAATTCTGGGTACAAATCACATAAAATCAAAAGTTGGGGCAACTCTCCACAATCATGATTAATCCACAAACAAGTTTTTTCACCTTTATCATATTCAAACTAAAAATCATCAAAAAGCAAGGGATAATGGATAGATACAACCTGGTTTAGTGGGTTCCCAGCCATGGGCATATACTCACTCAATGTGATTTCTTCTTCTGGAGGTCTTATCTCATGGTACATCAATCCATCCTCCTCAAGAGTGTGCACACCATTAGAAAACATATTCATCTATGATGTATTATATCTCTCATTACAACAAGGTTCAAAAGGCAAATCATCCAAATTGTTATCCCTATTATAATTATTATTAGTCGTAAATAATACATCACACATTTGACCTCATTAAGACTAGGAATTTCACTCATAAGAATGTCTTCAAAATTTCAAGAATTGTTAGAACCATCATTCAAATTATTTTCTCGCTCATCCCTCAAAGAGACATGTTCAAAGTTGTACTTACCTTCTAAGGCGATCTCCCAAGCTAACAAGAATTCAGGACAACTTACCTCTGAATGTATCTCAAAAGGATGAATCCTACATGAATTGGCTACTGCAAGGTTTGATATATGCATGGAATACCCATAAATGGACATTTCTTTACTCAAACATGATACCAAATCAAGAACCTTTTCTACCTCCCCTGATGACAAAAACTGAGAGTCATCATGTTTTTTGTTTTGTAAATGTTGAGATTCCTCTACCTCAAGGCACAATTTTTCATCTTCATCATCTTCCTTTTGATCATCCTCTTGAACTTCGTGTATCTCCTTTATTTGGGCTCCATCATGATTAGTATTGAAAAAGGGCAGTGCATCATCACTTATGATTTCATGAGAAGAGACCTTTCCACTTTCATCTTTCATGAAGATGTCTATGAATGTATTTATGATTTCACTCTCCTCATCATTGGGAATTTTCTCACCCTCATTTTCTTGTATGTAAATCACTTTATCTTTCTTATTAGGTAAATCCATATCTTCCAAAGTCTCATGAATTTGATCATGTTCCTCTTCTTCTTCCCTTGATTGACTATCCCAATGATCTGCTATAGGAATTAATACCTCTTCAATAGTCATCTTTCCCTTCAAATAGAAGTCCATCTTTTCAAGAAAAATAGGGCAGTCCATCTCACAATGCTGATTCGTGAGGTGTATTCTACATCCTTCCATCCATGAAAAATCTAATAATGACATAGGAATACCCAATTCTTGCAACTTATCATCTAGTCTACTTTGTTCAAGTGGAATATCTACCCAAAAATGATTATCTATGCCTTTGTCATGTGAATATTTTTCAGCATCAAAAGTGTCACTAGAATTACCTTGTGAAGATGACAAATATTTTGTACTTGTTTCTCTTTCATGGCAATAATTCTGGGGCAGCATTGAATATCTCTCATCCTCCTGGATTTGTTCATCATTTCTTGTTATCCCATGACTGATTTTTGTCAAAAAATCATTTGGTAACTTGCATTCTAAATTACAATCAGCATTTAGGATCATTTCACTTTCATTATTGCACAACTTATCGCACTCATATAACTGACCCACAAGCTTTCCATTTGAAGTATCATCATATTTTGATGGATTGAGCAATGGAGTATAGTAAGAATATGACAAGATCTCTATAGGAGCATCATTGGGCAGAAAAATACTTGTGTCCAAGGTTGTATCGTAAGAATTTTGACCCCAAATATGATCTCCAAAGTGATTGATCTGATTCTTTTGATTGGCTGATTGCATCATATGGATATTAGGCATGTTGTAATTGGTTGAATGAGATGATTGTAGCTGATTTGATGTATTCACTAGGTTGACATAGAGCTGTAATGATTGGCAACATTCAATCAATTGCATATTGAAACTTCCATCAAGACCATTTGTACCATTTGTAACATCACATCTACATCGTGCCAAGAAAAGAGCCTTGTTGAATGCATCATGCAAGGTAGTAACCTCACCAAAAGATTTGATTGTGCATGCAAATGAGACATCCAAACACCATAAATAATGCTCTTTTAACATTGAATCATGTGCCATCCTTTCCGAATCTTGAACCCTTTGATACATGAGAAGAAATCGATGATTAAATTGGGCAATGGACTCTTGAGGTGTCCTTCTTACAGCAGCAAAATAAAATAGTGAATCTTGTGAACTCGCATTGGGATCAAATTGAATTAAGAATAGATCCTTTAATTCAATCCATGAGCAAATAGAATTGGATGAGATTCTTTCATACCATTGAAGCGCTACACCTTGAAATGTCTTGATAAATAAATTGCAAACATGTTCATGTTCAATTTCAAGAAAAAGCATTAGATCCTTGCAAGTCCTTACATGATTTGTAGCATTTTGTCCATTATTGGGGAAGAACTAAGGAAGCCTATTATGTGCATGCAAAGGAATCTCATGGATACCTCCTGGTATACACAATGAACTATCCATTGAAGCTAGATTTTCCCAACATCCAACTTGTTTAGTGTGATTATAACTTGAAAAACCTTTTGGTTCATGGCCCTCCTTCTAGTGCCACTTCTGTTGAGCGTCATTTTTACATGAGGACAATGGCTAGGAATTTGCACAAGCAACTTCCCCTCTTGGAAGATTGATAAGATCAATCTCAAGGTTCCTTAAGGTTGGGTCTCAACCGCTCGGATAGCTCAATGGAAGACAAATGTGAATTTGTTATCAAGGAGGCCTTTGCTGGTTCTTCTCTTAAGGGAAACTACAAAATAGACTTTAGGATTCCACAATATCTCTTTTTTTATCCAATTTTCAGATTTAAGAAATGAAAGCAATGCTAGTTTAAATTATCCTACTGAAAGTAACTTACAAAGAGGGTTAGAAAGAGTAAGGTAACGAGAAACTTGAAAGGAAATACTGAAAGAAACCTAATGGACATATGCTAGTAATCACACCACCATGTGAATTAAATGACCAAGAAGATGAGAAACCCACACAACAGAGATCAGATCATGTCACAATCTTCAGCTGAATAGATGCAATCATCGACAGAATTTAAACCCATGCAGATGTATGATAAGTCAAAACTCATCAGATCACGAAGCTAATCCAGATGTGCGCACATGTGAGACAAGTTAATCTTTAGGCACCAAAGAAAGATCTTCTCATAAATTCATCACAACAAAGTAATATGATACTAGCAAACACCAAATTAAAAGATCGCAGACTTAAAATCATCAAACAATCAACTAGCTCTTTGAAATAAAGAATGAGCGAATCACACATTCACAAATTTTGCATATATAGCAGAAGCATCACACCATGAATGAAGCACCAATTGTATGTATTGTATTAATGATCAAATCGACCCTCATTACATCATTTTATTACAATTTATAGAGCTCTGCTCTTATTTTCGCAACTAGGGTTTCGTTGCAACTAAACTTGAAAAGAAATCTAAACTCGAGATTGCATTAAAGAAACTACTGCTAAAGCTTAGCTAAACTATCCTAGCACAGAATTAAACCTCGTGCATTACAAAACTTTGAGCAAATCATGCACAAAATGACTCAAAATGCAGTTGGAACTCATGCGTGCTCTTGATATAACTTCATGAATCTACCCTTGATCTCTAGCTTCGGCTTCTCCACGTGGACCCAATTGGAAGAGACCCCAAAATCATGCACAAACAACCCAAAGAAGGAAGCCCATATGATTGGAAAATGATCTTTGAGATAACTAGAGTTAACTTTCGGACGTGCCCAAAAACACCCAAATCCTGATAGTTGGTTTGAAAACTCAAGACCCCAAAATTGGCTAAGTATTAAATCCTCCATCTTCAAAATTTCGGACTTTTGGACTTGTCAGTGGCCGAGAACTCCATATGGCTGAAATGCTGAAATTTTTTACTACAAAAATGGTTGAGTGCCAAAACTGCATTTTTTGTAGATTTTCGGACGCCGAAAACACTGAAATTTTCCAAACTCTGAAAAATCCAGAACATTTTCGGATGCCGAAAACACTGAAGATTTCTAGACTTCGAAAAATCCAGAAGATTTTTAGACGCCGAAAACATTGAAGATTTTCGGACGCCGAAAACACCAAAAATTTCTAGACTCTGAAAAATCCAGAAGATTTTCGGACATCGAAAACACTGAAGATTTTCAGACGCCAAAAACACCAAAGATTTCTAGACTCCAAAAAATCCAGAAGATTTTCGAACGCTGAAAACACCGAAGATTTCCAGACACTGAAAAATCCAGAAGATTTTTAGACGCCAAAAACACCGAAGATTTTCAAATGCCAAAAACACCGAAGATTTCTAGACTTTGAAAAATCCAAAAAAATTTCAGACGCTGAAAACACCAAAGATTTTCAGACTCTGAAAATACAACATTGCCTTAGAAAAATGCAAGGTGATCGACCTTTCAGCCTTTCAAAGACTTGAACTCCAAATTCAACCTATGAACTCTGAACTTTTAAACCTTGGGAAACTTCATGGCATCAGACATTTTTGTTGTCATTTCACAACATCTCCATACAACTGCAATTCAATCCCATCTAAGAATTCCTCTTAACTCGTCAGTTCCTAACATGCCACATTGAGATTCTTAGTTCTGCAACCACAAAGGATGCTTTGTCAGTAATCTTTATTGAAAACATGAAATTAAACTAGAGCAACTAAGTCTATAGGAAAGGAAAAAACTAACTCAAAGAAACACACAAAAAGAAAAGACACCAAAAAAGGGCAAAGAAAAGAAGAGGGAAAAAACCAGAAGTTGACTCAATTGACATCCAACTATCAGGAGCACACGGGCCCACAATCTGACTCACTGGATGCCTAATCAAATTGACCATAAGGGTCTCTCAAAGAAACTAAAGCAAAAAAAAAAAAGGGGGTCCCCATTTGGCTATGTGGCCAAAATGGGGCATGTTGTGGAACCACAACAAATAGGATAATCAATCTAAATTCCAAAAGCCTATATCATCTGCTTGATCCAAACAATTGTAGAACAATTCAATGTTGTTGCAACGTACTCTGCTTCTGTTGTTGACTGAGAAATACAATTTTTCTTCGTACTTGTCCAAGTGAATAGTCTATCACCAAGGAATATTGCTCCTCCTGATGTACTCTTTCTATCATCCACGCATCCTGCCCAATTTGCATCAGTGTATACATGAAGCTCTACATTTTTAGAATTAGAATACCATAAACCATAGTTGATAGTTCCCTTCAAATATTTGAATATCCTTTTTACTGCCATAAGGTGACTTTGTTTAATCTTTGCTACAAATCTTCCAACTATGCCAACCGCATTATAAATATCAGGCCTAGATTGAGTAAGGTATATGAGTTTACCAATCATAGACTTGTACAATGTTATATCTACTACTGGTGAATCATCTTCTTTTGTAAGCTTGCATCTTGTTATCATAGGTGTACCCACTGGCTTGCAATCATCCATTTTGAACTTCTTCAGTATCTCTTTCACAAACTTAAATTGATAAATGAAAACACCTTTCTCTATTTGTTGCACATTCAATCCCAAAAAGTATTTGATAGGTCCAATCATACTCATCTCAAACTCACTCTGCATTTCCTTAGCAAATTCTACACTAAGCTTTTCATTACCACCAAAGATAATTTCATCAACAAATATTGCTACAAGTAGTAAACCTTTAGGTGTCTCTCTTATGAATAGATTACAATCTTCTGCTCCTTTCTTGAATCCAATCTTTGTCAAGTATCCATCAAGTCTCTCATACCAAGCTCTAGGGGCTTGCTTAAGTCTGTAGAGGGCTTTCTTCAATCTGCATACCATATCAGGTCTGTCTAATAAGGTGAATCTTTCTGGCTGCTCAATGTATACTTCTTCCTTTAACTCACCATTCAAAAATGTTGACTTAACATCCATCTAATAAACTTTGAAGTTTTTGAATGTCACATAAGCAAGAAACAACTTTATTGCTTCTAATCTTCTCATAGGTGCAAATGTGTCTAAATAATCAATACCTTCTCTTTGTGCATATCCCTTACGTACTAATATTGCTTTATTCCTCACTATTGTACCATCTTCATTCATCTTATTTTTGAATATCCACTTGGTTCCAATCACATTCTTATCACTAGGTCTTGGGACCAATTCCTAAGTATCATTCTTAATAATTTGATCTAGTTCATCTTTCATTGCACTATGCCAATCCAAATCATTACATGCATCTTCAACACTTAAGGGTTCAATCTGAGATAATAAATATATGACTTCATTACCTGATGAATTCTTTGCTTTTGATCTTTTTGTGACTTTTCCACTCTGATCTCCAATGATGTCATTCTTAGAGTGATATCTAGATGTAAACTTTGGAACTTTAGGTGATATTGTCTCATTTGCCTTCTGAGATTCTTCTTCACTTGTTTTAGGGTCATTGAATAATACATCAATACTTTCAAACATCTCTTCAACAATTGTCTCACTAGTGGTAGGACTAGGTTCTTCTTCAATCATTGGTGCACAATCATGATATCTTTCTTAAACCATAAACTTTTCATCAATCTTAACATGAGCACTTTCAATGATCTTCTTCAATCTTAAATTAAAACATCTATAAGCTTTTCTTTTAGTAGAGTAACCATGGAAAATACCTTCATCACTTCTTGCATCAAACTTGCCAATTGTTTTATCCCTCTTGATGTAGCACTTACTTCCAAAGATTCTAAAGTATTTTACTGTGGGAACATTACCAAGCCATAGCTCATAAGGTGTTTTGTTTGCACCAGGCCTCAATTGTATTCTATTGATGGTATAGACTGTTGTATTGACCACATCTCTTCAATAGGTGTGTGCAACTTTTCCTTCAATCATGATGGTGTGTGCTATATCAAGGATTATCCTATTCCTTCTCTTTGCAATCACATTATGTTGAGGGGTTCTAGGTGCAGTCAACTATCTCTTTATCCCATGTTCTTTGCAGTACTCATATAATTTTTTAGAGGTGAATTCTCCTCCTCTATTTGATCTTAGACATTTAATCCATATTCATTCTCAACCTTAGCTTTGAATATTTTGAATTTCTCAAATGCTTCTAATTTATCTTTCAAGAATGCAACCCACATCATTCTAGAATAATCATCAACAAACAAAATGAAATACCTTTCACCATAGTATGAACTTGTTTGATTTGGTCCACATAGGTTTGTATGAATCAGATCCAACTTGTTCTCTATTGAATTATACTTGCTTCTGAATGAGTTCCTCACATGCTTTCCCATCACACATTCTCTACATATAGTATCAACTGGCTTTGCTATGCGAGGCAAATCTCTTACTGCCTTTACATTGCTTATCTTTGCTATGTTATCAAAATTGATATGACATAGTCTTTTATGCCATAACCAACAATCATCTACTTTAGCAATAAAACAACTTGCTTCCGAATTAAGTTGAAAAACATTACCTTTAGTCTTTGAACCTGATGCAATCATTACACCATCCTTGTTGTTAATGATGTATTTGTTATCTTTGAACTCCAACTGATATCCTTTGTCAAGAAATTGTCCAACACTAAGTAGGTTATGTTGCAACCCATCTACATAAAGATCATCATCAGTATTGTTCTTTCCATCCAATGTGATAGCTCTTCTACCAATGATAGGTTTAGGAGTGTTGTCTCAAAATCTAACCATGTCACCTTTGTATTTGTCGAGATGAACAAATCTATCTTTATCACCTGTCATGTGATGTGAACATCCGTTGTCTATAATCCAGTTCATCCTTATGTCTTCTTGTGAAATCAATGCTAGGTCTTGTTCCTTTTTCTCATCTTCACGATCCATCTCATCAAATGTATTCTCCATAATAGCAATGAATCCAATTTTATCTTCAACTGAATCATCATTAGATACTCCATCTCCAATACAATAACATTCTTTTGTATACTTAGGTTTATAGTTAGTTTTGAACTTCTTAACCCTTGTAGGACATCTAGATGTAAAGTGATCAATGTTGTTACATGAGAAACATTTGAATGGAAACTAACTTTCATATTTTCCTTTTCCTTTTTTTTCTTTCTTAACAATCATAGAAATGATATTATCTATTTCTTTATCTTCATCTTCATCATCAAAATTACCAGAAATGTTTAAGGACTTCTTACCATGGACTGATGCTTTGAAGGTTGTCTCACTTTTAGGCTTTTTCTTCAAACTTGAAATCTCAAAAGGTGAAATTTTGTTGATTAAGGTCTCTCTTTTGAATTTTTTTGTAAGCTGCATAGTCTCATATGGGATGTTGATCTTGTTTTCATACTCAGCTGTAAGAGTAGTCATCAACTTGTCCATTATATCTTCCTTTGAGATATCTCCACCATTGTTCCTGATTCCAGCAACTACTTCATTAATCCTTTGATTGTAAGCTTTGATGTATTCTTCAGGTAGCCTTTCCAATTTATTTTATCTTTTCTTCCATGTCTTTCTACGTGCATTCTTTTCTTGTGTATCTCCTTCAAACATGTCTTCTAGATGCTTCCATATCTTGTAGGTTGTCTACTTTCTTTATCTCTGAAAATTCACTGTTAGACAAGGTGCTGATAAGGGATTCTTTGGCTATTGCATTCTGATGGAACAGCTCCTTTTGCTTGCTGGTAGCATCTTCCTTTGCAAGATCTTCTAGAGAGGGGATCTTAACTTCTTTGATGGCTTCTTCAAAAAATTCAAAAGCAATTGTTAGAATATGTAATCTTTCCTTGGTGAAATATTATAAACCAAGGTAGTTTAGTTTAGTTTATTTATTATGTAAGTAGGAGATTCCTATAGAATCCCTACATGAACACTTGTCCTCTTTTCCATGTGTGAGGACATAATATTTATTTGTAATTTCCTTTTTTCCTAGATTCCTCCTTAAGAGGAAATAGCACAAGTGGCTCACACACTTATGAATGTGGCTTACATGCACATGGGAGTTACTTTTTGAACTCCTTCACTTATCTCTACATATAGAGATATTTCTCCACACACTCATCAATCTTTTTCACACAACTCTCTCGATTTCTCTCTTTCATAGTTCTATCATATTGTATTGAGCTAAGTGCTCATATTCTCTCTCTCTCTTTAGGCTTTTCATGCCTCATTCATAATTCACAAGGGGTTTTCTTAGCTTTCCCCTTTCAAATCCTTGTCTCCTCTTTACTTTGTTGGTGTATGCTCCTAGTTATTGTGCAAATTCATGGTATTGTTTCCTAACTCCTTGCTCTTGAATTAAACAATTTCCTATTTGTTCTTTATCATTTTTAACATGGTATCAGAGCAGGTTGGTTTAATCTTGTTTTGAGTGTACAGGTGAAGGAGGTATCATACTTTGGAGCACTCCAATTCGGAGACTCTTTTTTATTTTGAGAGAGTTTTTAGTTATTTATACCCTCTTTGGAAGGCGTGCCACCAAAGAGTTAATAAAAATTCTATTTAGTTTTAGTTGTTAAAAATAATAATTTTTTTAAATATTACTCCTAGATTTTGTATTATATAGTCCTTATTCAAAATTTATTTAGATCTAATTTCTTATATTAATTAATTTAGTTTAAATATTAGATTTTTTTTATTCTAATTTGGTCTCTTAAATATATTCATTTATATTCAAAAGTTTTTTTAATTAAAATATTTTAGTTTGAGTTTTAAATTATTATCAATTTGTGTTTAATAGAAATTTATTAGTTTTAAAGAATTCTGACATTAGTACGTTAGTGTAAAAGATTCTTTTCCTGCATAAATTAATAATTTCTAGTTTCTAATTTTAATACCACTATTATTGGTTCCCTTTTGTAACATTTTTTTAATTTGATAATGTTTCTAATAATTTGTAATCATTTCTTTTTGGCCTTTTCGCTCTGTCTATCTTTTAGAATCTTTTCTTGAACCCTATCCTGCATTTTTATTATTCTTGCTCTCCATATTGAGCACTCATTAGGTGTTTTTGCATTTACGTTAAGCATCATTATTTTTTATCTTTGTATTGAACTGCGTAGAGTGCGTTCTTTTTTCTCCTTGTATCGGATTCCTCTGCATGTGAGAAAGGCGTGTGAGGATTCGATTCTTTTGGCAATGCATGATAATTTGAGTTTTTTTTTTTAATAGAAAGTTTTTTTCTAATAGCAATACTCCTGCGAAAATCTGCATTTGTAGTTCTTTTTCAGGCAGTTTCATTAATTTTGTTTCCTTCATTCCAGAGGCGCTTTGCTTTGCTTGTGTTGGGCTAAACTAAAAGCAATTTCATTTAATCCTGTTTCTTTATTTATTGCACGCGTAATACCGTTATATATCTATCTTTGTTCTTTAGAAGAAGGTTGCATATATTTTCATTATAACTTTGCATGCATTTTTCATAGGTTTTGCATCTATCATAAGTTGCAGGAAAGGAACATCAGTCTTTATCTCCTCTACTCACGGCTTCCTGGTTTTTGTGCTCTTCTGGATTGCTCTAGATCTGTTTTGGCTTCATTCCCTTTGTCCGTTCAATCTCTTTTTTGTTTTTCATGCCCGCGTCCCTTGTTTGAGCGGCTTGCATTGTGGAATGCAATTCTTCCAATAATTGCTATTCCTCTATATACAGGCGATTTGTTTTGTTTTTTTTATTAAAATTCTGTTACATTTTTTAATCAAACTTATCTATCGAGTAGTCATTCTAGCTACAATTCATAGCTTATTGTATTTGTTTAATAGTTTATAGTTTAAATCGGGTTACTGTGTTAACATTTTTTGAAATCTACTAATCGGCTTTCTGCAAATCTTTTTTAGAGGTATTTGTTAGATTCCTTGTTATCGTAACTGGATATTAATATCACTGTTCATTAATGGAGATTATAATATTAAAATCTACTTTCCCCAAGAATACAAGGTCGAGGGTACTTGGGATTCTGAGGTATTTTCAGTGCCTTGGATTTCCTTGAGGTGCCTTTGGGAGAGCCATTGTCATCTCTGTTATAGATCTCGGTTATGTTTTTTTTTACTATTGCATATTATTACCACTTAACGTTATTGCTTGAAAATTGACTTAGCATTTTGCATAGAGTAACATTACTTCTATTAGTTTGTGTATACTCTTATTGCTGTTGCAGATCACGGCTTCTTTGTAGCCGATTCAAAGTAGGCTTCTCTAATATAATCAAAAAATTTATAAGTTTATTTTATTTCTATCTCTACATCTTTGAATACTAACAGACAGTCTTTAACATGAATCTTTTAATAGGATAATAATATCTGCTCTTTTAATATTCTTTAACATTTTTTTTAAGTCTGTTCTTTATTTACGTTCATAACTTCCTTTCATTTTCGTAACCTTGTATAACATTCATAAGTTTGCTTTATGCGTTAGGACTGTAGACGTTTTCATTGTCAGAGATTGATTTTTCTAGTGATCCTTTTTTAGTCTTGTGTTAGCATTCTAAATCAGAGCATCAATTTAGAGTTGTGTTGAGTTTTAAAAGCTTTAACAGTGAAAAGTAGGAAACATACTAAATACTGGAAGAAAAAGCTAAATGCTCTTCATGCATAACACCATCGCACTAAAATACTGTCCAAAAGCCATCCCTCTTTATTGTAGTTAAGCTGCTCCACCTGGTAAATCCACCGCCTCCTCCTACACCCCCAATAATCACCTAGAAAATAGCAGAGGTAGGAGTGACATATGAGAAAGAGGATTGAACAACTCCCGATCCTTCTGAAGTGAGGGCAACATTAACGAGGTTGCACTGCAAATCGTAAGTGGAAGCTGCAGAACCCTCAAGGTCTCCTGAATACTGCTTAGCGTTCCATTTTCCTCCTGATTGGTTGCAGATGAATGTATACACACCCATTGTTATGTTCGGCACAGCTGATTGATTTTTTTTTAGTGATCGATCTTTGGGGAGGTCTTCGCATTTGAGTGACTTGTAAATTTGATTCGATTTATTCTAGAGGGGAACGCATCCCATCCGAGTGATAGTTTTTTATCGTTGTTCAGGTTCTCTTTTATGCTTTGAATTTTGTTTGTTTTCCTTAAGTGGTGTTTTGACTTATTTTTTGTGTAGCTAATATTTGTTCTGGTTCACTTTTTGCTATCGATATATTTCTGTTTGGTTATATCACTATTTTTTATTTATTGCATGTTTTAAATTCCTTTCAGTTATAGCATTTTTTATTTTTGCATGTTAGTGGAATTTTTTTCTCATCTATCGCAGCTCTTCTAGAGTTTTATTATTGCATCCTTTCATAATAGCTATCGTTGTTTATATGACTGCTGATTAAGCTCAAAAGCTAATCGCATCTTTTTTTCTTCATAGTCTCGATGTCATCTTGTGCATATTCATAACTAAATAATTATATAATTTTGATCATCTAATCATCGGTTGGTTTATTCATATAGCTGTTGGCTTATTCTCAAATATATTCCCATCAATAAAACAGTAAGCTTGATAGTTTTCTTCATCGTAGTAATCGGTGTTTGAATTCAGTATATGCAGTTTTATTTTCTAAATTTTTTTTTGTCGCATGTCTCTTTGCTGATTATCCTTGGTTTATCTATATCAGTCCAGCATTATTCTGATCTCAACTCTGTGATAACGGTTAGTTATATTTATACTCCTATAAGGATTGTCAATAAGAGATTTATATCTCATAAGCTTAGATTTGGTATTGCATGCGGTCCCTGTTAAAGTTCTGAGATAGATTGTTAAAGCTAAACATATTATTTGGATCACACCTGCTTATTTCATCATCACTGTTCTTTTCTTCCATAATATAACATTTCCTTTGCAGGTATCGCATTTCATATCATAATCCGTTATTATTGTATTAGTATAATTGCATCAAATGTGGTTTTGTTATTGACTGTTTCTAATTCTATTTTCATTCTTTTTTTAGTTTGCAGAAATTAGTTATTTATATCTTTAGTGAATCTGTTTAGTTTCAATTTTTTTTTTTTGTTTCGTGAAGTGTAAGTTTGGCTTACTTTGTTTTAGTTTCGTAGATTTTAGGGTTTAGATTTTAGTTGTATAGTTTTTTAGTTTCTAGACTTTAGATCTTAGGTTTTTTAAGGATAACTTTTTTTATATCATATAAAAATCTCTCTTTATTCCTTTACTTTGTTAAATAGAAATTTAATTTCTTCATATAAGTTTTTTAATATAAATACCTTTTTTTAATAAAATGAGGGTAATTTTTATATATATATATTCCTTTTTAATATAAGGTGGTTTATCATTTTGTCTTTTTTAAGGCCCTTTCATATTTGTACTAATGTGTTCTTGCAGGGTTTCTTTAAGTTTTGTTTTTTATAACCTTTCTTTTTCAGTTCAAGCTTCCCTCTCTTTTTCGCTATTTTCCTACCTCCATCATGTCTACCCTAATGCCTGAAATCAAACTAACCAGTACCAACTATCATGCCTGGAAAACCCACATGACATTTATATTCAGATTCCGCCATCTTTTAGACATTGCCACTAATGCCAGCACTAAACCTGCCACCACTACCTCTCAAGCTGACCAAGATGCTTGGCAAGCTAAGAATGATGAAGCCCTTGGTTTAATTGGCATATCATTAAGTCCCGAACTGTATGTCCTTATTTCCTCTTGTACAGAAGCCCATCAGGCTTGGGATGTCCTAAAAAACACCTATGACAGTGCAGATGAGACCCGTAAAATATAGCTTCAAGACCAGCTTGAAGACCTCAGGTATACAGATTTTAATTTTGTTGATGACTTTTTACTTAAATTTGATTCCATTAGAGTTTTATTAGATGGATTACAAGTACAATTATCTGATTTAAGAATCATTCATATTATAATTCGTAAATGTTTACCTAGGCAGTTTTAGCAATTTATCACTAATATCTATTCTCAGTTAGCTATTCCTTCCTTAGCAACTCAGTTAACTTATACTATTTTTCAAACTATGTTGCGTCAAGAGAAGGATAAACTAATTCAATTTGGTATATTGAAATCTCATGAACATGCTTATGTTTCTCAATCTAATAATAATATGAATAGACCTAGTAATAATTCTAATAACAATCAAAATAATCAGAGATCAAACAATCCCAACTATAATCAAAATCATCAAAGATCTAATAACATTAACACTTTAAATAACAATTATCAAAGACCTAATAATAATTCTAATGCTAATAACAATACTAACAATAATAATCCTTCAAACAGGCCTTATTGCACTTATTGTGGTAAAAGTGGTCATTTAAGTCATAATTGTTTTAAGAAACAGAAAGATGATCAACATAATTCTCAGAATTACTCTAATAATCAATCTCGTTCTACTTTTACTGTTAGCTTTAATGCTTCTAAACCACTTGAATGGATTGTTGATAGTGGTGCATCTCAACATGTTACTTCTCATAAAGAAGTTTTTGATTCTCTGCAACCTGATTCTTTGAATATTCCTGTTTCCTTAGCTGATAATCATTGTTGTAAAGTTGAAGGAACTGGTAATGTTTCTATCCCTAATGGTAAAATACATGATGTTCTTTATGTTCCTGATTTAAAAGCTAATCTTCTTTCTGTTCCTCAACTATGTCAAGATTACAAGGTTGAATTTCATAAAAACAATTGTCATATTATTGATCCTAATACAGATAAAATAGTTGCTAATGCTAAGTTAGATGCTGATAATCTTTTTAAATTTTACCAATTTTCCTCTCCTAGATACTCTTTCCTTACTACTGTTGATTTTCATATTTGGCATGAGAGGCTAGGACATTTAAATTCTGATTATATTTCATTAATGCAAAGGGAAAATATGGTCGAAGGCCTACCTAAGTTTACTACTTCTAAATTATATTGCAATGGATGTATGAGTGGTAAGATGCATAGAGAATCTTTTCCTCATAGATCATCTTGGAGAGCTCATAATAAGTTAGTTCTTATCCATAGTGATCTTCTAGGTCCTATGGAAAATACTTCACTTTCAGGATCTAAATATGCTCTAACATTTGTTGATGATTACTCTCGAAGAACGTGGATATATTTCTTACATAGTAAAGATCAAGTTCTTGATACATTTACTGAATTTCATGTTTATGTAGAAAGACAAAGTGGCTGTAAAATTCAAATTCTTAGGACTGATAATGGTACTGAATATGTTAATCATGCTTTTCATAATTATTTAAGATCTTTTGGTATCAAACATGAGCTTACTGTTCCTTATACACTAGAACAGAATGGTGTGGCAGAACGTAAGCATAGAACTATAGTAGAAATGGCTAGATGTTTTTTGCATGCTAAAAATATGGATTATAAATTTTGGGCTGAAGCGATGGCATGTGCCACTTATATTCTTAATAGAACTCCTACTAAAGCCCTTCCAAACAAAACCCCTGAAGAAGTTTGGTCTGGAAGAAAACCAAATCTATCTCATTTACGTATTTTCGGATCCACTGCTTATGTTCACACACCTAAACAGAAAAGGAAAAAGTTAGATCCTAAATCCACACCTCACATTTTTGTTGGCTATCAAGAAAATACTAAAGGTTATAGAGTTTATGATCCTCTTACTAATAAAGTTCAGATAGCTAGAGATGTTTGCATTGCTGAAAATGGTGTTCATGATTGCTCTCAAATTTTAGATTCTAATTTTAATCACAGCAATATTGTTCTTGTGGAGGACCAACCTCCTTCTAAAGTCTCTATTCCTAATGTTTTTGTTCCTTCTGTTTCTGTTTCTAACAATCAGAATAGTACCAATGAACATAAAGATAGTAATAACACTAATAATGAGCACAAAGATAGTAATGATACTCCTAATGATTCTGTTCCTACTAGTAGTAGTAGTGATGATGATGATGATGGTAACAATTTATTTACTCCTCCTGGTAATATTTCTGTTAATTCTAGAAGAAATCCTAAATGGTTTAAGGATTTACTTAATGAAGGTGATGATTACATTGCTAGAACAAGTGGACTTAAACCTAGAAGGATAAATTACTGCAATTATGCTCTTATGTCTTCTTTATCTAATGCTAATGATCCTCAAACATTTGCTCAAGCTAAAAATCAACCTCATTGGCAAACTACTATGCAAGAAGAATATGACTCTTTAATTTCTAATAATACTTGGGATTTAGTTACTTTACCTCCTGGTAAGAATTTAGTTTCTTGTAAATGGTTATATAAAACTAAATTAAACTCTAATAATGAAATCAGTAAATTTAAAGCTAGACTAGTTGCTAGAGGATTTTCTCAAATTGAAGGAATAGATTACAATGAAACCTTTGCTCCTGTTGCTAAAATGCCTACCATTAAAGTTGTTATTGCTTTAGCTGCTAAAATGAATTGGCCTATTCATCAAATGGATGTTAAAAGTGCTTTTTTAAATGGTGATCTGCATGAAGAAATCTATATGTCTCAACCCCCTGGTTTTATTCAACAAGGTAATAAACATTTAGTCTGCAAATTAAAGAAGTCTATCTATGGTTTAAAACAGTCTCCTAGAGAATGGTATGCTAAAATTAATGCCTTCTTTATTTCCCAAGGTTTTGAAAGAAGTAAAAATGATCCTAACTTATATATCAAGCATAGTGAAGATAACATTATTATTATCATTCTGTATGTTGATGATTTAATTCTTACTTCCAGCTCTAACCATTTAATTTCTGATGTCAAATTTTAACTCAACCAAAAATTTCAAATGACAGACTTAGGATTACTACATTATTTCTTAGGAATGCAAATTTGGCAAACTTCTAATGGTATTTTTATATCTCAAAGTAAATATGCTAAAGATCTGTTAGATAGATTTCATATGACTGATGCTAATCCAGTTTCAATTCCATGTGACTTAGGAACTAAATTAATGATAGATATGGAATCTCCTTATATTGATGCTACTCCCTATAGAGAACTAGTAGGTAGTCTGATTTATTTAACTCTCACTAGACCTGATTTATCTTTTAGTGTTGGTTTAGTTTCCAGATTTATGTCAAAACCTCAACAAACTCATTTTAAAATTGCTAAAAGAATATTACGTTATATTAAAGGTACTGTTAACTTAGGTCTTTTTTATGATGCTAATTCTGAATTCTCTTTAAAAGGTTTTACTGATTCAGATCTAGGTGGAGACCCCAATGATGGGAAATCTACTTTTGGATATTGTTTTTCTCTTGGTTCAGGTTCTATCTCTTGGAAAAGTAAAAAAGAACAATCTGTGTCTTTATGTTCCACTGAAGTAGAATATAAAAGTTGTACTCATGCCTCTAAAGAAGCTCTATGGCTTAGAAGAATACTTGAGGATTTGGGTCTACCTCAACAAGAACCTACACCTTTGTATTGTGACAATCAAAGTGCAATAGCATTGGCAAAGAATCCAGTTTACCATGCAAAGTCAAAGCACATTTCTCTCCACCACCACTTCATTAGAGAACACATTGCAGAAAATAGAATTTCCCTCATTCATTGCAAAGGAGAAGATCAAGTTGCTGATATTTTTACAAAGCCTCTTTCTAGAGAGAAATTTGAATTTCATTGTAATAATTTAGGGTTAATATCCCTTGATGTAATTACCCCAAGTAAAGATTAAAGGGGGGTGTTAGAATATGTAATCTTTCCTTGGTGAAATATTATAAACCAAGGTAGTTTAGTTTAGTTTATTTATTATGTAAGTAGGAGATTCCTATAGAATCCCTACATGAACACTTGTCCTCTTTTCCATGTGTGAGGACATAATATTTATTTGTAATTTCCTTTTTTTCCTAGATTCCTCCTTAAGAGGAAATAGCACAAGTGGCTCACACACTTATGAATGTGGCTTACATGCACATGGGAGTTACTTTTTGAACTCCTTCACTTATCTCTACATATAGAGATATTTCTCCACACACTCATCAATCTTTTTCACACAACTCTCTCAATTTCTCTCTTTCATAGTTCTATCATATTGTATTGAGCTAAGTGCTCATATTCTCTATCTCTTTTTAGGCTTTTCATGCCTCATTCATAATTCACAAGGGGTTTTCTTAGCTTTCCCCTTTCAAATCCTTGTCTCCTCTTTACTTTGTTGGTGTATGCTCCTAGTTATTGTGCAAATTCATGGTATTGTTTCCTAACTCCTTGCTCTTGAATTAAACAATTTCCTATTTGTTCTTTATCATTTTTAATAGCAATGCACTGCAAATGTGTCATCATCTTGTTCTTTGAATCAAGATAATTCTCTCCATCAAACTTAGGACTGTCTTTTCTAAAGAATGTCATCTGATCAACCTCAAGCTATTAAAATTTCTCTCTGAGGCACTTGGCTCTGATACCAATTATTAGGAATAGTCCCAAGAGATAATTGAGAGGGCAAGGGGGTGAATCGGTTATCTACAAGTTTCAATTCTTTATCCAATTAAGTATACTTAAACATTAAGCATAAACACAATGAAAGAACACTTGAACACAACACCAATATTTTGGTTACGGGTGTAGACACCTAAAATTGTCCATTCGCATTCTAATATTAATTTTTATTAATATTTGCCCTTAACATTATAGTTGATTTTTATTAATTAACTATATTATTATATTCCACTATTTATTTAATTAAATTTCATTTCATTAAATAAATTCATTTTTTCTTTTGCATTCTAATATTAAAGTTTATTAATATTCGTCCTTAACATTATAGTTGATTTTAATTAATTAACTATATTGTTATATTCCTCTATTTATTTAATTAAATTAATTTTAATTAAATAAAGTCATTTTTCCTTTGTATTTAAATTCTATTTAAATACTATAATATATTAAACTCAATTTAATATATTATCCCTCCATTTCCTTTTATAAAATAAATCTTATTTATTTTATTCCTCCACTAGCTTAAAAAATTCTTCTAAACTATGTCTAAATTAAAATCATTTTAATTTAGCCACTTTTCCTCTTCTTCTAAACTTGTCTTTTTCTAAATATTCCTCTAATCTTGATTAAAAGGTGGATTACCTCTAATCATGTGCACAATCACCTTTTCCAAGGTGGCCACCTCCCCATCTCTTTTCTCCACCAATCATTTTCAAATTCCCCTTTTCCCTCTCAAATGAAGTTTGACTTTTCCCAATTCACCTTTTGCCTCTTAATCCTAGCCACTCATTTATTTTGTCTCTTAATCCTATCCACTCATTTTATTTTGCATCTTCAAACCCTACCTAACCTTTAATCCTAGCCACTCATTTTTTTGCCTCTTAATCTCCACCGTCAAATCCTTTTGCAATTTCTATAAAAGAAGGCCTCTCTCTCATTTGTAAGCTAATAGGAGTATTGCAAACATAATCATTAAGCATTTTAAGCATTTTAGTAATCTAGCATTGTAGCAAATCAATTTCTTAGCATAGTTTATTTACATTTTCATTCTTAGTTTAGATTTCAATTCTTGCATCATAGATTAATTTTGATTTCATAGCATAGCTTGAGTCTTGATTTCTCATTCATAGTTAGTTTGCATTTCATTTCTTATTCAAAAAAATTAAAATATATTGCATCATTTTGCTTGTGCATTATCTTCTTCATAGATCTTGCACTTGCATATCATTGTGAGATTTGGGGCAACTTTCTCATACTTGTTTCCAAAACCCTCATCTTGCATTTTGTAGTTTTGCATTTAGATTTCATTTCATTTGTGTTGAGAGATCATACCCACAATAATCTAAAAGAGCAAATCAAACAAGGCTTTGGGTGCCCTTGTTTTAGCTCATCGGAGGTTGTAGTGAAAATCACTTATTTTGTTGCATTTACTAACATCTAATGTGATTGTTTGGTGTTTTTGTGTTTTGTATTTGTAGCAAATAGGTCTACATTTTCATTGCATACAACGGGAAAACCCAAATAGGTAAAAACCCCGATGGGAATTAACACCCACTAATAAATTACACTAGAGTATAATGGTCCTTGTTAGAAGATCTTATAACCCTGTTAGGAGTTGATCTTTACAATGCAATAAGTACAGTGACCTGGTCAAAGGTCGGACCCTGTTAGGAGTCTTTTATGATAGACCCTGTTAGGGGTGAGGATGCACTATCCGAGAGCTCATTGCTCAAAGGGTTGAACGCAGCAACCTTCTGAATAACAGATATACACTATATCTAGATCTTGGCGAACTATGAGTTAGACCTGTTGTCTTGATTACTTCCAGTGAATAGCATACTCTTTCTTATGTGTCGCATAGACCTCTTCTTGATGGCACAACACTTTGCAACTTCTTCTCTGCTCTAATCTTCTAATTCAATGCCATACTTCTAGCGATCACAAATGACTGACTATAAGTATCTTTCCTCTAAATGATATAATCAAGTCGGCCTGTTAGAACCACCTTGAAATCATAATAGAAAAATAATAACACACTTCAATAACATCTATGTCGGCTCTACTAAGCACGCAACACAAACTGGGACCTGTCCAATTCAATAAGAGTAGACACACGCTACACACTGTCAGATCTACCAAATTAACTAAAACTTTCTCCTCAAGCTGAATTACTTCATGCACTCTTAACCAAACATTCTTAACTCTTCTCCAAGCACTAATCCAAGCATGCATACCAAAATGATAAGCGCAACTCTTGTACCAATAGAATCTGTGTCGGCTCTATTGGAAAAACCTAAGAAACTACAACTGGCGATTATCAACTTCATAACTTCACTTCTACTGCACATCAGACTCTACGTTCATGAATGTAACAACACTAACATGTCTCCATCACAAATCTAAACGTGCAAGGCTCCATGATAACTATATGGACAATTATTGTTAGAGTTGTCATATTATAGCTAATAATTTATTTATTTAATTATTAGTCTATTATATTCTACACTTAAGTTAAACTTAGGCATCTTATTATTCTTTAGGGTTTTCACCTTTAGAGTTTCGGTATCCTTTTATAAGGATTCCCTCTTTGTATTTTATTCATTCACTTATTGGATCAATTAATGGAGAATAGATTATTGTATTGAGATTTTCTTTCTCATTTGTTATTCTCAATCATGTCTTCTCTTTCTCAGATCTGTGATTACATGCCTCCATAGTTTTTTTTCTCTTTCTGTGACAGGTGTTTGCATGCAGGGATTCTTGGGAGCTGTGGGTTACTTTTCATCAACTCCGACATGGTATCAGAGCTTCAGATCTTCATGCCCCTATTCATTATTTGAGAGGGTTTAGTCGTGTTCTTTAGATCTTTTTTTTTTAGAAGCTTTTTATGTGGATTTAGGGGGGACCTTTGTTTTTGGTCATTTTGATCTCAAATGGACATCACCGTTGTGCTCAGAGTGCCCAAAAACCCTAGAATCCATATAAAATTGTCTATTTTGGACAACTTTGCAATTTGAGGCAAATTTTTTTGGGCCCATAGCCGTACGAATTTGGCATGCATCCCGAGGTGGTGATTTTTTTAATTTCTGATACATATCCCGAGGTAAAAAAAAATGGCATGATTCTCGAGGCAGTGATTTTTTTGGCACAATTCCTGAGGTAACTTTTTTATTTTTAGCACGCATCTCGAGACAAAAATATGGCATGATTCCTAAGGTGTCATTTTTTAATTTTCAGTATATTTTCTAAGGTAAAAATTTGGTGCGCATCTCGAGGTGTTTTGCATGTGTTTTTTGGCTTTTTTGTTCTTCGGAGCTGCTTGTGGTCTTTTGGTTGTATCTTGAGCATACGGTATCGGATTTTTGACTTCTTTATATCGTCAAAAAGCTATTTCCAAGCTCGATCCAATGGTAGAGGTTTGATTCTCTAATTTTCCATTTTGATGGCATTTTTTTGTCAAAGTTGATGTTTGTTTTTTACCTTTCGGGAGCCATATCTTGGTCATCCGACTCCTTTTTGAGCAAACCAGATATCGTCAGAAAGATGGTTCTATGAGTTTTGCAGTGGTAGGGGTCTTTTATCCAGATTCTGCTCCAGGTTCTTTCTCCTCTAAGTTTTGCACTTTTGCACTCTGGCAGATTACTTGGATTCTACAAGTTTTGGGATCTCTTCTTCTATTCTTCTAGCTCACTCTTCTTTCTTTCTTCTGAGCATTGTATACTTCTCTTATGTAGCATTCTCTTTTTTGTAAACACACTAAGATAAAGTGTCTACTTCTACATATCTAGGATTTCGAGCACCTTGTGTTTGTTTGTACTCACACTCAGTTATAAAGTGCCATGGGGGGTTATGATGTTTTTCCTTTTGTGCTCATCCACCTTTGTCAAGTGAGTGTACCTTCCATGACATTAGCCCATGATGTGTGTCTGTGACACTACCCTTTATCCTGTGCTTGTCCTTCTATTGCACTGTTGGTGTTCCTGATTCTTCTTCTTGCAGATGTTTTTGGCATTGCATTTCAGTGTTCCTGTCACTCCTCTCTATGTTTAGCAATATGGGGGGGTTAACTTGTTGGTTCTATTGCTTCCTTGGTTCGTTCGAGTGATCTACATATATAGTTTTTATTCCTATGTAGTAGGCGAATGCAGTGGCTAGGCACCTATACATTTCGGTGAGATGGATCATCTACTATATAGACACTCATTCATTCCTACTTTTGGAGGCCACCTCTTCGATTGATCAACTCTTCAAACTTTGTCTTCTCTACCTGATCATGCACTTCTTCAGTGGAGGTTCTAGCAGTTACTTCTGACAGTGTTTACAGCTTCATGCTTCGGAGATGCTATACATGCTCTTTCTTGTTCCTTTCTTTGGGACTTTCCCTAGATTGGAGGCTTTGTTTCCTTCATCTAGTTTATTTCTTGTATTTGGGTACCTGATCAGGCCTAGTTGTTAGGACCCGTAGTTCTTTCATGCATTTTTGTTTTCATGCACCTTTTAGTCCTTAGTTGTTTAGCTTCTCCCTAAGTTACACTTAAGGGGGGTGTTAGAGTTGTCATATTATAGCTAATAATTAATTTATTTAATTATTAGTCTATTATAATCTACACTTAAGTTAAACTTAGGCATCTTATTATTCTTTAGGGTTTTCACCTTTAGGGTTTTGGTATCCTTTTATAAGGATTCCCTCTTTGTATTTTATTCATTCACTTATTGGATCAATTAATGGAGAATAGATTATTGTATTGAGATTTTCTCTCTCATTTGTTATTCTCAATCATGGCTTCTCTTTCTCAGATCTATGATTACATGCCCCCATATTTTTTTCTCTCTTTCTGTGACAAGTGTTTGCATGCAGGGATTCTTGGGAGTTGTGGGTTGCTTTTCATCAACTCTGACAATCACACATAGAACACTGCTTGTAACTCTGTTAGGAACACTACTGACATAAGTTGCTACATAACTGTCTGTACTAACAATTAACCTTTGCATCCATGATATCATGTTGATAACGTGTCCATGCTACATATACTAAAAGCTCACTACATAAGTCTTCCACATATGATGCTTACCATATGTTATCATCAATGACAAACATACAGTCAGCACTCGCTTGCTGGCAAATCTCCAACATGTCTTTCTTTCTTGTTTATTAGATTTGCATGCATTAGGTTATATGTGTAAACATACATTAACTTATTCATAGTGGACCTTGTTTTGTATGAGCTTGATGTATGTTTTCATAATCTTTATTAATAATAATACATAAGTATCCTTCATTTAATGTTTAAATGGTCAATTTATTAGTAATTTTTATTGTTTAGACATTTACCTTTTTCATTTTTATTTGTGTACAAGTTCCATAACATTGTATCCTACATATAACATCCTTGTGAGAAGAAGTTGTAGGCTTATGAGTTACTTTCAAAGATGTAGATTCAGAGTCCTCTAATATATTCTATAGGAATGTAGTACTATGCCTATCATTTTATATAATCCCTCTTCCTATCATTCTCATAATGAAGGTGTGGAGAAGGGAACCTGTACCCACCTTGAGACCAATTAATGTCTCAAGGGATGACTATCCCCTATCCCATATCACTTCTACTAATGCTCTGGTGAGCTAGGAGATCAAGACACTACTGAGATAAAGAGGATTGACAAAATAAACTACTAATTATGATGGATTAAAGTGTTTAAGATAATTAATATGATAGATGAAAATAAACATAAATAACTAGAAGAGACTAACGTATTATGATATTTCAATTATGGAAAATGGAAAATCAAACTAACACAATTAACTGGATAGCTCCATAAACTCACTCCATGGATGTTAGCATAATTCAAGGATGATAGTGCAGATGTGGGATAAATGTGTGATGAAGATTTGTCTTGTACATACTATTACAAGTAGTAGTTATCATTGTACCAAAAGATCGACCTATTAATGCCTGATACAACCACTAGACTTGTAGAAGACACAAGAGGCGATTAAGCCATGTCACAAATCCTGAGGGGAGCACTGACCATTTTTCCAATAATCTCCCCCTTGGCATTACCTAAGGGGATTTGAACCTGTGACCAAGCTCCAATACCACTTGTTACAAGTAGTAGTTGTCGTTGCACCAAAAGATCGACCTATTAATGCCTGATACAACCACTAGACTTATAGAAGACACATGAGGCAGTTAAGCCATGTCACAAATCTTGAGGGGAGCGCTGACCATTTTGCCAACACATACAAATTATAGAGACAGTGACATAAACTTAAAGATGAAATAAAATAAATAGAAACAAGCTAGGTTGAATAACAATAAATTAAGCATGATAACAAAATACAAGAAAAGTATGATTACACTATAAAACACCAAGATGAGGTAAAGAAAATATTACTATGAAAACTTTGAGTTGATGAAGCTACTAGTTGATACTCACACTACTATGAAACTACATGTGCGAAGATGAAGGAAAATGTTGATTAGTTATTTAGAAACATGCCTCGACCATATCCCTACTTTGGTGTTTCCACCTCCATGGAAGCCAATATAGACATAATAAAATGGTGATTGATAATATTATGGAAAATAGAAAAAAATTCAAGAAGTAGATAAGAAACGTGATATGTTATCAAGAACACAAGTGAAAGAAAAGTGAAGAGACTCCCCTCAACGAGATAGAACCAAGTGATAGAGATGATAGAGATAACATGTTGTAAGATATTTGAATACAATAGAGAGCTCTATAACACTATGAGAAAACTAAAAAATGTAGTGGTAAATGAGAAAGAAGTGTGCCAATATTATGAATAAGTGTCTAGAGAGGCAAATGAACTTAAAAAATGGAGATATAATCGAAAAAATTGATTTTGGGAATCAGTGGGTGGTAGATTTAGACATTAAAATTGTAGGGAATCATTTTGTAAAATTCTAATGGAAGTCTAGACATTTTCAAATTTGTGGATGGGTGTTTTTTATGTACACGTCTTTGTGGCATGCACACATCTCGTGGTGCCCAAGTTGTGTGGCAAAAATTATAAATGGGTGATGACAAAGCAAGATGAGTGAGCATGGATGGATGACATGGAATTTTTGTCTTAGGCTAAGGTAGGGAAATTACAAAATGAAAAATCATATTGAGATGCAAATTTGAAACATTACAAAGAGTGAATTATTAACAAGAGTGTCTCCTACCCAAGTACAAAAGTTTTCTTGTGATTTCAAAAACCTTGAATATTGGTTAAGTTGAGAACATTGTATGAGATTTGGAAAAGTGGGAGGTCCCTCCTCTCCAAGTCACATTGGAATACAAGGACATCAAGAGGAAAATATGGTTGAACAACCCCTTTTCTCAAGGTAGTCAACTCAATATCTACTCTCTTAGGGCTCCTATTCCTTTGTTTCTTAGGAATGAGAAGATTAATAATGTAAAATAATTAATTAATTTTGAAAAATTAACTGAAACATCCAGTTATGAACTTCAAAAAACCTATAAAAGTAATCTAGAAATGATATTTGTACACTTGTAACTTGAGTTTGAGGTTTTTGTAGTAAAATAGAGATAATAGGTAGAAAGAGACCATGTACCTCATTGTGTGTCTAGATCTAGGTCCCCAATTATTTTATTAGACTGTTAAGAAAATCTAAGTAAATTATAAGAGGTATAAAGTGGTTGAGGGGCTTAGGGGAGATTGGGAATCACTCCTAACCTAGGAAGTTACCCCTGACCCTATGATTCTATCTAAAATTGCATATTTTAGAATGTCAAGGTTGTGGGAATCTATTTCTATTGTCAAAATTAAGCTTCAAATCTATATTTGCACTAATAAGAAGAAAAATCATGTTTGTGTAGCTATATTGGGGTTTTCCTTAGTCAAACCCTTATTTTGGTTATTTTTGTATGATTAGAAATTGGAATAGATTGCATGCATATGAAATAACCACAAGATTCATACAAACAAACATGCAAAGCAACTCTAATCTACGCATGAAAAACAACTTAGAAAATAAAGAATAGAAATCTATCTAAACTCCCTCCAAGATTTAGTTCCCATGTTCTCCTTTCTTCTCCCAAAGATGGGTTGATGTAGCTCTCCAAATGCCTTGAAATGCACTATATGTTTGAAAGCAATGCTATGAGAATACTAGGAGTGTGGTTTAGAAATAGATAGAAGATAGAAGAATTTGGATCCCTTAGATCTATAATAACAATGCTAATGAAGGCTCTCCTTGTAAAGGGAAATGAAGTTTTATTTATAGGATTTTTAGGAGAATCAACAGTCAGGATTTTATGAAGATGAAGGGTTAAGATTCTCTCATTTAAATTATTTAATTCAAAGTGGGTGGATGGGGGGTGGATGGGTGGATCCACTTTGAAAAATGAAACCTACTACCCAAATTCGTATGGAATGCTTAAGTGAAGTTTTGGAGGGGTTAGGAGGCTTCTAGAGGGTAGTTAGAGTCAAATTTAACTTCCCCACTTGATATACCAGGTTGAATTTTGGTCACTAGGTGGCCCAAGACTCATAAAAGAGCCTCCAAAAATGACCCTAAAGTCCAAATCAGAGTTTGTAGAGTTTGGATTATTTGGGCCAAGTATATTTCTTCCCATGTGGTTATTTTTGACTTGGAAGGAGAAGGGAAGACTTTAGAGGCCAAGAATACATTATTTTAATTTTAGTGGGTAGGTAAGAAAGATGAGTTTGGTGAGAATTATGAGCCATGTGCTCCTTATAGAATTAAACATAATATTTAATTCCAAGTGGGTCAAAGGAAAATATGAATTAATTTAAATAAATAAATTTATTTATTTAAATTAATAGAAGAAAATAGAATTAAATGTAATATTTAATTCCAAGTGGGTTAAAGGAAAATATAAATTAATTTAAATAGATAAATATATTTATTTAAATTAATAGAAGAAAATAGAATTAAATGTAATATTTAATTCCAAGTGGGTTAAAAAGGGAAATATGAATTAATTTAAATAGATAAATATATTTATTTAAATTAATAGAAGAAAATCATTTAATGTGCTCAAATAGAATTAAATGTAATATTTAATTCCAAGTGGGTTAAAAAGGGAAATGTGAATTAATTTAAATGTATTTATTTAAATTAATAGAAGAAGGGGATTTAATTAATTAAAGTACTAGGACTTTAAATTAATCAATCATAGGATTTATTTAGCTATTATATTAAATGTAGCATGTGATTAATACAAATTTAAGGTTTTCTGTATTTGACACTAAGTCGAGTAGAGTCAATTAGAAGACATAATTGCCTATTATAATAGGACTTTGATGATTTAGAAAGATTGATATACTGAGGCTAATTTTGGGGTATTACAATTTCAACCTCTAGAAATAGTTAATATTAAAAAATAGGAATTGTGTGTGTGCTCTTGAATCTTAAATGATGTAGATGTAGATGCAGATGCAGATGTAGATGTAGATGTAGATGTAGATGTAGATATTCAAATTCTTGATAGTTGATGATGAGAAAATAAATTAAATCTTGAAATTTTTTATTTCCTTGATATAAAGATCTTTACTTCATTGGATATCTTCAAATTATAGAACCAAGTCTTAACAATTGCTTTTCATTACCAAAATTAAGTGATATGGATTTTCTTTTATGGGCTTCTCAAGTGATTTTGGAGTGTAAAACTCAAGGAAAGCTAATGGGGATTCAATGATGTGGCTAAAAACCCAAGACCATTAACACCTTAAAATTTTGGCCCAAATTAAGTGGTATGGGTTGAGTATCTAGGTATGGGGAGAGTTTAAATTTCCCTACACACTTTGACTCGCCCTATATTGAAAATTTTGGGCTAAAATTTGAGTTAGAGGTCAATTAGGATATGGGGATTTTGAAAATATACATGAAATTGAGATTTAATATCGAGATAAATACAAAAGGCCACCCATAATGAAAAAGGGCCTATGTAAGCAAATGGTAATTGAAATGAGGAAATAATTAAAGAGGCACCACCTGTTGGATATTGCTAATGCATGGGAGCTGATTAGGACATTTAATATGTTTAATCACTACGTTACTGAATAGGCACTCATACTATTGTCATTTGTGTTTTGTCATTGATGTCAACATATGTCTCTATGAAGAAAATAGACTGGTAATCAAAGTGTACGAATACTGTACAGATGTTTCAGATGCTGTGATGTTAGATGAAATTTCAAATGGATGTTGTGATCTTATATCCAAGATCGCATCATTAGATGTTTCATATTAAGAAAGTTACAACTATCTAGGTAAAGACTGGTCACTAAACTGTGACAGTGAGAATTGACAGAGTTAGTCTCTGGGTTTTTGGTATATCCTCCAGAGGATTTGGATTCAAGGTATGTGAGCTTAAAGAATGTTAGACAGGATGTTGAAGGATGTTCATTGGTCAGCGCAAGGTATGGAATGATGTGTGATGTCATCTATGGTGTGTACTATGGAAGGTAATCTATTTGGAAGCCGACTACAGAGATGTAGCATGTATAATGGTTGGTGAACTTGAATTAAGGATGTCGATCCTTAATTATTGTAATTTAATCATTGTAGACTTGTTATAGATACCTTGCGTATCTTGGTAAGGGTTTATGTAATTATTTGTAATTAGGAAAGTCTCATGGGCTGACCTGATCATGTTAAATTGTAATAAGGTATAAATAAAAGGTCTCTTCTTTGGAAAAGACATGGATGGAAGATAGATGATTAGAAAGGTTGAAAAGCTGCGAGATTGTGTCTACTAGACGTAGAGAAGAGGTTTACTGGTGGACTTCATTGGAACTGATCAAGCAAAGATAGTTGCTGGAAAATAGTTTAAAAGATTGTGTATTTCTTCATATACACCTATTACAAACTAGTGAGTTCTGAAGGTGGCTTTAACCTTCTTTGGACAGTGAGTCCCCTCTTTTTTTCTTGACTCCTAACAGGGTCTATCCTCTAACAAGGACTATGTACTGTAATATTTCAATAAGCTCCTAACAAGGCTATATCTTCTAACAAGGATTACTATACTCTCAGTACATCATTTGTGGGTGCTAATTCCCACTAGGTTTTTCACCTTTAACAGGGTTTTCCCGAAACCAAAATATTGTGTTATTGTGTTGATACTCATTGTGTTCATTGGATCTAATATTATGGAGCTTAAAAGTTTAAAGTTTAATATTTTTTCATACAACTGATTCACACCCCCTCTCAGTTGTATTGTGGACTATTATTCCTAACAATTGGTATCAGAGCTTGTGGTCCTCAGAGAAAAAGCTTAACCGCTTGAGGTGATCTTGGAGATGGCACTCTATAAAAAGGATGGTCCTAAATTTGAACCTGAAAACTTTGACAATTGGAAGAACAAGATGCGAACACACTTGTTGTGTTTAGGCATAGACTACTGGATGATTATGAAGAAGAAGGAAACTCTGATAACTGAGAATAATCTTCCATCTGCTAAAGATGAAGAGAAGAAGTTATTTTCATGCAACATGGTCGCAAGGGAAGCACTGATTAGCGCACTATCTGAAGGTGAGTTCATTGAAGTAAAAGATTTAGATTCAACACATGAAATTTGGTTTAGGTTAGAAGCATTATATGAAGGAGACAGATACACCAAGGAAGTTACAAAACTGGAAAACAAAGATGGAAAAGCTGCAAATGAATAAAGATGAAAGCATTAGAGCCTATGTTCAAAGGGTCACGAAAGCAGTAGTTGGAATCAAAAATTGTGGAGGTACTTATAATGAAGAGGAAGTCATTGCGAAGATCCTCAGATCATTAACTCTTGTATACAAGTTCAAGGCAATGTCTATTCAAGAGACTATACCCCTGACACCAAATTTTAGTAGAGAAATGTTGATTGCAAAGCTAACTACTTTTGAAGATGCAGAACTGGGAGAAGTTGTACCTAATGTTGAAACTACATTCAAGGCATCTGCACATAAGAAATTGTCTACACTTCCAAGCACCAGCAAAGAAGACCTAAGAGAAGAGCTTGGCGAGTATGCTGAGGAATGGGAACAAATAATGGTAGAAGAGAAAAAGGTGGAAGAACTTCTCGCACTATATGCCAGAAGGGATAAAAGAGGTAAGGGCAAGTATGAAGGAAAATTACCTTTGAAATGTTTTTCATGTGGTAAGGTAGGTAATTTTGCATCTAGATGTCCTACAAGAGTTTCAAAGTACAAACCTGATTATGAAAAGCTTAAAAGAGAAAGAGAATGTTATTATGCTAGTGAAGGAATTACTGATGATGATGATGATGATATTGAAGAGATTGGGTTTGTTGCTATTAAAGATGAACCAGTACATGAAGAAAAAGCCTTAGTATCTGATGTTGAAAAGAAAATTGAATGGATAATTGATAGTGGATGTTCTCATCACATGACTGGTGATAAGAACAAGTTTGTTAAGTTAGTAAATTATGATGGAGGTGTTGTAAGATTTGGGGATAATCTCCCTAAATCCATTATAGGAGTAGGATCCATTACTCTAGATGGAAAGACTAATACAGACAATGTACTACTTGTTGAAGGTCTAAAACATAATTTGTTAAGTGTTGGATAGTTAATGGATAAAAAATTTCAATTGAGTTTTGTTGATGGTAAATGTTTTATCAAAAGCAAGGAAGGAAAATTGATTGCTACCGGTTCAAAATCTAGAGGTAATGTATTTGAACTAAACACATCTGGAGCCTCTTGTTTTGTTGCAAAGGTAGATGAAAGTTGGTTATGGAATAGGAGATTTTTTCATGTTAACTTTGATAACATTGTTAAGGCAAGTATGGATAATGCAGTAAGATATCTATCAAAGATTGTGAAATCATCTAACATTGTATGCATAGAATGTGTTATGGGAAAGCAGACTAGAAGCAGTCACAAAAGCAAATCATACACATCAAAAGGGAAGTTGGATCTGGCACATATAGATCTATGTGGACCTACAAGAACCAAATCAACTATGGTGAAAGGTATTTTATACTCTTTGTTGATGACTTTTCTAGAATGATGTGGGTTACTTAAAAGAAAAATCAGAAGCATTTGATAAATTCAAGTTGTTCAAAGAAAAAGTAGAAAATGAATCAGGTTTAAAGATCAAGTGTTTAGGGTCAAACAGAGGTGGATAATTTACTTCAGACTTATTCAATTCATACTGTGAAGAGCATGGGATAAAGAGACAAACACCTACTCCTAGGACTCCACAACAGAATGGGATAGAAGAACGAAGAAATGGGACTATACTTGATGCTGCTAGGACTATGTTGATTAAAGGAAATGTATCTCATGTACATTGGAGAGAGGCTATTGGAACAACAGTATACACATTGAATAGAATTCAAATTAGAGAAGGTACAAGTAAGACTCCCTATGAACTATGGTTTTATCATACTCCTACTGTAAAAAATTTTAGAATATTTGGTAGTAGATGCTATATCAAAAGGTATGATGAGATAGGGAAGTTTGATGCTAGAAGTGATGAAGGAATCTTCCTCGGTTACTCTATTAAAAGAAAGGCTTACAAATGTTTCAATCTGAGATTGAGGAAGATGATTGAAAGTAATAATGTGAGAATAGATGAGAAGTTATAGATACAAGAAAGAATATATGACAGTAATCAGATTTTAGAGACAAAACAAACTACTACTACTGTAGAAGAAGAAGAACTTGTTGAGGAAGAAGGTGTAGAAGAAGCTTGTGATGCGAGTACAAACAAGACTACTGAGACTCCTAAAACTCCAAGGTATGTAAAAAATAACCATCCTGAAAATCAAATTATTAGCAACACAAATCAAGCAATGCTAACTAGATCAAAAGTTAGAGAAGAAATTTGTTTGATTTCTCAAGTTGAACCAAAAACCACAGATGAAGCTTTTAAAGATGAATCTTGGATAAATGCTATGAAACAAGAATTGGAGGCAGTGATGATCTATGTAAGAAATTTGCTAAAGAAATGGAAAGTGAATTTGAAATGTCCATGATAGGTGAAATGAAATTCTTTCTTGGACTTCAAATAACTCAGAATGAGAATGGTATTTTCATCTCTCAGACCAAGTATCTCAAAGAATTGCTTAAAAAATTTGGAATGGAAGATTGTAAACTAGTAGGAACACCTATGGTGACTGGCAACAAACTAACGATTGATGATGAATCAAAATGTGTTTTTCAGACTTTGTATAGGTCAATGGTTGGATGTCTACAATATCTAACTCACACTTGACCAGATATTGCTAATGTTGTTGGAATTGTGGCTAGATATCAGGCAGAACCCAAAGAGACACATCTTGTTGCTATGAAAAGGATACTGAGGTATCTAAGAGGAACCATAGATTATGGCTTATGGTATGACAGAAATGACAGCTTTGAACTTCATGCTTATACTGATGCTGACTAGGTAGGAAATATTGATGACAAAAAAAGTACCAGTGGTGGTGCATTTTTCCTTGGGAAAAAGTTGGTTTCTTGGCTAAGCAAGAAACAAGATTGTATAGCACAATCTACTATTGAATCAGAGTATGTTGCTGCTGCTATAAACTGCACTCAAATTATTTGGATGAAACAAATGTTGACAGACATTAGAACAATTTTTTATGAGCCTATGGTTATCCATTGTGATAACACCAGCTCAGTAAACATGTCAAAGAATCCAGTGATGCATTCCAAAACCAAACATATCTCTATCAAGTATCACTTCTTGAGAGACAAAGTGGCAGAAAAAGAAATCAAATTAGAATATATCAGTGCTAAAGAACAAATTGCAAACATCTTCACAAAGCCACTACCAAAAGATACCTTTGAACATCTCAGAGGTATGCTAGGGGTTCAAGCCCCTCCTGGTTAGAATTAAAAGATGTAAAGATGCATCAGTCTAGAGGATCTCAGAGCCTTATCATTTTTTGGACTCAATGTAGGGATCTACTCCTTAGGGGGAGTGATCATGGAAGAAGAATGTTGAAGACAGTTGATGACTCATGACACCTTTGTCATTGTTGTCAAAGGGGGAGTGTTGCTATGATAAAATCCCTACTGTATGGGGAGACTGAATGTAATACTATTTGGTTGTAGAACTTTGGATTGATATGACTTTGGGATAAAGATTTTCTCATATGTTGACATCAATGCCAAAGGGGGAGATTGTTGGATATTGCTAATGCATGGGAGGTGATTAGGAAATTTAATATATTCAATCACTACATTACTGAATGGGCACTCATATTGTTGTCATTTGTGTTTTGTCACTGATGTCAACATATGTCTCTATGAAGAAAATAGACTGGTAATCAAAGTGTATGAACACTGTACGGATGTTTCAGATGTTGCGAAGTTAGATGAAAGTTCAGATGGATGTTGTGATCTTATATCCAAGTTTGCATCATTAGATGTTTCATATTAAGAAAGTTATATCTATTTAGGTAAAGACTGGTCACTAGACTGTGACAGTGAGAATTGACAGAGTTAGTCTCTGGGTTTTTGGTATATCCTCCAGAGGATTTGAATTCAAGGTATGTGAGCTTAAAGAATGTTAGACAAGATGTTGAAGGATGTTCATCAGTCAGTGCAAGGTACAGAATGATGTGTGACATCAGATGTGGCGTGTACTATGGAAGGTAATCTATTTGGAAGTCGACTACAGAGATGTAGCATGTATAATGGTTGGCGAACTTGAATTAAGGATGTCGATCCTTAATTATTGTAATTTAATCATTGTATACTTGTTATAGATACCTTGTGTATCTTGGCAAGGGTTTATGTAATTATTTGTAATTAAGAAAGTCTCATGGGCCGACCTGATCATGTTAAATTGTAATAAGGTATAAATAAAAGGTCTCTTCTTTGGAAAAGACATAGATGGAAGATAGATGATTGGAAAGGTTGAAAAGCTATGAGCTTGTGTCTGCTTGATGTAGAGCAGAGGTTTACTGGTGGACTTCATTGGAACTGATCAAGCAAAGATAGTTGCTGGCAAATAGTTTAAAAGATTGTGTATTTCTTCATATACACCTATTGCGAACTAGTGAGTTCTGAAGGTGGCTTTAACCTTCTTTGGACAGTGAGTCCCCTCTTTTGTTCTTGACTCCTAATAGGGTATGTCCTCTAACAAGGACTATGTACTGTAATATTTCAATAAGCTCCTAACAGGGCTATATCTTCTAACAAGGATTACTATACTCTCAGTACATCATTGGTGGGTGCTAATTCCCACCAAGGTTTTTACCTTTAACAAGGTTTTCCCAAAACCAAAATATTGTGTTATTGTGTTGATACTCATTGTGTTCATTGGATCTGATATTGTGGAGCTTAATAGTTTAAAGTTTAATATTTTGTCATACAACTGATTCACCCCCCCTCTTAGTTGTATTGTGGACTATTATTCCTAACACCACCCATACTTAAAGGGGCCCCATTGAAATTTTATCAAGAGATTACTCATAATTTAGATTTATTATTAACTAAATGCATAAAGGATGAAATAATTAAAGGGACACACCCTGATTAAGGGGTCCTCATAGGGATTTGATGTCATTAAATTAATAAAGGAGTCATAATTTAAATTTATTAATTAATTAAATTCAAATGAAGTTCTATAATGCATACTAGAATGAAACAAGCTAAAATGAGCACTAAGAAATTGTGAAATTGGACATCTTAAACAAGTGTGTAGAATTTACAATGATACACATTCCAATAGTGAGGCTATTGGTTCCCAAATCAATATATCCATAGAATCCTAAAGACTTGGCCAATTTCTTATACTAATATTTTGGGTTGGATTTGGCCAATGAATGGGAGAGTGGATGCACTTATCTCCCCTGCACTTTAGGATCTGCCAAATGTAGTGGTTATTCCCTTATCACAGTAACAACTTGATATATATTTCAATAACAATAGCCAAATATGTTCTCTTGTACGTAATTGAGGTATGTAAGATTCTCTCAAATTGGTAAGGTTCTTGACTATCTTGCCTCTTAGATCATAAAACAAGAAGACTCCTAAACTATCAAAGAAAATAACTTGACTAAAAATAAAGCTTGTTAAAATTACTTAACCTTATGATTCACTTTTTTGTTCTAGCCTTTGAACAAATAATGATCTAGACTAGTGCCTTGTTTGGACAACAATTTCAAATACAAAATAATACAAAGACTTCTTCACAACATCATAAATCCATAATCATGGGATATACATGCATCAATGCCTTGCAAAGATACACCCAAAAAATGATTTTACCACAATTCTCCTTAGTAAATCCATGATTGAAAATATATTTCCCCATATTCTACTTGTAATAGTTTAATTCATTTCTTGAATGAAATTCACTACTAAAATATGCAATTCAAAAATATTGAGCAGACAAACAAATTAAACCCTTGACCCTATTGCTTGAAAGAACCATATCAAGACATTCATGGAGATAACAATAAAAAATATGCACATATGTGATTTCATTAAAACACATCTTGAACAAGAAATTGTTATTCAAAAATATATTTATATTGATGAGATATTCTCACTGGAAAGTAAAAAATATAACTAAATATTATAGAGAGCTATCTTTTGAAATGTGAATGCCTTACATTCAAAATTTAGAATAGAACAAAATGGAATAAAATAGAAAAAATAGAAGGAAGAAGTAAAAAGAAAGAAGAGAAACTCTAAATCAAATCCTATGATGACACTTGGCACTTTTAGCTTGCTAAAAATCTGATTTACAAGACATGTCTCCTTTATAGTTGATAATTGTCCTCTTCCTCTATTTAATCTTATCTACAATAACATATTATCACTTCTCACTTCAATTTACTAATAAAATCAAAAAAATATTTGATTTTGCATTATCTTTACATATTCCTTTAATGCTTATGACCTACAATTTGTTATTAATATTTGCATTTTCTCCTTTTCAAGGGCAACAGAATAGTTTTTGTCGTATCTCTACTCTATTGCTTTCCTGTGATAATATATTTCACTTGTTGGGAAGAATTTAGTTTGTTGCATCTCTAACTTGGATAAAAATAATAGTTTCTCATAAAAACCATTTATTATCATTCATATTTTACTTCAAATATTAGTGAAAATCAAAATCCTTAATCCTTTTGATTAAAATCCTAATTTCTCAAATGAAATACCTAATTTGTCCATACTTGTTAAATCTCTAAATTTCTATGATTTTTGATATCAAGAATATCATTTATGACCCCAAATTCATTGGACTTTGCCCTAATTTTATTTAGTCCATTCTCTATTCACCATGCTCTGTTTTAATTTTCTACAAACTAGGCACATTACACTCCATGGTCCCTCCTTTGAAAATAAACTTATCTATATTATAATAACTTTTTTTAATACTTTTATTTCTCAGAATAACATTCTTTCATTATTCTTCCAATTAACATACTTTCTTTATACATTTCACAAAAATAATTGTATATTTTGAAGACCTGATTATGCTCATCAAATTCTTTAATAAGCTATTTGAATGTATTGCTAGGAAAATATGTGAATGGAGTTCCACTATTAATTAATACTTTGTGTAAAGACTAAAAATCTCAAAGAGCATGCCACATCAATAATTAATGAAAATTTTAGAAAGTCAAACAAAGAGTCAAAGTTGATACACAATTAGACTTAGTAAAAAAGGATTTTAATTTCATACATGAGGAAAATATACATAAATTCAATCTACTCGTTGAATTAAGATACATGAAATAATGAATTTATTAAAGCAATAGCATTATCATGCTATCGAACACACAATGTCATAACATATAATACAATAACAAGATCAAATCTAACAATGATGTCGACCTACTCATCAAGCATCCCAAATATATCATGATAATTCATTATTACATAAAATCAAGCATACATCAAATGCAAGACCATGAAGGTCAACCATGTAACATGATACATAAGTACCCTCGGACAACTGTCCATCTGCAAATCCCTGTCTCATAATCTCTTGAACATCTTTCCATCTACTATCTTGAGACAGAAGTATGTCCCAAGTGCTTTGTCCATCGAACTATTTAAGAAAAACTAATGATGATTACATATTTATGACAAGGATTATAATCAACTTGACTAATAAATCTACAAGCAGATCATATACACTCAAAGACAAAACTGGTAACAAGATCTATGTCTAATAAAGAAGCCAATTTGTGATATGAAAGAGAAACTCAATCAATTTAGAAGCCAAAACATTTTATAGTCCCAACAATTCTTATACATCCCATACTTTACAAGAAAAATAGGGTAATTGAATCTACTTTCAGTTTGGTGGCATAAGGAATAACCACTAGTACAACAAAATAGGCAATTAGCTCCCTTTTTTCTCCCTTTTTGCTTCCACCCACTATTTCAATGTATTTTTTTCCAATTTTCTAAAAAGTTGACACTATTTTTTAGGATGGTGCTATTTTTGGCTTTGTTTGCATCGGGTAAACTAAGCATGCCCTAAATTAGATGCTATTTAGCACCTAAATTAGTACCACCTAATTTAGTGCCTAAATTATCTCCCAATTTAGCACCTAAATTAGTGCCTATTTTAGTAGCATCTAACTTAGCATTTGTTTTAGCACCTAGTTTAAAACCTAAATTAGCACCTAATTAGTAGAGCTTAATGTAGTGCCTAAATTAGCACCTAAGTTAGCACCTAAGTTAGTACCTAAATTAGCACCTTTAAATTAGTGCCTAAATTAACATTATGAATTATAAAAGCTCCAGAACTATCCTTATGCATGCATCACATGGGCTCCATAAATGATGTAGAAATACTCCTGAAACTACTCCAAAACTATCCATAATTTATGCAAAAAAGAACCTCACTTATAAACTATCCAAAACTATATTGTTTGACTGTTCCTATAGCTACTAAAACTTTTTTCTGCGACTGTTCCTACAATCATTGGAACTCTGTGATCTATGACTATTTTTGCTTCTCATAACTTCCTTGTTCTATCGAATTTCACATTAATATGAATTTATGAACTCTATCAACCTTCATTGAATTAGATCAAGAGATAATTGAATGTTCCTTTGTTTTAGATATGTCAATTCTTATTTCGCTCTCTAAATAAGATTGTATTGCTCTTGTATTTTACTCACAAACTATAATGAGGGGAAAAAACTTTACTATTATCTCCTATTTTTTAGTCCACCTCTTTCACTAACTATAAAAATTTTAGAGACTTCTACCTTAATGAGGTTCCATTGACCTTTACTATCAATGAACAAAAGATGTTCCTTCAAATCAAAATTTGAAGAGGCCTGGAAGTTGTGCTTCTTTCCTTACAAATTTTAATGCAAACTCTTATGCAACAATCAATTTTTATAATTGGAATTATCACATACCTTCTTGGTCTAGTAGCATTCTCCCTAACTACATGAACTGAAGTGAAAGCTCTACCTCAAAACTCTCTCCAAGAATCACTACAACAAAACTGGCAATTAGCACCTAAAATAGCATTGACTTTTTAGTATATTTTTTTACTTAAAATGATCCTTTGTGTTGGAGAAAAATTTCGCACAAAAGTACCTCCAGCCTTTGGCCTTGAGTTTTGCATTTTCTTTTGCACTTTGTTATGTGTCCTAAAAAATTATGAAAGATTACTTTACATTTCTAACCCTCATAATTACTAGTAACCAATACATGACTAAACATGTCATTGCTTTCACTCATAATAATTACATGCATGCTCTTCATTAAAAATCACTTTTATTTCTTCATTAAAAACTACATGATATATATCCCTTAGTTTGGGCTCTTCTTTCTTAAACCTTTATTCATTGATAGCACATATGTTTACTATCATTGCAATTGTTGCACATGTTCCTTCATTTTTCCTTTTATATGTTTACCTCCCGTCTACCCATATTAACTGAAATATACATGAATTTATCTCCTTCACTTTTTGCATCTAAAAATAATATTAATTTAAGTGTTTTATAATTCAACACTTAACTAATATTTTACCATAAAAGTTCATGCAAAAATGAAGAAACATCACCTCTCCAATTAAGTCCACATGAAAAAAATCAACTCCCCTATTAAGTACATGCATTTGTCAATTTTAATATTTATAAAAAGTTTATAGTTCACTATTTAATAAATATCAATTACACATTTTATAAATACAATAAGAGGAGGAAAAAAATGTATACCTTACCTTTTAATTTATATTTACTAAGCATATAAAATATCACCTAATAAATATAAATCTATATCTATATTTATTAGTACTTATCAGTAGGCTAGGAAGTACTATTGCACCAGTTTTTGGATTGTTAGCCTTAACTAGTGATTAAATGATTTTTTTTGGACCAATCTCCACCAATTAAATTTAAATATATTTATGATTGTGTGAAATTTTTTATATTTTCTATAGTTGACATGCACATTTTTTAAGTTAATAAATTGTGAAAAATATTTATTGGTGATATGATTCGTTAAAATAAATTGAGTCTTATACATGAAATTCTTGCAAGCAACAATTTTAATAACGCATTTTTTGTTGTATTGCATAAATTTAGCCATTTGTTTGGGTTTTGCTCACATGAACAAAATTTTGGAAACATTTTTTAAATAATAGTATAATTATAGTTGTGTATATTGTAATTCTATTTTGTGTTATTTCAATTCTATTGATATTTTAGGTATATTAATGTTGATATTTTTAGATTATTTAGATTTAAAAAGAAGACAACCTATAACTGTATTATAATTTTTAATAAAAATAATTATATAAATATAACTATTATTATAAACTAATATTGCTATTATCATTCTACATCATATTTATTATTATATAACTAAATATTCAATATATAACAAATAAGTTATCATTATTATATTTTATATTTTTAAATATATATTAAAAAAGAACATTTTACTTTTATATATGTAGCTCAATACATCTACTAATATATTTTTAAAAACATGGTACTTTAATTTAAAAAAATAATTGTTGCTTATTCTAACAATTACCATTATTATTTAATTTTAAAATTAAAAAATACTTATTATTACAAATAATTATAACAATTCAATAATTATCTATAATTATAAAAAACAAAAAATTAAATTACTTGAATTATAAGTTATATAGGTTATAATTAATTAAAAACTAAAGGCAAGTACTTGGCCACTACGTGGCACTTGTTAATTAATACTTTGTGTACACTTGGTAAATATAAATTAAAAGGTAATGTAAATATATGTATTATTTATTTTCTTTAGTACCCACCATGTATCAATTTCAAAAATTAAACTTAAGGCAAAAGAAAAATCCCTCCTACACGTTTATTAGGGTATTAACCATATAAAGCATTTTTCATTTTATTTGCAATTCTCTTGGAGCTCTGTTACTGTTGATCAAACTAGGGTTCACTGGAAATTTGTGAGGATTCTTGAAGCCATTGGTTGCAGATTTCTATAACCTTTATTTCTAGTCGTAGCTTTCTTAAGGTAGTCTTTCTGTACTTCATGATTTTGATCTCTATAGATCCACCTTTGGTTAAAAGAAACAAAAAAAATATTTTATGATTTTTTTCATCCACCACACTTTATGTGGTTGTATTTTCACTTTGTGCTTCACCTCTTCTATTTTTGGTAATATTCCCTTGTCTATGGGCTCCAAATATCTGGTATGCTTCTCTGATTTAAGTCTTGGATCATCAAGGGGTTTTTTTGAGCTGAAACTTGGAGCTCCATTCTTTGTATTTTTTCACATTCCACCTTTTAAGATTTCAATATTTCCCTTCAACTCAAGGGTTTCACTCTCCTATTGATCATGACTCCTCTTTCTATGTATTCTGAAGCTCTGTGTGAGAAATAAAATAAAACCCTCCATACATGTGTCACAACTTTTGATACTCGCCCTATAATCCTTTAGATGAACGCTAGCACCATGTTTGACCTCATGTGTGTCACTTTCCTCTCTGAGTCCCTGCATGTTATTTTCATGAAAGAAACACAAGGGTTTGATATCGTGAGGATTTATGCGGTTCACCATATTCCATGTCTTGAAAATGAAGAAGAGTTTCTGTAAAACAAAAAGAAATAAGGGATTTTCCTTTGTTTATTTCTGAATACTCCAGACATTTATCTCAATATTCAAAAATTTAAGGAGGATGCAACTTTTTGACTTTCATGGAGGCCATGATTTTAAAGTTCTCATATATTCTCCTTTTTTGTAGTATTTTTACTCAAAACCCCCAAGACAAAACCTGACTCCCTCTTTGTGTTTTTCATTACCCTTTTCTGGTTGTGCTTCGTGTAAATGGAGTCAAGGATTGGTATGTAGTTGTGTATTTGGGGTTCTATTCATGAGGTGTGCCATATGATATCCTTGTGTTCTCTCAAAACCTAGTTTGAAGTCAACAAAGAAATAGTGATCTCTGCAACTATGAAAAAATCATGATTTTCCATATGAAACCTTGACAAGATCATTTAAAACCTTCTTATGTTTTTGAAATGCTATGAGGGCTTCTTGTGGCAAGATATCTATAGATGTACATTTGACCCATGCTCACTAGCTTTTGGGGTTTCAAGATTTTGACAAATTCATCCCATTATATATTATTGCATCTTATTTCTTTAAAAATACTTTATAAACCATGACCAAATGTAAAAACATCCACATGGGTTTGCATAAATTACCTTTGATGTTCTATGCACTTCTTGCAAGTTGTTACAAATTATTGGATACTTCTTTTCTCATACTTGATCCTGCACTTTCTATTATTTAAGTTGTAGCATAGTCACTATTATGGTTCTAACAAAAACTTTTCTCTTGTAGATTTACATTCCTAAAAACTTTTGTATTTGAACAACCCACCTTATTGTAATTGTTATGAATGATAAGGATTCACTATTGTTTGATTTTTTACTAATGTCTTTATGATACTTGATGTATTAATGCATACATTTGATTTCCATTGGTTGTAGTTAACATGAATGTACTAAATAGTATCAATACATTGAAATTTCACATCTTCATTGAATCATTTGAGTTTAAATGATTACTACCATTTCATTGGGTGTTTTTAATTGATGCAGAGATGGGATTCAACTCAACACAATCAACATGACACAAATAATCATTAATAAATTTTTCTATAAAAATAATAAAGCCAATCTCTCTAGTGGAGTTGAATAAAACATAATAAAAAACTATTCCTCCATGTTTTATTAAGATCTAATGGTTAAACAAGAAGTTATGATGTTTTTACTAAAACTAGTAACTCTCTTTCCTGAACATGGTTGATAGAAAGACTGTCTTATTACACCAATCAAGTGACCTTTCCTTTAGGACTGGTAATGATAATAAATGTCTGGAACAAAATTATCTTTCTAAAAATATAAGTTTTAGACCTATACCACTATGTATGAGGTTGTACCAAATAAAACAGCAATGAATTTGTAGGAAAAACAAACTCAGAAAATTGGACCTACAGCCACTAAAATGAGCATAAATTTCATGAAACTTCATAAAAAACACAAGACTAGTTACAATGGAAAGATAATTTGAACCTATATCCAACCATACCACAATTATATCATAAATATCCATATAAGTTTTTACAAAAATGAGAAACAACAACATAACCTTCAAATGTATAGGAAATTATGTTATTTCATTTAATTATTACCCTTATCCTCTTGGTCTTTGGTTATCATACTTGTTATCTGTTGCAGTATACCTTTGGATGATGTTTGAACATATTCTTCAATCTTTTAGCTAACATCCACTAACTTGATGCCTTCAAGAGCTACAACCTCTATGTGCTCTTCAATTTTGATGACCTCTTCCTTATCAACTACCATCACATCAACTTGATTGGTTTGTTCTTCATCTTATTCTATCACCAAAGGTTCCTTTACCTCTTTTTTTATGCCCTCATCAGTCTTCTTCGATTAACCAATCTCTAAATTGGCCACACAACTTTCTTCTTAATTGTCAAATACCAACTTTGTTGTTGCATCTCAATTGTTCCTTCCAATTCCTCTATGTCTTTTATCATTTGTTCCACAAATTATTTCAACTCGTTGATCTCTTGATCTATCTTCATTTTCCTTTTGCTCTCCTTTTTCCTCTTCTTCTCTTTTTCCTCTCTTTTATTTTCTTGTTTCTTCTTTGGTGAACCCTCATTATGCAAGTATATCTTCAACAAATCCATTTCTCCTTCTTCAGGCAAGTCCCTTTCACCTTGCTTCTCTTGTCTTTGATACCTCACCTTAGGCATTTCTCTCTCTTTTCCCTTGGCCTAGTCTCTTGACATTCAGGTTCTCTCCTCAACTTGAAAAAGACAAACACAAAACTCTAAAACTTCTTCACTTGCTTAGATCTTTGGGCTCTTATACCAATTGATGTAGAGATGGGATTTAACTCAACACAATCATTATGACACGAGCAATCATTAATAACTTTTTCTGGACAAATAATTAAGCCAATCTCTTTACTGGAATTGAATAAAATTTAATCATACTCTAATTTTTATTAAGATCCAATGGTTAAATGAGAAGTTATGATGTTTTTACCAAAACTAGTAACCCCTCTTTCCTGAACAGGGTTGATAGGAAGATTGGCTTATTACACCAATCAAATGATCTTACATTTAGGATTGCTAATAATAAGAAAGGTGTGGAAAAAAATTATCTTTCCAAAAATGTAAGTTTTAGACATGTACCAATGTGTATGAGGTTGTACCAAATAAAAGAGCAGTGAATTTGTAGGGGAAAACAAACTCAAAAAATGGATCTGTAGTCACTAAAATGAGCATAAATTTCATAAAACTTCAAAAAAAAATTATGAGACTATTTGCAATAGAAATATAATTCAAGCCTCTATCTAACCATACCACATTTATATCATAAAACTTCTATTATTGTTTTTTACAAATATGAGAAACAACAACAAAACCTTCAAATGTACATGAAATTGTGTTATTTCATTGAATTATTCACAATACATACTATTATCTCCTTCATTCAACCACATATGGAATATTTAACCAAGTTAAAAATATTCCAAACCATTTTTTCCATCTTCCAACCACTCAACTACCTATTTACAACCTATGACCTTTCACCTTCTAAAACTGGGTACTTGACAACTTGACAACTTTACATCTTTTTTTGCATTTTTACAAATTTTGCAATAATCTCACCATGACACCTAAATGACCATATAAATAGTATAAATTATCTTCTAATACCTTATTACATCAAAAAATAGGACTTTTTCTCTATGCATTAGAACCTTGACTCATATTTACAATGAAAGTTGACATGTTCTAGGTGCTCCTACATCATTAATTTTGGAGATACATTTATAGTCACCATTTTCTTGATTGTTGGTAGTTGTTTGTGATGCATCAATGTATGCTGCCAAGTTCATTAAAATTTTGGCATAAGACCGAAGAGATTTTCTTACCAGTGTTTGTAAGTAGAATAGTTAGACTTATCTAGAGCCATGCTATCTTTATAGCAGTGCTTGACGTTTACTTAAGCCTCTTGTGTATTTTAGGTAGTTCTACACTAGCTTTGCTTACTATTTATTATGGCTGCACAATATTGCTCCAAAAAATGTTTTTTGGATTGTAATAAGGTCATAATAGACCATTTACAATGTAATAGGAGTCATTTGGTTTCAAAATTGCAAAAGTTGTCAAACTTTATAAAAGTTGCAATGTTGACAAATTGTAAAGTTGCAAAAAATGGAAGTTGAAGGGTTATCTTTTAATTAGAAGGTCAAAAGTTAGTTGTAGTCTTTTTGGGTGAGAAAATGTTAGTTATGGTTTAAAAAGACATTATATGGTTGAATTAAAGGGAGAGATGGAAGTTCAAGAAGAAAGTGAATAAAGAACTCTATATTTCATGTAATTTCAAGTGTAGATTTGTTGTTGTAGATCTATGTATAGCCTAGTACTTTATAGCACATACCTAAAAGTTGTTGGAAAATATGGATAATTTTTTTATCTTTCAAATTATTATTTTTTGAGTAAATCTCATCGTGATTTGCACAATTTATGATAAAATAGTGAGTACAACTTCTAGATTTTTCACTATGAAATGACAATAATTTAGTTGGTATGGCCTTGTATGGAACAATATGGGCTTGAGACCTATATGGTTGGAAATATATTTTTTTGTAAAAAAATTTCATTATTTCTAGTTCTTAAGATAAGATTGTTTGATTGGTGTAATAAATCAATCTCTATAATAACCCTGTTGGGAAAACTAGGGTAATAGTTAGTAAACCGTCAATTTTGAGAAATTTCATAGAAAATAACCCTACCCAAGTCTTGGATATGTTGAATAAATTCCAAATGGGTATCTTAAAATGGTTTTGCATATTGGATATCAGCTTTGGTTGAAAATTTATGGCCAAAATATGCTAATTGGTGCTCGTTTAAGCCTAATTGTAGCACATTACTAGTCATATTAGAAGGGCATCTTCTAACATGACCCCACCCAAGTTTTTGACATGTATTGTAACTTTGAAAATGGTATTTTAATATGTGGTCATTTTTTAGAGATCTATCATGTCTTGAAATTTATGCCCTATTTTGTTATCTATGAGAGCTACTAGGAAATGAGCCTAGTTGTGGGTGTGTGTAAAGGTTTGAGGAGATCAGAGTTTTTGAGAGTTTCCAAGGGTGTGTAAATGATTTTTTGGATTGTTATAAGGTTTTTCCAAAGTAGGTTGAGCCTTGTGAAACATTGAGCCTTTAATTGGTGTTTGTAGCTTATGAGACATGGTGACCTTGTGAAGGGAAAATTGGAGTTTATGAAGATTCATAGTGAAGGGTTGATTGGAAACCGACCTAAGAAGAATACTTATCCATTTTTTATTTTCTAAATTCCAAGGAGTCTTACCTTGAGAGTAAAGCTTTGTAATATGAGTACTTGTCTTATGATGGAGATAACTATTTCCTTTTTTGTAGATGTGTATATCTGATGATCTATATCTATATCTTTTGATGTCTTGAACCTTTGTAATATGAGTACTTGTATTATGATGGAGATTACTATTTTGTTTTTTGTAGCTGTGTATAGCTTGATGATCTATGTCTATATCTTTCGATGTCTTGAGCATATGCTTTGACATTATATGTGTTTATCCATTATCACTATTGTTATCTTTTTATTAGCTATAAATAAGGCATCATAGTGTTTTTCTTTTGATGTAGCATCAATAAACTTAATCTTTCCTTGTCACCTTGAATTGTGAATTCTTAAATATATGTTCTCTAGTAGCCTTGGTTGATTTGTTATCTGCATTTCATTGTTTCCTATAGCATCTAATTCATCTTTAGAGAGTATTTTTCCAATGTTTCTTATTGTGTTATAGTTGTTTATTGTCATCATGTAGCTATGATATTTGTCTTGTGTATTTCATAGATATGTGTTACTATTCCTACAGGCATTCAAACTCTGTCCTTTGACTATTCCTGTAGCCAAGGCATAATAGAGTAACTTCTTAGTTTTTGTTTAGTAGTTGATTATTCCTGCAACTATTAAAACTTTGTTATAGTTGCCTCTACTACCATGTTTGTATTTATTTTCTATCTTGAATCTATTTACATGTCAAATACAAAGGGCTTTTTACTAAATACAATGACCATATTCATTGTTTTGCATATGACTTCAAATAGAATTGATTTTTTTATATCAACATTGATTTCTAACATCTAATCATTCACAATTTTTTGATCTACAGGATCAATCAATCATGTGAATTTGGGATACAAAGATACAAAGCATGTGGTTTTTCTACAGAGCATGTGATTTTGTTGACACTAGAAGGTATGGAGTTTCATTTTCCCTTTTTTCCCTGCCTCTCTATCAATTTTAGTTTTCATTTTCTCCTACCTAAATTATTGGTGAATAATCAAAGTAAATTATTAATGATGTATGACACATGTGGTTACAAGTAGAACATGATAGTTGTCACTTTTCCATTATCGCTGAAAGAAAGTATTAAAAGCTTCTCCAGTTGGAAAATGATGTAGGCACACCTCCAAAGGATTCAACTCTTAAAGAATATTCCTAGTATAACCATCTACATGGTATAACCAATTTTCACTTTTTTTGCCTCCTCTTAAAGGTGTGAACAATGAAATAATAACATGGATGTATGTGCTTGACTATATTTTATTTCAAGTTATTGTTGAGTAATATATATGGATGGACATGATATTCAAGAAATGGTTATAAAATTACAATCTGAAGGGTTGTAATGTTAAGATTTGTGTCTTGTATAAGTCCCTTCATGTCAAATAAAATGTCAAGATATTAGAAACAAGTGGGGGACTCATTTGTGATGTGGGTCACAATTCTTGCATGGAATATGAGCTAATAATGTTGCCTTGCTATGATACTAATTCATCATGGAATATGATAATGTGATAATTTTAAAAAATATGATTATAAAGACCATTGAGAATGTTCACAATGTAACATTACAAACCTAGAGTTGGGTACATCTTTCCCATATAGTGATATACATAATTGTTTTGTGTATCTACACTCTGAATCAGAATGGAAAAAACTAAATAATTAATTTGTACACAATTATAGTAGCTTTAAATGTTTATAATATTATTTGTTTGAAATAAACGTTTAGTACATTTTTATTTATTCATTTTAGGAAAAGGAAAAAAAGAAAGCACATAGATGTGAAATGCTAAGAATCTAATGTTATATGATTAGTTCGAGGTTTAGTATGTTTCTCATACTAATATGTTGTACTCTTCTATAGGTTTTATGAGGGAGTTGTGCAATCATATGACTCAACACAAAATAAGCATATAGTAAGTCGCATCTTGTGGACCTACTTTTCATCAAAGTCAAATGTTTGAAATATTTTTTTATGTTCTTTTCATTGTTTTAAAGATTGAAATATGCACTTTTTTTGTATAAGGTGTTATATGATGATGGAGATGTCGAGGTGCTTAGAGTTTAAAAGGAGTTATGGGATTTGATTGATAATGATTTATCACTTGAAAGGATGAGTGTTGTAGGAATTTGATATAGTCTAGGAATTACAATCATCTAAATTACTAAAATAACAAATTATGTAGTTTATTGATATAATGATATTGTTATGTTGTAGCAAGCATTGGTATCTCCAGAAGGTTCAAAAATATTGAAGCCACACAAATATGCATTAATTTTAATGATTCCATTTTTATATTGATTATGTAGTTAAGTCAAAAACATATTCACTTGTCATTCTTTCAGCTTAATAGATTCCATTGCTTCTACTTCATTTAGAATCTATTGCTTTGATGACATGGACACTTGACCTCCGAGTTTGTCTTTTACTGTTGCAAAATCAGAAACAACTTTGTATCATATATTTAGTGACTCCTTTTCTTCTCATTGATGTGGTAGCCATGTACTTGATCTTTGTATCTCATTACCAATCCAAATTATATATTTTCTTCCTTTCATAATGGTAACAAATATGTGATATAAGGTGTTATTGAACTGCCCTGTAATGAAGTATTTTGAACACTATGATGGAGATTAATGCTTGTTCTAATTTTTCTATGATCCTGCATATACTATGTCTCACCCATTATAAGTGCTTAGGTTGATATGGTGATAATTTTTGTATCAGGATGATCTTTCATCGATGATGATTTTAAGAGTTAATTGTTCCATATATTATTTAATCATTAAGGATCATTGTCATATTGTTGTTCCTTATTAATTTGTTGTGTAGCATATCACTATTTTAAGGCATTTGGATGTGAAAGGTATCTGCATTACTGCACTCTTGGTTCTTCAACATGCTATCAATGCTTGACTTTTGTCATAATGTTATCTTCTATGTAGTCCTTTATTGGATGTCTTGATGAACCTATTAGTGCTTTCAAGTATCTCTCTATTTTATAATATCTATTAACAATATTTCCTCATGCTTGATAAGCTACTTCTTCACCATAATTTGCTCTTTTACATTGTTGATTATATCTTGATAACATTATTCTTTTCCATTACCATTAAATCAGATCTATTCTCCATCAAACCTGTACTTACATTTCTTTGCACTTTCTCAAGTAATTTGATTACTTTTCATCTTGTGAAATATATCCTTATTGTTTGGTTAAACATATGTAATACCATAATTAAAGGGTACTAGATCAATGGAACAACACTTTCTTTACAAGCAGGAGGATGGTGGTTCGATTCCATCGTTCCCTAATAATTAAATTAATAAATTGAAGAAAAACAAGAAACATTTTTAGAAGCAAAGAAGGAAGAAATAATAGAAGCCAAAATAGAAGAAACCCGGAAGAAAAACTTTTTGTTATCTAGGAAGCAATTCAAGTAGCAAACAAAGAAGTAAAAATATAAGCAATTTTAGAAGCAACAAAAAATGCAATAATAGAACTCATATCAAAAGCAATAAAATATGCAAACATGGAAGTAAAGATGGATGAAATAAGCAATGGTATATCTAAAGCAAAATTGGAAGCAAAACTAGAAGCAAATTTGGAAGCAAAATCAGAAGTAAACTTGGAAGCAACACAAGAAGGAAAATCAGAAGCCAAATTGGAAGCAACAAAGGACCCCAAAATGGAAGAACAATTTGGTATCAATTTGGAAGTAAAAAAGGAGTTTTCGACGCTATACTAGAGGAAAATTTGGAAGCAATCCTTTTTGGTGAAAAATCCGACACAAAATATGGTGTAGATAGTTGGCACAAAACTCAACACCAAAGGTTGGATGCACTTTTGCACCGACTTTTGCTTCCACATAGAGGCTCTCTTTTGGCAAAAAAATACACTAAAATTCAAGGCTATTTTAGGTGCTAATGACATGGTTTTGTTGTAGTAAACCTTCATAAATCGTTAAAAGAAAAATAGGGAAAAAATGTATATGATATCATATAATTTGTATTATCAAACCATGATGTATATATAATTGTACCATATAGAAACAACAAATTATTAATAGTTTGATGCCTATGAGAAAATGTTGTTATTTCCTAGCTTATCATAATGAAGGAAAACATGGAATTAAGGTATGAATTCCAAAATTATCGTTGTTGTTCTAAAATAGATAGAGGGCATGGTTTAGTGTTGATTGTCATAAAAATAAGGCTCCAAAAGAACATAAGGCAGGACAATACTAGAGGCGATGCTAGGTTCTTCTATTACAAATAAGAAGAACAATCTCATGCGCACGAAACAAGCATTTAAGATCTCCTACATTCTAGAAGAAATAAGGTAATAGCTTTAAACAAAAAATTATATCTAATTCTTTCATGTCTAGTACTTAAATTTTCTATGCATTGAATATCAATTGAAATTCAGTGTGGAACAAAAAGGAAGAAATTGGAATTGCTATCGATTCATAATGATTCGAGTTCTTGCTTCCTCCTTCCATATTTGTTTTTCCAATTCATTTGATCCATTATGTCTCTTCGCTAATTTTTCTTTTCAACTTTAAAATCGATGATGGACTGCCATGCAAATCCCATAAAATAGAAAGGCAAGAAAGTGCGCATATTATTGTGATTCTCTGTCATAAAGGCCTTCCCAAAAAATGGAGAGTTAGTTGTTAAAAACCAGTACTTTCTCCCAGCTCATCGGCTATTTATAAGGATTTTATTTTTAATATATTTGTTTCTTATTAGTCCAGTCTATTTATAGGCTGAGACTTATGTTTTCAAGTCATTTTTTCCTATTACTTTGCCTAGAAAGTAGTGCCAGTATAAAATATTAAACAGGATTTCTAAAGTTTGAAGTCCCTTGTTTTTTATTTTGAATTTTTTGAAAAAAATTTCTATTTTCTTATTGGCCGCTTCTATTTTTGCTGGGGTAAAATTATTTATTTATTCTGAAAAGTACAAAAAATTGTCAAATCACAAGCCGCTGGCATTCCGTCCTTGCTTAGCTCGTCGCATACAAATTGATTCGATGTTTAAACCAAGCTTTTGCACATTGAATTTGTTCATGATTACTTTATACAGTAAGGCATCACTGAAGTTTTTACGGCAATTTCTGATCGGAGCCGGCAGATTTACCCGCCCCACCACCATGCAAGCCCATTCCGCCATACCATCCATACACTCTACCCACCGTTGACGTACCTTCAATCCCATCAACGTACAACCTGCAATTTTCAGGTGTCTCCGCACAAGCACAAATTGAAGGAATAAAGGTCCTTTTTTTTAATTTTTTACTATTCTGTCTGGGCAACGTCTAAATGGTAAAACGCATTTTTTTATAAAATGAAAATTATATTATAGATAAAATTGAATTGTTATTTGCTAATAAGTAAATTTATATCATTATATTTAATTGATTTATTGTATATAAGGTATCTAGGATCTACAATTAACATTCATTTTCAATCATACAACTATCCTCTACAAGCTACAAATATCACATGTAATCTATCATAACAAAATTCCTCTATCATAATTCTACATGAGTGTGAATTGCTTAAAGGCACAAAATAAAACAATAAAATCTTTATAAAAATTTAAAAAAATTTATAATATATCTTGAAGGAAGAATATCTTAGAAACAAATAGTCATCCAACTTAAAATATATATACATAATTAAATATATAAATATTTTTTTAATAATTAAATATTATTTCTTATAATTTATTTAATTATAAGTATAAAATATTAATTTAATTCTATAAATTTTAATTTAAAATGATAGTACATTAAAAATAATTATTGAATAGTATAAGTTAGTTGATGTAAAATATAAACATAAAAAATTTACTATTTATCAAAATGATAAAAATACTAAAAAAAAGTCTTGTTAGATTAAAAAAAAATTAAAATTAAAACTGTTTAAATATATTCATTCAAAATTTTAAAAAATTACCAATCTATTTTTCATGGGAACTTTTACTATTCTTATATTTAAAAAAATCTTAATATTTGGTTGAGGGTTAGGATCTTAATAGTATTTAGGTTTTAGAGTTAAAATTGTCATAACCATTGCTAACCTAGAAAACCCACTACTACCCACTACACTCATTATCATTATGCTTAAATTTACACTAATATATAAAGGATAATATAAAAAATCTAGTATAATGATAATTATTCTATAATAATATTCTTTAAATTATATTGAATAATTAATTAATATTTAAAAAATACAATTATTTGATATTCTTAAAAAATGATGTACTATCACTAAGAACAAAAAAAACTAAGAACATTATATAAGTTAATAATAAAAGCTCATAAAAAATATTTTTATTATTTAAATTTTAAAATAATTATGTTTTAAAAAAAATGTTTGGTATAAGTTTAAGTATGTGTTGAATATATAGATAAATCTAGGTTAACAATTAAAAATATATAATTTATATTCTTAAATGTGTAAAATTATGACAAAATATTATTGATATAAAAAAGAGTAAACCACTACTTAATTGAAATTAAGTATAATTATATAAAAATAATAAATTGAATTAACTATGATACTTGCATCTTGATGATTCATGTTAAAAATCTCATATAATCAAATCTATTTGTTTAAGTTTCTTTAATAGATTCTTTTATTATAAATCTAAATTTAGTGTTAAATTTTTTATGATTTCTATCGATGTTTATATATCAACTTGGAGGTAATTTGAATTTCTATTTATTAAATTACTATAATAAGTTGTTTTACAAAAAAAATATATAGAATTTAGTATGTTTTAAATTTATTGATTTTAGCTAGTATAGAATTTTTAAAATAATTAATTATGTACCACACAAATATATTATTAAATAATTAAATAATTTAAAAATATAATATTAAATAATTATGTTTTTTTTAAATTAAATAATCGATAGATCAAAAAAGAAGGTACAATAACAAAATAAGGGGGAGGCGAGCCTCAACCACCAAGTTCAACTGAAGATCATACTCAGTCAACTAGCACAATAAGTAACAGTTTGATGAGATTACAAAAGAGAACAAAAAAGAAGCTACTCCAGAATATCATCTTGATCATCAAACCAAGTTGTCCATCCCAGCTCTCCTTCCATCCACACCATCTTCTTCTTCTCAAGGATTTGAGTAAAGAACTCAAGCCTATCTGAAAAGGGGCCTCTAGTCTCCCGCATCTCTTTGAGCAGCTCCTTGAGGGCTTCCTCGAAAGCAACCTGATTGTCAATAATGCTGGCCCATTCAAGCCCATGTTTCATCTCATATATGAACATCGTAGCGAGCCCATCATGAAGAAATCTTTTCAACTTGTCTTTTTCAAGCTTCATGATGCAACAAACCTGCGAGACAATCTTAAAACGTATAAGTTTCAAATGAAACAAAGTAAGGGATCTGCTAACATCTTGGAATTTGTCCTCATTTCTACATTTCCATATAAACCAAAGGATATGGGAAGAAAGAATATTCCAAAACAAATTAGCATCTCTCTTAAGACCAGATATATTTCCAATAATAGCATCAAGAACAGTGACATGATCAGCTATAGAAATTCCATATAGATCTAGCAAATTGGCAAGTAAAGAAAATATGTCTTAAACTTTCAGGAGTCCTGCAAATAGAACAAGAGTCAGTACCACCAATCTGATTTTTAACAGGCAGCCTATCAAGAAGAATTTTCCATTTAAAATGCAATAACTTGGGAGGAACATGAGACTTCCAAAATCTGTCAAGAATCTTTTGCTAGTCAATAGAGTCCAGGTTCACATACCAGATGATATTCAGGTGTGAAATAACAGAGTGGTCTTTGTTAAGCACCTTATATATGTCTTTAGCTTTGATATTATGCAAGAGTGATCCATCATCCCAACGAAAAGATAGAAATCTATGGGAATCCACATCACATATGCGAGGGAGATTAAAGTTACGACAGGCATTGGCAATCATATTATAAGTACGCTTGTGAGAAACAGGGAGATTGAATTTAGTTCTGATATCCTACCAGCTCGCAAGGTTGTCATTCTCCAATATATCAATGAGGCATTTAACACCCTGGTTATTCCAGAGTTTTGCAGAACATCCTTGAGTCATAGCAAGAGGCTTACCATTATGTTGCAGATTCCACCATATAGATCGCTCACCATGAATAGAACTATTGTTAACCATGCTAGAATTATCAATAAAGCCCCTCACAAGTTCCCAAGCCTTCCATATAGACTTAAAAACTAGAAAACCATGGACGGAGACAAGGAACGTTCCAGCAACAAGGTCAGCAAAAGGAAGATTCTTCCAATACTTGGCTTGCCTAGGGTGACCAGATTGAATATTATATCTAAGGAGAATCTTCCAAGGCTCCTGACCATCAAGAGCCCGAAAAATCCACTTAGTAGCAAGGGAAATACCTTGGATCCTAAGATCTTTAAGGCCTAAGCCACCATCTTTCTTATCAATGTGACACCAACTCCATTTAACAATGTGTTTCTTTTTGTTACCTTGGCCGTCAGACCAAAGGAATCTTCTGATAGCCTTCTGAATTTCAAACAATTGGTAGTTGCTGAACATCCAAACAGAGGAATAATATATACTATAAGAGGACAAAATTTTCTGGCAAACTTGCACTCTACCAGCAAGAGACAGCACCCTATTATCCCACTTGAAAAGCTTCTTGATAATTATATCCTTAACCCAGATCCACATGTCTTTGAGAGAAGGGGAGATGGAAAAAGGAACCCCCAAGTATCTCACAATTTTATTAGGTCTGCCCCAAGAGTATCCAAATTGGGGAAACCAATCTGGAGGTTCCTCATTCCAACCAAGCATGATAGATTTGGATTTAGAGATGCGAGCACCTGAGATGGTTTCAAACGAGACAAACTTCAAATTGAGATGTTGGATATTAAGACAAGATAATTCAATGAAAAGTGAGGTATCATCCGCAAATTCGATATTAAGGAGCTCCGAGCTATCAGGGAGAGAAATGCCCTTAACTTTGGGAGAGATAGTATTGTCTCTGAGGATATAATACAAGGCATCAGAAGCTATGACAAAGAGAGCAGGAGCAAGGGGGCATCCTTGACGAATAGATCGGGACAGGGGGATAGGATTAGATAAAAAGCCATTGAGATCAATTCTAGCAGAGGAATCTTTAAGCAGGACTTGAATGTATCTAACAAATTCATCAGGGAAGCCAAAGGCCTGAAGAATAGAAAGGATGAAATCCCATTCAATACGGTCATAAGCTTTCTCAAAATCCAAAAGAAACATAGCAGAGCACTGATTCAAATTTTTGGCCCAATCCATAGATTCCCAGCTGGTAATAAGGTTTTCCAAGATATAACGTCCTTTGATGAACCCAGTCTGGGTAGGGCAGATAAAGTTAGGCAAAATATTAACAAGTCTGGAGGCCAAGGCTTTGGCCAGAATTTTGTAAGAAACATTAAGCAGAGTAATTGGTCGCCAGTTCTTGATGAGGGACTTGTCTCCATCCTTAGGGATAAGTTTAATAATCCCCGTATTGATAAAATTGCCAAGAGTGCCACGGTCATAAGCTTCTGAATAAAGATCAAATAAATCATTGGCAATCCAATCAACATTGGATTGGTAGAATTCAGTAGGAAGGCCATCCGACCCAGGTGCCTTATCCTTCTTAAGAGCAGATATAGCATCAGATATTTCTTGTATCGATACCTTATCCCTGAGTATGGAGGCATCCCCCTCATCAATTTTCTTGGGGATAAGATCCTTACACCTATTCCTAAGATCCTTGGCATTACTGTTGTCCTTAGAACTGAATAGAGCCTTATAAAACTTCTCGAAGGCAGCAGTAATGTCATTGATATCAGTAAGCTCTTGATTATCCACAACAATCCTATCAATTTTCTCTTTATTCTGCTTATGCTTAAGGTGATTAAAGAAGAATTTGGAGCCCTTATCACCATATTTCAACCATTGCTGGTGGCTTCTGACAGAGGCCCCAATGGTTTTAATATGTTGATGCTTCCTCAGAGTATCCCTAGCAGCAGAGACACGTTCAACATGTGAAATAGACGTGGGATTAGCTTGAACCTCGCTTCAGCTGATTGCAATTGTTCGTTCAGAGCGTTGTCCACTCTTCTATAATTCTTAGCCTTCCTTTGCCCTAAGGTTTGAAATATTTTCCTCCACGAAGTAACATTGCTATTCCATCTATCAATATGGGTAAGAGAGTTATTAATACGGTTAAAATTCCTAACCATCTTAACAGCAATGTTAGTATCCTGATCATTAAGCAGCGAGGTGTTAAGGATAAATTTATCATTACGATGAGCAGAAGGGGCAAGAGTGTTTCTAATGTTAATAAGAGCAATGATAGGGAGGTGATCAGAAAGGGTAGAGGCAGAAGCAATAACAGGGGCATGCTGTCGAAAAGGCGAGAAGGAGAAAAAATCAGAATTCACATAAAATCTATCAAGCCTGGAATAAATCCTCTTAGCCCCCTATTGAAAATTACACCAAGTATACCAGAGGCTAGAAGTATCCCTTCTATACCCTTCCATAGGATCAAATAAATTAAATTTTTGTTTACAACGATCCCAAAAATCCTTCTCACGATGTTTCCAAGTAAAAGGGAGACCCCCAAGTTTATCATCTTGGTTCTCGACCATGTTAAAGTCCCCAGCAATAATTATGTTTTGAATTTTTTAAATATAATTATTATATATTAAACTTAGTTGGCAAATTTAGTTAAGTATACTATGCAATCCTATACACTATTAGAAAACATAAGAACTAAATCAATCTTAATGGGAAGAAACATTAATTGGTAAATACATTAATAAATTTATCTTATCTTATCATATCTTATAGAATTTTAAAATATGTAGAAGATAAGATTAAAAAAATTGAAAATTATTTTAATATATTTAAGATATATTTACTTATCTAATATTATGTAAAGAAGATAATATTTAAAAGTTAAAATCATTAAATATATTCATTCTAAATAAAATAGTATTTTTACCCATCTAATATTATTTTCAAATTATTTATAAAAATTAATACTATTTAAATATATTCACTAATGAAAAAAATAGTAATCTAGGTAGACAGATTAATAAAAATATATTTAAATAAATTTATTTAAATAAAAATTATGTTTTCTATTAATAAACTATTATATTGAAACTACTATTTGTACAATATATTAAAAAATAAGATAAGTTATGTTGCACATATATATCTTTCGCTTAATTTTAATTTAAACCAATTTACATAAATTTAAATATTAAATATTCAACAAAGTCTATTTTCTTTCTTATTAGGCTGGACTCTTGCTGTTACACAACTCTTGTTATTTTTACTTTTGTTGATTTATTTTAAAATTAAAATGTACTCAAAGAAGGAGATATTCAAATAATCAAATATCAAGAGTGAAATATTATTTTATGGATTTTACATGCATTTACTTTCAATTTTTACATTTATTAATTTCAAACATATAAATGGCATATTCAATTTATATGGAGAAGTAAAAAATTTATTATTTATTTTTATATTTCACATTTAATCACATGAGGTAAAGAAGAGACAAAAATTAAAACATTTCACGAGATGCATAGTACGACTACATGGTGTGTGCAAACCAGTCCATCCATACCCACCACTGTCGAGGAGCTAACCTCCTCTACCTTAGCCACACTCTCGCCTTCTTCCTGCAACCACTCAGACACACTTGAGACCAAATCAGTAGGTCAGTATGCAATGAATTGTAATCAAATAAAATATCAATATATGTATTCCATTGCATATAATTGATAATTAAATCATTAAATTTCTAGATTAACATATACAACATCATCAAATGCAACATCTTCATAAATTGAACATAATTGTAGAATTCACGTGATCATACTAATATGAAATATTCATCATAAAGTTGAAATATCAATCAAATTACCAATATCATGTCTAAAATAAAGTCTAAAAATATATTAGCATAAGTTGAGGTTCAACCGACCTAGTCAACAAGGTCAAAAAGTCACTAGAGGGTCCTATAAAATAGAAGTCTAATAGGTCGAGCCATGACATCCCTGCCCACTAGGAAGAGACATTGACCTGATGTCATAAGAAAACACAACAAAAATGATCACACCACACACCAAAATGTCTAAATAGTTGAATAACAAATAAAACATCTATGCAAATAACTGAGGAAAAGATCTATGGATGTCCTTTGCATCCTCCCATGTGGCACTGCCAACAGATAATTGGTCTCACTGGACCTTGTATTGAAAAACATCTTTGTCATGTACTCAAATGGTACGCTAATCAACAAGGTGAATGGGCTCCACTAGTACCACCTCGGATCCTGAACCTACAATGCATGCCAATCTAAGATGTGAGATGCATCAGGATGATAAGGCTTAAGAAAAGAAACATGAAACACATTATGGATGTGGGCTAGAGAGAGTGGTAGAGAAAGTTGGTATGCAATTGGGTTGATGATCTCCAACACACCAAAGGGCCCTACATATCTTAGTGCAAGTTTTGAATATTTTTTTAATGAAATAGAGATCTTGTGAGGTCACACATGCAAGAATACCTTGTCCCATGTCTGAAACTACCTGAAGATGTAGTTCCTATTCACATAACTCTTTTTCTGGTAAGTTACTTCCTTTAGATGACTAAAGATTAGAGTCATTTGTTCCTCCATCTCTCTCAACATATCAGGAATAATCACAATCCTATCCTTAATCTTGTCCCAACTGATAATAGTACAACACTTCTGCCCATAAAGCACCTCAAATGGTGCCATACCAAAGGAAGCATGGTAAGAGTTGTTATACAAAAACTCTACCAAGGGAAGGTACTCTTCCCACTTGTGTTGTTGATCCATGTAGTACATAGAGAGAAAATCTTCTAACACCTAGTTTACTCTCTCTATTTTCCCATCTAAGGGTGATAGGAAGTGATAAAGTTTAGTTGTATACCCAAGGAAGCATTCAAGGTTTTCCAAAACCTTAATGTCATGTGTGTATCCCTATTGGATATGATAGTCTCTAGCACACTGTGCAATCTAAAAATTTCCTATAGAAACTTCTTGGCCAATGCCAATGATCCATCTTTGAAACTCCCTAGAATGAAGTGAGCCACCTTGGTTAGTTTATCAATTGCAACCAAGATGAAATCATACCTATGTCATGTCATAGGTAATCCCTAAATGAAATCCATAATGATAACTTTTCATTTGTACTCTGGAATGTAATGTGGGTAAACAAGTCCAATAGGGTGGACATGCTCAGCCTTAACTCGTTGACATTCTAAACACTAGGCTACATAAGCTATCACATCACGCTTAAGCCCTAGCCAAAAGTACAGTGGCCTCAAATTGGAAATCATCTTGTTTACCCATGGATGACCTGAAAATGGAGTGCAATGCATCTCATTAAGTACCACTTTCCTCGGCCCTTCTTGATTAGGAACATAGATCCTATTATAATACCTAAATATACCCTCATCATCAAAATTGTACCTGTCAAAATGGTAATAAGATGGATTAGTGTGCAAATCTGATTTGACCATCTTGTAATGGTCATCACATAGAAGATTTTGTAACATGTGCTCTCTCAGGCATGTCCTAGAGGTAAAGATAATAGAAATGTGCCTCCTCTTGCTAAGAGTGTCTTCCACTCTATTATCTTTCCCCTTAATGTACTCAATGCCAAAATTGTACTCTCTCATAAACTCTAACCATCATCTCTACCTAGAATTGAGGTTGGGCTATTTGAAAATATATCTCATGCCCATGTGATTCATTTTTAGCTTAAATGAATCACCCAAAAGTAATGCCTCCACATCTGTAAAGCATGAAGAATTGCAACCAATTCTAGATCATGTTGCACATAGTTTACCTCGTGTTGTTTCAAATTTCCTAACTCATAAGGTACTAATTTTCCATCTTTCATCAATACACCTCCAAGACCTTCACCTAAAGCATCTATAATCACTGTAAATTGTTCATTGGGATCAGGTATGATCGAGATAGTGTTAGCTTGTGGTGACTGATCAGGAAAGTACTATCCAAGAAAGTATTGTACACTTTTCATTCATCATGGGGTTCGGGGTTAACTCGTCAAGCATTTTTGAGTTGACACGTCAAACATTTCCCTAGGTTGACTCGTCAAGTCTTTTCTTAGGTTGACTCATCAAGTATTTTAGGGTTAACTTGTTAATCGACATAAGCCTTGTTATATTGGATTAGGGTTAGGGATTTCATGAATGATGTATGATTTTAGTACTTGCGGCGGAATTGAGATGTAAGGGATTACGAATTGTAATCAGGTTGTAATCACTGGATAATAAAATATTGGACTTGCTATTGGTGGACATAGCCCAGGGATTGGGTGAACCACATTAAATCTTTGTGTCTTATGTTCTCTTCTGTGTGGTTTATTATTTTCTGATATTAGTTATATTTACACATAATTATTATTTTTGCCTCGTTAATCCTAACAAGTGGTATCAGAGTGAGGTTTTTTTTCAGTTATCCTCTACAAGAAGATGTCATGATTTAGTGGGATTCTCACGGTTGAGTGGGAGCAATGGCAGATGAGGGTAGGCTGAAGGTTGACAAGTTTACTGGGCAGAACTTTCAGTTATGGAAAATGCAAATGGAGGACTATCTCTATCAAAAGGATCTATGGCGGCCATTGAAAGGAAAAGCCAAGAAACCAGCAACCATTTCTGATGAGGACTAGGATATTCTTGATAGAAAGGCTCTTGGTAGTATTCGATTATGCCTAGCACAATCGGTGGCATTCAATATTACGCAAGCAACAATGACTGAAGGTTTGATGCAAACCCTAGCGAAGTTGAAAAGCCCTCTGCTTCAAATAAGGTATTTCTCATGAAGCATTTGTTTAACATGAAAATGGTGGAAGGTGGTGTTATGTATGTGGAGCCTAATTAGACTCAGGTTCCTTTAGCGTGGTTCCCCCCTAACTTATCTACGGGGTCCTGGGGTAGCACCCCAGGCGGGGTCAAGGGGCAGAGCCCCTTGCAGGGTTGAGGGGCAACACCCCTCGAAACCAAAAATGACTTATTAATATTGTAAAGTGTCGGCCATCTATTTTCTATTAGTCGGAGTATTTTTTGCCCTAATTTTGTTATGGGAAAAATACTTGTAAAAGGGCTTAGGGTTTTGTAATTCATTGTATGAGGGATATTGTAGCTTGTTGTGGCAGTATTGAGTTGCAGGTTTCAAATTGTAATCGCTGGATAATAATAAAGATATTGGACTCACTGTTGGTGGATGTAGCCCAAGGATTGGGTGAACCACGTTAAATTTTGTGTTATTGTTTTCTCTCTTGTTTGTTAATATTTGCATTTTCTGCTTATTATTATAATAGGTGGGTCATTTGCTGATCATTTAAATGAGTTTAATACAGTTACCAGTCAATTAAATTCTATCAATATTATTTTTGATGAAGAAGTCAGGGCTCTCTTGATTTTGTGTTCTTTGCCTGAAATCTGGAATGGCTTGGTAATGGCTATCAGTAACTTTGTTTCTGGTTCTAATACCCTAAAATTTGATGATGTTATTGGTGTTATTTTGAGTGAGGAAATTTGTAGGAAAAGCTCAGGTGGATCCACATCAGGTAGTACCTTAAATGCACAAAGCAAAGGTAGAACCAATGAGAGAGGAAACAACTCTAGAAATCATGGGAAATCAAGAGGAAAATCAAAGGGAAAGAGGTCTGAATCCAAAGGACCAAATGATTGCTGGTACTGTGGAAAACTAGGTCATAAGAAGAAATATTGTTGGTCTCTAAAGAATAAAGAAGGAGACAAACAAGAAGGTAACAAGGAGGGAAATGTGGTAAGTAATAAACCCAAAGAGGATGCCTTGCTTGTAATGCCCCTCCAGGGAACCCAGAAGAACTTAACCTAAACATGCATCTAAGTTTACAGAATAAATTTTTTTTTAAAGTTAACATACATGATAATCATCAATGCGGAAGCAATTACCATTAACTCACATAACATAAACAACCAACACAGGTTACAACTCTCAAGGGTTCCTTGACGATGAATACGTTACATCAATTAATAATATAGATTAGGTACAATTACGAAACTCACATAAACCAATGAAAGATAAAATCAACATCACCTAGAAGATAACATAAATACATCTGGTACCATAAGGTATCCATAAATGTACATCCACTGCACATGTCGTAGGTTTTGTAATACAATAACCGAAAAGAAGAACACAAGACATCTCTGATGAACTAATACAAAGATACAAGATCACAAAGAAGAAGATCAAGAAGAAGAACACTTCTCCAACAATGAGGATCAAGAGGGAACAACTACAACAAGGAAGATCATCCAGCACTGGTGCACGAATGTTAGAATCTCAAATGGTAAAAGAATCACTACCACCTGACCTTGTGAACCTAAATGGTCCACTCCCACCGTGCTGGGGAGATAACAACAAATCCCACTCAGATAACAAACATCAAATAGATCAAGCTAAGGAAAGGATCCTGAAAGCTCTCTAACTCAAGGTGAAAAAGTAATAATGCCATGAAAGACTCACTAATCCAGAGGCACCCGACACATGTAGGATAACTAGACTATGCATAAGAAGGTGTCATCATGTACGTCTAACCCTTGAGTCTCATCCTGGTAATCTTGCTGGATCCCAGCACCCAAGTGACCATACACAGTGTCAATGACTTCTCATACTAACAAAGCCATCGACTATGCCAACTCATCCCTTAAAAGGGGGCTAGTCATCTTCTCCATTCCCACCTTAGTCTGTACTAGCACTAAGCCAGGGCAAGGAAACCATATCTTATTAAGTTCATTTTTAAAACTCTCAATGTTATATTTAGTTATCACTTGATTAAGATACTTAACAATAAGTGATCCTGGCAGCCACTTGTGGGCCTCGGTGCTTATTGCAAGCCACCTCCTACTACATATCTAGGTAAACTACCCTAGGCTCACAGATCTCACATAGATCACAAAAATGATAACAATGTCCCTCAGGACTGTTCCACAAAATAACAGGAACATACTGGTTCTCACATAACCATGATATCATAAAACACTCACAAAGTGTTCACAAAAGAATATACACATGATCCCGTGGATCAAACATAAACAATCAATACCATATTCTACTCTATATAATATGAGGCAAAACTCAATTCAACATGAGCCCAATGGTCAAGCAGGAGTGATAATCAGATAAAGTACACATACACCAAACATAGTTGAAACACGAATATCTGACACATACCCCAACCTCTGTATTCCCCTAGGTCATCTAGGACCCGACAACCCATAATGAAAAAGAGAACACGAAGAATACACATTCACATTAATTTGAACTGAAATAAGGATCATAATCAAATACATTCCATAACTATCACAATTGAATTCAAATGAAAGGTCTACTAGGAAATTTTGAAAATTAATCATTCCAATAACATCATAAGTAAAAACAAACTCCTAAAAAGTACCTTAGAATCCAACATAACAAAAATGCCCAATTTCAGTATAAAAATAAACACTCATCAAGGCATCAGTTCTAATTGTAACACGCAAATTTCCTAACGTTTGATTAAGTACTTAAACATTAATTCAATAGAAACTACTAACAAATTTAGTTTAAGATAACTGATTAACAAAATAATTATACAAAGCAACACAATGTAAAATAAATTACCACCTAATCTAATTTTCCAACTTAAATTAAATTATAAATAAGATAGATTATAGAATAAATTTCAAATTAAATTAAATTACTAATATTAATAAATTAATTCTAAATCCCCCTTGGACAAATTAATTTATTAAAGATATTAAATAGACCAATTAATTTATATTATAACAATTAAAAACCAAAAAGTAAAACAAATATAACAAAAAGGGTGGGGGAGCGGGCCCCACGCGCCCCCCTCACGCCTTTCCCCAAACCATTGTGCGCAACCCCTTATGCAGGGTACTGTCACGGCAGTACCACTACCTAGGCAGTGAGGTACTGTCGTGGCAGTACTCTGCACTGTTGCGACAGTACACTGGTAAGGGGGTTAGGGGATGTGACAACCCCTACCCCCTATATATATTTTTAATAATTTTTTTAAAATTCATTTAACATTTTAAGCAATCGTGCCTTGACATGAATATATCTTTTTTTTTAAAAAATAATTCATTTAATATAATTTTTAAACATAGATTGTCTTCTCAAATTTATATATTTTAAAATATTAATTCTAGAAATAACAACAGCAGAATAGAATATCTATTTTTTTTACAAACCTATAACCAGATTCTAAAAAGAAAGAATATATTCCTTTTTAAGGATATATATACATTATCAACTTTATACATTAAAACCTTGCATCAAATCTTTTTAAACTTTTGACTGGTTATTTTGACTGTATATTTTAAACAGGGAATATAATTTTTTTTTAAACCAGCAAGTATTTTTCCACCCAAATTGGGCCTTTCAATAAAAATTGGATTTCTTTTCAAGGGAAGTAATTTTCTTTCAACTCTATAGTCTAACTATATACTAGATTTGATTTTTTGATTTATAAGCAAACTATTTACAAACTTATAATAAAATTTTACCAGCATAACGATACAATGCCAAGTAATCATAAAAATATAGAAGAACAGATCTAGGGTTTTTCTAACACCTAGAAACAAAGAATACATACAGATCTAATGAAACTAATTCAGTTCTAATCAAACACAAAATTTTACCAGACAAAATAACAAAAGGCACACAACAAGAATTCCAAATCCTACCTTGGATCCACTGCCAGAAACTGTACTGAAACCCCTGTTGAAGATCTGAGAGTGAGGTTTCTTCCAAAACCAATCATGTTTGCAGATCTGAAAATTATGATGAAAGCAAGAACCAGATCCAGATGCACAATCAAACCCCAAATCAACATGTAATCACAATAACCAAGAATCCTCAAATTCTCAAGCACACAAGCTCTCCAAAAATTCTCCTCCAAAGAAACTTGTCTAATCTCAAATGAATGCAATAATTTTCCTAATAGGAATTCAATTCCCAAATTCATGCAATCCCTAAAGACAACTCAAAAACTAACTCACAATTCAACTCCAAATCAAAAATGACTCATAAGACAACTCCTGATCCAACTCTAATTCCAAAATTGAAAATAAATCCTAATTAATAAATAAAATATTTTTTTGAATGCACAAAACAACTTGACTTTTGAAAACTAGTTGTTATCTTTTTGAAAATAAATTCCTTTTTCCAATTTGCACATGTTATAATTTAAATTCATTATTAAATAAATTAAATACTTAATGCATCCTAAAACATGCAATTAAATATTTAATTATTTAATAATACTCACAAACATAATAAAATTCAGTTATCAATAAAATAATCAATTAAATCCAAATCATCAATTATTTGATTTTAATTAAATTTCATCAAAATAAACTTAGGACATAATCAATATTAATTTCCAAATACTCAAATAATTAATTTAAATTTAATTTCTTCAATTAATCATAGGAGCATTTTTAATCATAAAATTCAACTATGCACCTAACATTGATAATCACATAAAAAAATCTATATAAACATAAATCAACTATAATGAATAAATGAATAATCACATAAAAAATCACCCACATAACCACAAATCAACTGAAGCCAAACGAGATAAAATCAAACAAAACCAAAACCAAGCAACACCAGAAAGGGATCCACGAACTTTGTCAACCTGACAAATTTAGATAGGGTAGTCAACAGATACTTATCCAACAACTAGGATAAATGGGTTTGGGTTAGGGTTTTGGATCCGTGTTATCTCCTCTCTCTTACCATTTGAGATATTGTGATAGGGCATGCTCATCTTGACAATTCAGGGAAGACGATGCCCAGTATCTGTGAACCTGCATACAACACCTGCATGTACATACATATCTAAATATATAACAGAGAATGGCGGGGATCAGTTGATCGTGTGGATCTCGCAAGCAAGTAACTACGACTCTGTCGCTCAACCATATCAGGCACGTCAAATAGAAGTATAAAACAAACACATCAACCATACACATGCAAGTATGGAGTCAGTAAAATCATACACAATAATGATTTCCTAACATATAATCTATCATCATAAAGTAATCATAACATTTATAAAATCGGACTAGGGGCGAGGTACTACATTGCTTCTTTCTTTAGAAAGTATTGATGATTCATGGGTTTTAGATTCTGGGGCTTCATTTCATGCTACACCCCATAGAGGTTACTTTTTTTATTATGTCCAAGGGGATTTTGGGCTAGTTTATTTGGGAGATAATGAACCCTGTCAGATTGTTGGAAAGGGAAAAATTAAGATTAAGTTGAAGAATGGGAATCATTGGCTACTACAAGAGGTAAGACATGTTCCAAGGCTGAGTAGGAATTTAATTTCAGCAGGGCAATTGGGTGATGAGGGTTGCACAGTTACTTTTAATGATAGAAATTGGAAGGTTTCAAAAGGTTCCTTAGTAGTAGCAAAAGGTGTGAAAGTAGGCACCTTATATCTTTGTACAGGTCATATTGTTCCTTCTACTTTAATTGTTTCAGAAGATAATGAATGTTCAGGAACAATGGCTGCATTTGAGTAGGAAGAACATCAGACCATTGCTGTAGATTCTGACACAACACTGTGGCACAACAGACTTGGGCACATGAGTGCAAAAGGTATGAAATTACTTCATTCAAAGAAAGTTTTACCTAGTCTGAAATGTGTCAATATGGATTTCTGTGAAAGTTGTGTGTATCGAAAACAAAAAAGAGTTAGTTTTGTGAAGAGTGGGAAGGAAAAGAAAAATGAGAAATTAGAGCTTGTGCATATAGATGTATGGGGACCAGCTCGGGTATCTTCCCTTGGTGGCTCTTTGTATTATGTTACATTTATAGATGATGCAACAAGAAAAGTATGGATTTATTTCCTTAGACAGAAATCTGATGCATTTCAAACTTTTAAGAAATGGAAATGCTTGGTTGAGAATGAGACTAGTAAAAAGCTAAAATGTCTCAGATCTAATAATGGTGGTGAGTATTGCAGCATAGAATTTGAAGATTATTGTTCCTCTAATGGTATTCATAGGCAGAAAAATGTACCAAGGACTCCACAAGAAAATGGAGTAGCTGAACGCATGAACAAGACAATAATGGAGCATGCAAGGAGTATGAGGTTGCATGCTAGGCTGCCCAAAAACATGTGGGTAGAGGTTGTGAACACTGTTGTTTATTTAATCAATAGAGGCCCCTCTACTCCTTTGGACTATGGTATTCTAGAGGAAGCATGGAGTGGTAAGAAAGTGAGTTATTCTTTTCTCAAAACCTTCGGTTGTGAAGCTTTTGCACTTATAGATTCTGAAAATAGAACCAAGCTGGAAGCTAAGTCAAAGAAATGTGTATTTGTTGGATATGGCATTCATGAATTTGGTTATAGGCTTTGGGATTTTGAAAATCATAAATTTGTAAGAAGCAAGGATGTCATATTCAATGAGAAGGTGTTGTACAAAGATCTGTTGCAGCAGCATGAGAAGAAAGAAAATGATTATGTAGTACTGGATGATACTCCAAAAGATGATGTTCTAGTAGTTCCTTATGCTTCACAACAATAGCAACAACAAATACCACAAACCCCAGTGAATGTTAGACGGTCAACAAGGCTAAGTAGACCTCCAGAAAGATTTTCCCCCTCTCTGTATTCTATTTTGTTAACAGATGTTGGTGAACCTAAATGTTATAATGAAGTTGTGCAGGTGGATACAAAGATTCAATAGGAGTCTGCAATGACAGAGGAAATGGACTCCTTGCTGAAAAATCAAACTTGGGATTTATGTCAGTTACCTACAGGAAAAAGGGCTTTACAGAATAAATGGGTTTGCAGGATAAAAGAAGAGGATGGAGGTAAGAAAAGATTTAAAGCCAGGTTAGTTGTAAAAGGATTTGCATAGAAAAAGGGCATTGATTTTGATGAGATATTTTCTCCAGTTGTTAAAATGACTTTTATTCGTACTGTTTTAAGTATTGTGGCTGCTGAAGATTTGCATTTAGAGCAACTTGATGTTAAAATAGCTTTTCTTCATGGTGATTTGGATGAAGAAATATATATGGTCTAGCCACAAGGATTTGAGGTCAAGGGTAAGGAGAATTTGGCGTGCAGATTGCAGAAAAGTTTATATGGCTTGAAGCAAGCACCTCGGCAATGGTATATTAAATTTGACACTTTTATGCATGAGCATGGATACAGTTGGTGTCATTCTAACCATTGTGTTTATTTTAAGAGGTTGGATGATGACAGCTACATTATTTTATGTTTATATGTTGATGATATGCTTGTAGCTGGGTATAACATGGATCACATTAAGGGGTTGAAACAACAGTTAGCACATTCATTTTCTATGAAGGATTTGGGGGTAGCAAAACAAATCCTTGGTATAAAAATTTGTAGAGATAGGAAAAATAAGAAATTGTCTCTATCTCAGGCTGATTATATTGAGAAGGTGTTGCAACGTTTCTTTATGGAGAATGCCAAAGCTTTCAGCACACTTTTGTCTAGTCATTTGAAATTGACTAAGGATATGTGTCCAAAGACACCAGAAGAAGAGACTAAAATGTCTAAGGTACCTTATGCTTCAGCTGTAGGGAGCTTAATGTATGCTATGGTATGTACTAGGCTAGATATTGCACATGCAGTGGGAGTCATTAGCCGATATATGAGTAACCTTGGTATTGAGCATTGGAATGCAGTCAAATGGATTCTCAGATATTTGAGAGGTACATCCAATAAGTGTTTACACTTTGGGGGTTCTACTACTACTGTACAAGGCTATGTTGACTCAGATTTGGTAGGAGATATAGATAGCAGGCGGAGTACTACAGGTTATGTATTTACTATTGGTGGGACAACAGTGAGTTGGATTTTTCGACTACAAAAGGTGGTTGCTTTATCCACTACAGAGGTAGAGTATGTTGCCACTACAGAGGTAGCCAAGGAGATGATATGGCTTCAATTCTTCATGGAAGAATTGGGACATCCATAGAGGGATAATTTTCTGCATACAAATAGCCAAAGTGCCATTCATCTTGCGAAGAATTCTCCTTTGCACTCAAAGACAAAACACATACAGTTACGGTACCATTTCATTCGGTCAGTTCTAGATGATGGGTAGTTAAAGCTGGAAAAGATACATACAGATGATAATCTAGCAGATATGTTTACAAAGGTAGTAACAAGGGAGAAGTTGAACTCTTGTTCAACTTCGGTTGGTCTACTAGACTGAACAAAATAAAGGAACAATTGAGTCCAGGGTGGTTGGATCCAGTGGGAGCCTCACAGGGTAGCGGTTTAGCTACAAGATCAGTCTCCAAGTGGGAGATTATTATTTGGTGTGGAGTCTAATCAGTCCCCACGTGGGAGATTGTTAGCTTGTGGTGACTGATCAGGAAAGTACTATCTAGGAAAGTACTATACACTTTTCATTCGTCAAGCATTTTTGAGTTGACACGTCAAACATTTCCCTAGGTTGACTTGTCAAGCCTTTTCTTAGGTTGACTCGTCAAGTATTTTAGGGTTAACTTGTTAACCGACATAAGCCTTGTTATATTGGCTTAGGGTTAGGGATTTCATGAATGATGTATGATTTTAGTACTTGTGGTAGAATTGAGTTGTAAGGGATTACGGATTGTAATCAGGTTGTAATCACTGGATAATAAAATATTGGACTCACTGTTGGTGGACGTAGCCCAGGGATTGGGTGAACCACGTTAAATCTTTGTGTCTTGTGTTCTCTTATGTGTGGTTTATTGTTTTCTAATATTAGTTATATTTGCACATAATTGTTATTTTTGCCTCGTTAATCCTAACAGATAGGATCTGATGTGAGTTTCTATTTCAACATCTGAAAAGCCTTCTCACATTTCTTTGTCCACTCATATCTCTTCCCTTTTCGCTGAAGGGATGTAATAGGATCTGTAATCTTAGAGAACCCCTCCACAAATTTTATGTAATATCCAACAAGTCCCATGAAGCTTCTAACTTTGCTCACATTTTGAGGAGCTGGCCCATTCAAGAATAGCCTTTATCTTAGAAGGATCTACTACAATTCCATCTATAGAGAGAACGTGACCCAAATAATGTATCTCTTTTTGACAGAAAGAACACTATGATAGCTTACCATAAAGTTTACTTAATTAATCCCTTTCCTCCCACTTGGAATTAAATATTGCATTTAATTCTATTTGAGCACATGGATCCTAACTTTAACCCTCACCTAACCTCACTTCCCTAACCTAACCCATCCTCATAACTCAAACTAGCCCACTTTCCAACTAATTAATCCTAATCTCCCACCTAATCACTGCCTAATAATTTACATAATTCTAATAAAAAGGATTAGCAAACCCAAGTCACATATGACTCTCACACACTTTTACACATCTTACACACATCATACACATCTTACACCTCTTACACACTCTTACACCTTTGTCCCCATTCACATGTAAACCAAAGTTTCTCACACATGTGCGAGAAACCTTGTTCTTCTCCTCTTACACCTTTTGACCATTGTCATTGAGCCATCACTTTCCAAAGTTTCTCACATATGTGTGAGAAACCTTGATCCTCTAACCCTCTTACACCTTTCCATTAACCCATCACTATCAAAGGTTGCTCACACATGTGTGAGAAACTCTCACCCTTTTAATGGTCAAACTCTAAGTTCACTTGGCCTCCACTTGTCCTCAACATGGCATCCACATCATTGATCTTGTGCATTCCTATCCCTTCATCCAACTTTAAATCCCAACCATCCATTTCCCTCAAAATCTTATAAATTGAGAGCCCTCTCCTCATTTTCCATAAGAATCCTTTTACACATTGTTATGTTGCAGGATTGTGAGCAACCACATTCCATCAACAACAACATTATCAAATACTTTGTGATTTTTGAGGTTTGCATTGCATATTTGGTGTTGTATTTTAGTTTCTCATTTCTCTATTCTATTCATTTTTATGCATGATTTCCATATCTCTTGAGGTTTATGTGGTAATGTAGGAATTAATATAGTTGCTTATGCTTATTTCTTAATAGAATTTTTATATACTACAGATACCACCTTCAATCATATCAAATGATTTTGTTTCTATGTCATCTGAAATACTTGAGATAATAGGGAAACAATTTGAACCACTCATTTCAGCACTTGGGGTAAACTACAATAATTCAAAATAGTCATACTCTGCACTATAAGAGTGGCCAATATTGACCAAACCACTATTGATCAGGCCACTATTACATCCATGGATTACGTACTCTTCCAACTCTGATTCACTAATATTGTCACAATCTCATGAAAAAACTGGTCTCTCCCCATATGCAATGTTGTACTAATATTCTCTAGCCTAGACAAGTCAGTATGAAGTGGAATTTTCCCTCCTGGATACAAATATTCATTGTCTTTGTATGAATACTTACATATAAGCTCCCATACATCAAGGGCCCTATTTCTTATAATTACAATGTGGTTATCATATGCAAACTCTGATGGAATATGGATGAAGTGACTGAGAGGGGGGGGTGAATCAGTCAACCATAAAACACTACATAATTATTTCTTTCCAGATGCCTTAGGATATCTTAATGAATATTATCTGTTTAACACTCGGTAAATAGATTACAGTAACTTTGTAGATGCAGAAAGTATTAGTAAAATTATCTTTTAGATATTCATCACCACTTGTATATGATTAAGATAACTATTAAGAACACAAGAGACACAGAATTTAACGTGGAAACCTAATATGGGAAAAACCACCAATGTATCTAGATACTGATTTTCACTTTTTTGAAGTGATGCCCGGTTAGAAGCCAACCTGGTAAAAGGTTACAAAACACACTGTTAGGTGTGACCTTGTTGGAGGATTTAATCACCCTGCTAGGAGTGGCCTGGTAAGAGGTCTTGAAAAAAATTCAATGGAATTGTCACCTTGTTAGAGGATTTACAATATGGTTGTTAAACCAACTCGGTTAAGAGATTTAGAATTCACTATTACAATGATAAAAAAGTAACAATGAAAATGACCTGTATAATAATGCAACTGCCTTGCTGATTACAGATCTCTGTTCTGTATAAGTGTGATCCTTCCTGATCGAATATATCTCTGCTGCTCCTCAAGGATATATGGTCATCCTTCACAATTTCGCACACACCTTTCCTGTCTTTCTTCTATATATCTTCTTCTATATTTCTTATTATTTTTCACATTTGACCTTTTATTTATATGATTTTAGATTTGTCGAATCGACATTACTTAGTATAACAGTCGGCTGAATTAAGCAAACTTTATTTGCAAAAATCCTTTAAGGGCCGACAGTGCTCGGTGACCATAACTTTCTACAATCTTTGGAGACCGAGGGAACTCGATAAATACTGATAATCTTTTTTCTTCGGTAACCGACTGAACTCGGTAAACACTGCTGATTTACTTTGATAACCGAGTGAACTCGGTAAATGCTGATTTTCTTAGATAACCGATTGAACTCGGTAAGCACTAATTTTAATGCCAGGCAGACTGACTGAGCTCGGTAGGTACTAATTGCTGTGGACTATGACATTGTGTGACATCAAAGACAATACATAATTTGAGTAGCAATTTTCTTCAGACAATTATTTCCAACAAACTCAAGTATTCTTGGTGATCAAGCATTTTCAATTTGGGTTAACCTTCCTGATTTATCACCCATCATTGCTTGGATATGCATCACATAATCAAGGCAAGCCTCATGTTGTTGACACAACTGTTGAATTATAACCAAACTCTCATCAATCCTTCTACTCTGACCTACAACAGCATGCCTGACAACTGGGATGATTTCTTCAAATGTACCTTTATTAGGTTGCTAATTACTTGTATGAGCATTTTAAAGTACATGATCAACACATGCTTGTGGCATAACACAATTGGGGATATTAGCTTGATCAATCAACTAGGGGACACTTTTAATTCCTAGGAGCACTCCTTATTTATATGTGATGCCCTATTCTTAGGCTTCAAACTTATGATCATTCCACACTCAAAGACAATTTCTATGTTATTAGAAATTTAGAAAGCCTCATGTAGACTAGTTGGATAATCATTTCTTATCCTATAACTCATTTTCCTGCCAAAGGATCCTAAATAAACAATCAAGGCCATTGCATCATGGGGTCTACAGGTTTCAAGAATCCTCCTCAATGCCTTGGTGAATCTAAAATTGAACTTCAGAACTGACTCATCTTGCTTTCAACATGGATATCCATAAGCACACTAATAACCGAAGACTCACTAATTCTTTCACCAAACTGCTCATTGAACATTGTCATAAGCTCTACCCATGAACTAATAGAACACATCATGAGTTTCAAAACCCACTCTTTGGATTCACATTTTAGGGATTGAACAAACAACTTCATGATTTCATCCTCATGCTCTATTTCATAATCCTCAAGCAAATATGTAAATAATTGCAAGTTCTTTGAAGCAAAGTCATATTTTTGCCTAGTGAAGTTAGGTAGTTTGTCCCCAATCTCTAGTGGTGTAACATTAAGGTAATTGGGAAGACCCATAAAACTCAAAGGGTTGTAGTTCCTCATTGTGAAACCCTTTACAAGACTACAAAATTTATATTGGTTATAAGTCATTCTCTAATCTGGGACCTTACCAAGATGTATAGATTGACACAACATAGGTATCACACAAATTGACTAGTTTATAATAATGTGCTCAAATCTAATTAGGGATAAACTAAAATTAGCACAATCCTTCTTATCATACCCATAGAATGACACATATTCTAGATTCCCAAACTAACAAAATAATATACTTAACAATTAGGGAAATGAAAGCATAGAAATTACAACTCCTTCCCCACACTTTAATAATACATTTAAGGGAGATAAATCAAAGACCATTTACCATGAATCTATTTGTAACCCTAAATGGAAATAACTTTGGTAATATCATATTTTAAAAAATACCTGGAAGATTTACAATTTGTGTCCACATATCCTGTGACTAATGATAAGGAAAATTGGGGATGTCTTATTGCCTTCATTTGGTTCTTTCTTTAGAGTTGCCACCTCCCTATAGAGGAAAAATTTCATATAATAAAGGGTATTCCAAGGATGTCTTCATTATGGGTTTGTCCCTTCAATAGATTCATGCAAAACTTTTGCACAAGATGTTGTAAATCTTTGTGTTTTGAGAAACTCATTCTCTCACATAAACATTCAACAATACTAGATAAAATAGTAGCCAGAGCCTTTCAAGATAGTATGAAGAAAAATTACTATATTTTCCCCAGCAGAGTCACCATTTTGTTGGTAGTTCTAGGTGATATTTCATGTTTATCTAAGAATTATCCTTCTTTTAGAAACATAAACCTTAAATCACTAGCCAACTTCTCAAGGATTCCTTAGAAATATGGAAAGTCTCTTTCACTTTAGGCTCTGCAAGACCCAAGTGGGTATTCTTTTGATGCAATATTTGACAGAGATGTCAAGAGGGGCTTGATATTGCATATTAATGCAAATTTTTCTTCCAAACTTGATGCAACAAAGTATACATTGGCAGTCTACAAAGTCGGCTCAAATATGATTTATTATAATTTCATTATAGGTTAGAAACTTGAAATTAATTATACTTAAAGGAACAACAGAAAGTAAAACTATTTGAATTATTTCAGTCATTACTAAGAACTTAGGTAGTCATGTACATACCAGTGCCTAGTTTTGGGTTACATAGTCAAATACTGAGTTATATCAAATGCCCACAAACATTCAAGGCAAGAATCATTAAGATTACGGTATGCCAATTCCTAGAATCAACACATCATTCTCATATTGGCTTGAAAATCTTACTTAAGCATCCATATCACATACATCAATTACTATTATTTATACACAATGTTCTAACTCCTTCCTTGAATGAGAGAAAATGGATAAACAATACAAATTACATTCAAAAAATGCAAAGATGAATTCAAACAAACCCTTGGTTTATTAGATTCAAATAATTGATGCACATTTTATGGAGACAATTTCTCACCAGTTACAATACTTTATAGTAAAATGAAACACCTATGCTTATAAAAAAAGAAATACAATTGTATTTGAGCCCCTTCTTCCATAACCTACGATTTTCCTATGTGCATGCCAATTCTACCCAGATTTTCAGCACCCCCCTTTTTTGTTCGACCTTGGAATCCCTTTTATAGGAAACAAGGGATGCTACAAGCTATATATTGAAAACCATAAAAAGAACATTAATCACCACCAATTATTTGAAGAGGAATGATGCCCATTTGGAACGATTGCCCACCAGTCTTGTCTTTTAGTGTAGTTGTTGCACTAGCTCGTCAGTGGTCTCCAAGTTAAGGAAACTCAGTGAACCCATGAAACCTGTGAGCCATGCATATATCACACCTGATAGGTTAGTGTTGCAATGGTGCCACAAATACAAGATTTTCAGCCTTGCAGCTTCAAGGGAAGGCCATAGGTGGTGGCTTCTCATATTTTGCCTTCGTAGAGAGAAGGGTCTTAGAGGATGTAGAATATCCATGAGCCCCCATTTATGGGTCTCACATCCAAGCCTTCCAATGAAATCTACCATGAAATACAGATTAAGGGGAAACAAACAAAGATAGTTGTCATTTGCAATCTAGGCAGATAGAGCTTGTTCTTGCACTTGAAGGTTTTGATATCTCTATAGTCACCATGAGGCCTTTTTATACCTCTATATCCACAAGCCAAACCATTCTCCTCCTTGTGACCATGGTCTATGTATATCTCCTACAACAACATCAACAACAACCATATCTCTTCTTTCATGGACAAATCCATATTGATACCACAATAGAAAAAATAACTTTTGAATGTAAATGTATAACCCTACAAGGTATTTATCCTTTTCCTTTCAAAGCTTTATCCTCTGGATTTTTTTAATTTACTAATTATGGAAAAATCATGCTATTATTTTTGATGTAACATGTACTGAACAAATGTTGTAAAAAGGATTTCAAGCTTGCTAAAATATTTGCCACAAAAAATCCCAATTTGATACTCAAAATTAGTCAATGGTAAATTGCATTAACTCATGCCCCGACTAATTATAAAGCCCTCTGGAATTTGATTTATAAGTGTCACTTCATACTTGGGATCCCCAATCCTTCATTTTGCCTCTAAAATGCACTGTCAAATTTCCTTGACTTTGACTATTTGACAATATCCTAATTATGTAGCACCACATATCATCATCTGATAGCATTGACTTCTTGTGGACCACATCAAGAATATATATTTGTATACCACGCTGGTTCATTGGCAATCCTGGCAATCATCGATACTCCTCGCGAGAACGTGTGGTATTACACATCTTCATTGTAACGGACACCCTACTTTTCTATCACTTAATCACTTGGCTCTAACTTCCTCTTGTGGAAAGTTGGGGCACCTTCTTTCCTTTGCATCTCTAGTATATGAGAACCCTGCGCTTCTACTAGTAATCCCAATAGTCCTGGTTCATTCTTGCAGGAACATGGAGCTTCAAATAGCTTCAAATATCATCTCTGGACTACCCTTTGTAATGACATTAGCATATGAGAACCTCGTGCTTCCATTCCTTTCTTTGTGTTTGTCAAATGTTTCAAATGGAATGGTGGGGTCCATTTAACATCTTGTAAGCTTTCAACATTCCACCCTACACTTCTACAACCTTCTTTCTTATGTTACCCTACACCTCGAGGAAACACATGGTACCACTTCCTTTTCTATGTCACATTCATTTTCATGTGACCCCATGCCTCTACGGTATTTATGAACTCTTTCGAACAACCATAGCGGAAAACCAGGGCCCGATGCTTTCCCTTTTGCCCATTGTGCTTTATCATACCCCCCTCTTCTATGACCCTTTCTCTTTACTCAACAGTACTTCACTAGAAACCTGGGGATAGACAATATCCATATGCATACAGGACCCTGCCATTCTATGACCTTCTTTGCAACATTGTAAGTGACCCAACAGGAACATGGGGTAGGTCCTTCCCACCAAGGGGAATTCAACTATTTTACAAACATGGAAGATGAAGAAAATTTGACCTAGGAGAGGAAGGAAGAATGCTAACCCTAACACATGAGAATGTAAACATTTTGTTCTCTTAAATGGCCTAAGGGAACTAATGTCATATTTTCAGACATGCTTTACCTTACACAATTTGTAGATTCACATCAAGAATGAGGGCTAAAATTATCTATCCTAACACACAAGAAGGCAATCTTTAATAAATATGATGTCTTCAACTAAGAAAGGGTAAAAAGAATATGAATATACACCCTCCCAATTTCTAGGAAAGGGGACCATTGGTGAAGGATTACTTAATCACCAAGGGAGAGATTGTTTATAATAGACACATGATTTAAAGCAAAGAAGAGGTTGAAATCAAGGATGTAAACCTCCCAACAAAGAAAATATTTTCATGAAGGAAAAATAATTCTATGCAAGAAAGGTTAACATGTTATAAAAGATACAACTCAAAAAAGGGAAAGTGGATCCTTGGAATGATAGAAGATTGAGATACTATTCTTCCTCCCTAGTAATGGAGACAAGAATGAGAAGGTTATTATGTTTCTAACCTAGTATAATTATATATGAAATTATATCACCATGAATGACAATAAGCCCCCAATAGGGAAGCTACCAATATAACATAGTGAGGAGCAACATAATAAGAACTAAATATCATTTAAAAGAGTCATGACAAAGGTGCCACTCATTGTTACTTATCATTTGAATGATAGTAGAATTAATGAATTAATGAATCTTACACTTCAAATCATGCCACTCACTAATTGTATGGTGAGAAGTTAGGAGAAGAAGATATAGATTTATTATAAAATGGGAGATGGGATGTTGAAAAAGAGGAGGTTGGAAACCTAAACCTTCTTTAGAAAAATTTGATGTAGATTTTACACGTTTCTTCATACTTTGTTGCACACATCCTAAACCATGTTAATTAAATCCATGTTTAGAGATTGTTAGCACTTGCATAAATTTCATGGCCTTACCCATTTTCTTCTGGTCTTTGCAGGTTTTTCATTGTCTCTAGCCTTAACCCTAGGAAAAAATTCATAGTTCTAGCCATTGCCTGTAAAAACCCTAAAAATCCCAGCCCTGTTCTATTTCATTGTTACTTTTTTGGGCCACTTAAGTGATCTTTAGCACATGTACATTTTCCCTCCTGATTAGTCGCTTGTTCGCTTATTTCCTAGCGGTCAAATCTTTCTATTTGATGATTACGTGACAGTGTGTTCGTGTAATCTCTTTTTTCTTGGTGGTTACCGGTTAACATTCAGCAACCCAGCGAGTAGTGGTTATCTTTTCTTCAGTCACTGATTCTCGAAATGGTGGCCCCTATTCATAAAATGATGATACATGTGGATCGGTTGTCAAATTGATGCTGAGGTGGTGGCTTTTTATTGGTTGCTGAGTAGTGAGTTGGATATGCTATCAGTAGGCCCCGGTGTCAGAGATTTAAGATCGACGATCGACGTATGTTCGCATGGAATATTCTTACCCCATGCGATCATGCGCCTGTCGTCCGATTAGATGCCAATGGGTAGTGGGTCTATTGCCAGGTGTGCGCAGTTGGTGGTTTCTTATTGGTCCACATGTTATGATTTGGCAGTTTTCAGTGGGACTTGGTATCTGGCATGTCTCAGAGGGCTCTAACATCTGCAGAAGATATACGGTTGGCGTAAGTTCTCATAGGTTTTGTCAGAGCTATGAGATCTTGCGCCAGCCGTCGATTTTACTTTTTTCTTAGGTGACAAATGAAGGTGGGTCCTATCCTCCATGTCATTTTGGATGCCAGATATTGCTGATTTGTTTGTCTTTGGTTGGTCGATGTGGATTTGAGGTGGAAGTTGTCAGAGGACCTGTGCGCGGTAGGAAAAATCAAAGGGGACCGCTTGTCAATCTTCTGCAATGTGGCAATATTTGATTCAATGAGGTGGCTGATGCAGCAAGGTGGGGTCATTGTCAGAAAGATTAGTGATGAGGATGAGATCTATGGTTGGCGTAAGTTCTCATGGGTTGTGTCAGAGCCATGAGATCTTACGCCTATCGTCTGATTTGAAGGCTTGTATGCGATGGGTCCTTTGTCAGGGGTGATCAGGAAAGATTCAATGAATGAATTATTGACAGGTGGCACAAGGTGGGCCCGTGTGTGGGTCTTACATGAAGGATTCGGTGAATCGGTGACTGTTATTTTTAGCGTCCTCTAAGTTTGGCGGGGTTCTAAATTATTCGGCAGATGGGCGAATGTGTGTATTTGCAGAATCTTAGAATAAGTTATCAGTGCCCTAAAGGTTTTAGCAACCTCATGAATAAAGGCTTTTGCGCATTCTCTAAAATGGTAACTCATGGTTAAAAAATATCTCACGACTTAGCGAATGCCTTTTATTCAAGTATTATCCAAATGTAACTAGGGGTCAAAGATGAATTAAGCGATTCAGCGAGTGCAGTGTTTGCTGAATCGTTTGACCTGACCAGGGTTAGGAAATGTATCTCGCAACTTGGCAAAATCCTTTCAATCGCATATTCACTATGTAACTATAGGTTAAGTACTTGCTGAGAAAAGTGGGACCATTTGCTATGTGTCATTGAGGTGTCAAGTTTTGATTAGCCGAGCTAGAGGGTGATGTGGACATGTCAGTGGGCCCAAAGGATTCAAGTGAAATGACAGTGTGGAGGATTTGACAGTTGGCGTATCTTCGCATAGAATCTTTCGAGGCTATGAGATCAAGTGCCAACTATTCGATTAAAGGCTTATGCAGAGTGGGTCCAAAGTGTCAATTCATTGCTGATATGTTCATTTTTCATTTGCTGAGGGATTAATGAGGTGGCCAAGGACTTTTTCAAGGCTTGTTGACTATTATAAGGATAAATGCGGGTCGCTCGATATGTTGGGAATAGCTTACATCGACGGTCATGTTTTAATTTTAATCCTGTAGCCATTATTTTTCAAATTCAAATATTTTTGTAGGGTTTTTGCCAGGGTTTGATGCAGGGAGCCATACAAAATAAAAGGGTAGTTCAAAATTAATTTTTCTAGGATATTTGTAGTTGGAGAATGATGCAGAAGACATGGGTTACCGTGCAGATCAGATTTTCTTACCTGGGGTGCCATGTCGTGTAAATGTAAAGGACAGTTGTTTGACCACAGGTGGCTAGGGTTTTGATTTTGTTAGAGATCCCCATGTTATGTGCACGCAAGGTGATTTGTTGGCCAGCTCTAGCATTTAATTTTTGTCTCCTCCAACAAGAAATCAGTTGAATTTGTATCTGTAGTTAACCTTAAATATGAAACCAATGCATTTGTACATCAAATTTGATCTGATTTTCCAGGGTTTCAAGGCTTATCTGCATTCTTTATTTCTTGTTGTACTGGTTGTTGTAGACCTAATTTTGCCCTAAATGATCCTTGCTTTTTGTAATCCTTGTTCCTATAAAAGGATTTTCAAGATCATTTAGAAGGGTTGGAGTTTTCTTCTGAGAGCTAGTTCCATGAATGTTCTGCCTTGTAAATACTTCCTTTTTCTCTGCATATAGGGTTCCCTCTTTCCTTTCTGGCCATGAGAATATAATGCATGTTGTAACAATTTGTCTTATGTATAAGATTTCAATATTTTTGTACTGTTATCAAATTGTCTCCATTTGAGTTTTAGACTTATTGATTGAAGCATCAAGGGTGTTTCAGCCTTTCTATTTGCATTTCCTATGTGTCTGCAATAGAGTTGTTTTCACAAAAACAACTAAGTTTAGGACTAGTTTTCAGATATGTATGAGTTGGGATATCAAGGGTGTCTCATGCTTGTCTTCCAGTAGATGCTGGTTAATGTATTACTTGTTTATAGGTCTCTTCTAAGGGGAGGGTTAAAATCATTTGAATAGGTGATAACATATCTAGGTACACAGGTGGATTGTTAAAGTGAGGTCTGGTTAATGGTGTATGATTGATGTAAGGCATCAACATATTTGAATATATTGTCTTCTTATTTCATAGCTCTCTGTTGCAGTGAGGTATTTGACTTTGCTGCCCATCAGATAAGGCACTGGTCTATGAGAGACTAAGGGTATTTCAAGGGTCCATTCAACCCAACATCAAACTCATCCATGAAACATCTTTTCCTTTCATGTTAGTAGTAGTAGTAGGAGGTCCTTTCTAGTCTTCAGACTCATTCTATGTAAAAGGGCTATTGCATAAGATTTGGTTTCATTGGGGTACAGGATACCTAAAGGAGCTTGAAGACTATTCCACAATAATTTATTTGTAGACCTATTATTTGCCATGAGGTGTCTTGAGTTTGCAGATAAGGCAATACCTGCCTGAGTGATGTGGAGCTCAAAGAAGAAGGAGGATTCCTTTCAATCCTCATCATTTGGACTCTTTCTTGTCAAACTTGGGTGCAAAATTTGAGAATCAAGCCCATACATTTATTCAAGTTTGGTCTTGCAAGAAAAAGCATCCAACCGATTGGCGACTCTACTAGGGAGGCCATAGAAAAGAGTTAGAAGTAAAAACAAAGTATTTGCTAATATCTTCTCACTAAGTGTTGAGTGGCGACTCTGAGTTCTCTGTTTGATCAGTGCAGTCCCTGATAAACAGTGTGTAAATCCTGGTGAAGTTTTGGTTGATTGGAAGAAGAAACAAAGACAAGTACCATATTTTCCTCTTCAAGGAGGTGGCAACTCTACATAGCAAAGAACCTGATGGAGCTGCATGGTGAGCTCTAGATCTGCCTTGCCTTCCAGTCAACAAGTTTCTACTGCAAAACTTCCAGGTATTTTTTTGTTGAAAATGTTTCCATATCAAGTGTTTAGCACTGTTGTAAAGGGATAAGTAGTAGTGGGCGGTTCCTCATGGAGGAATATAGGCCCTTTTGTTTTGATGGCATTGAAGGTGCCTTACATGAGTTCTCTACTGAGGATGGGAAATGCTTGCCTAGATTCATGGTTGATGGATCAGTTTCGGCAAGCCAGCATATATATCATGTCATGGGTGTTTTTGGTGAAATGGACGTTGAGCATGAAGATGTTGCTATGAGGCTGCTTGTGCAGACATTTTTTGATAGTGCAAGGTATTGGTTCTTGTCCTTTCCTTCATGCTCAATCTCTTCTTGGGGTGTATTGAGAGAAAGGTTTGTAGAACATTTTGATGAAGTTGTTTCTCTCAAGAAGAAGATTGCAAAAAGAAAAATTGAGATCTGGCAGTTAGAGGAGGATAGGAGGTTGAGAGCATTGGCTTCTCTTTATGTTGATCATGAGGAGACCAATGGTTCTGATGTTGATTCTCATTATGCAAAAAGTGTTGACTATGAAGCTGATATTGAAGTTAGTGCATATGAGAGTGCTGAAGATGGATCTGAGGTTGATAATATTTCCAATCTATCTACAGATTTTCCTTCTTTTCAATATTAGGATTCTTGCCTCTTGTCCCGGTGTGATGATGTTTTGTGTGAAGGGCATAATATTGGATATAATGCAAATGACGATTCCTGCAGTGTTTATTTCACACAAGATGATCTAGAGCCAGAAATGTCCATCCTGGTCTCTGACATGGAAGATGTTTGCAATAGGGGTGATGCTGAGGGTAATGAAAACAAAGCCCAAAGTCCATTGAGTAGTGAAAAGATTTCTGCACTCTTGGCTAAAGAATTTCAAAGGTATGCACCTAGTGTTGACTTTGATTTGCAGCTCCCCTATGATATATCCTTTAACACTGATAATGAGGCCAGTGTTCAAAGTGATCCGAATGACCCATGTACACCAGAGCCCTCCTCATGTAGTGACTCTGCAGAAGAAGAGGCAGAAGGACATGACATTGTGTTTTCCTGTCATAGAGATTGCAGTGATGAACAAATTTCTTGTTCATACCCTTTTCCTTCTTTTGCTAAGTATGATAGTGATGGTGACAGTGTTGAGGACTTTGTCTTCAATAGTTGGGACATAAACTCTTTTGATACAGACAATGATGTAGATCAGATGTCCTACTGTCACAGTATTTATGAGGAAGACCTTCACTTGGTTCATGATCTAGTTCATGAAGACATCAAGGAGAAACCAAGTTGCTAAGTGGCTGAGGCAATATGTGAAGGTGAATCTAAGGATCCAAGTCCTTCTTAGCCAGATATTTTTGTAGTAATGCATAATGCTCAACATGTTTTATATTCTGATGCATTACTTGATCAATTTTTTGTTTCCAGTCATCAAGAAGAAATAAACGATGTTCCTTATTTCTTAGAATATGAGTATGAATGTAATAATTATGACTGGAAAAACATGGGTAGTGATCAGTACAATTTTATTCTTTAGCCCATGGTTATTCATGTATGTTGGCCACATGGTGATCAGGATAATTTCAGGTGGTTGGTCACATATGTAGATGAAAATTAGATTTTTGATTCAGGAGGGTCATTGGTTTTCTTTTGGTGGCCTGGGGCCACCAAGTAAAGTTGTAAATCTTGTAAACTCTATAAATATTTCCCTTTCTTGTTGTGTGTTTCTCTCCCTGGTTTGGTTGCCAATTTTTGAGGTCCCTATGTTTTTGTCCAGTAGGTGGTCTGCTTTAACCAGAAATTATGCATTCTTGCATGGGCACAAGTTACCCATCATCCCCAGACAGAGCCATTGTTAGCACTTGCATAAATTTCACGGCCTTACCCATTTTCTTCTGGTCTTTGTAGGTTTTTCGTTATCTCTGGCCTTAACCCTAGGCAAAAATTCATATTTCTAGCCATTGCATGTAAAAACCCTAAAAATCCCAACCCTGTTCTATTTCATTGTTACTTTTTCGAGCCACTTAAGTGATCTTTAGCACATGTGCATTTTCCCTCCCGGTTAGTTGCTTGTTCACTTATTTCCTGGCGGTCACATCTTTTTATTCGTCAATTACATGACAGTGTGTTTGCGTAATCTCTTTTTTCTTGGCGGTTACCAGTTAACATTTAGCGACCCAACAAGTAGTGGTTATCTTTTCTTCAATCGTTGATTCATGAAATGGTGGCCCCTATTCATAAAATGATGATACATGTAGACCAGTTGTTAGATTGATGCTGAGGTGGTGGCTTTTTATTGGTTGCCGATCGGTGATTTGGATATGTTGTCAACAGGGCTTGGTGTCAGAGATTTAAGATCGATGATCGGTGTATGTTTGCATGGAATATTCTTACCCCATGCGATCATGCGCCCGCCGTCTGATTAGATGCCGATGGGTAGTGGGTCTGTTGCCACGCATGCACAAATGGCAGTCTCTGGTTGGTCCACATGTTAATGAGGTGGAGGTTGTCAGAAGGACCTATGCACGAAAGAAAAAAGTTGCATGTTCACTTGCCGGATATTGCAACATGGCAGTCCCTGATTCGACGAAGCATCTTGCACGGCAAGGTGGGGTCAAGCTTTAGTGATGTTGGCAAAAGATTCAAGATCTATGGCGGGTGCATGATCTCATAAAATATTTTAAGGCTTTGAGATCATGCGCCAGCCGTCCGATCATCCAGGTGTTCAGGTCAACAGGTAGTGGGTCCATTGCCAGGTGTGCATAGTTGGTGGTTTCTTATTGGTCCACATGTTATGATTTGGCAGTTGTCAGTGGGACTTGGTATCCGACATGTCTCAGAGGGCTCTGACATCTGTAGAAGATCTACGGTTGGCATAAGTTCTCATAGGTTTTGTTAGAGCTATGAGATCTTGCGCCAGTCGTCAATTTTACCTTTTTCTTAGGTGACAAATGAAGGTGGGTCCTATCCTCCATGTCATTTTGGATGCCAGATATTGCTGATTTGTTTGTCTTAGGTTGGTCGACATGGATTTGAGGTGGAAGTTGTCAGAGAACCTGTGCGTGGTAGGAAAAGTCAAAGGGGCCCACTTGTTAGTCTTTTGCAATGTGGCGGTATTTGATTCAACGAGGTGGCTGATGCAGCAAGGTGGGGTCATTGTTAGAAAGATCAATGACGAGGGTAGGATCTACGATTGGTGTAAGTTCTCATGGGTTGTGTTAGAGCCATGAGATCTTACGCTCGTCATTTGATTTGAAGGCTTGTATGCGGTGGGTCCTTTGTCAAGGGTGACCAGGAAAGATTCAGCGAATGAATTGTTGACAGGTGGCACAAGGCGAGCCCGTATGTGGGTCTTACATGAAGGATTCAGCGAATCGGCAACTATGTTATTTTCAACGTCCTCTAAGTTTGGTGGGATTCTAAATTATTTGGCGGATGGGCGAATGTGTGTATTCACAGTATCTCGGAATAAGTTATCAGTGCCCTAAAGGTTTTAGCAACCTCGCGAATAAAGGCTTTCGCGCATTCTCTAAAATGGTAACTCATGGTTAAAAAATATCTCGCGACTTAGCGAATGCCTTTTATTCACGTATTCTCCAAATGTAACCAGGGGTCAAAGATGAATTAAGCGATTCAGCGAGTGTAGTGTTCGCTAAATCGTTTGACCTGACTAGGGTTAGGAAATGTATCTCGCGACTTGGCAAAATCCTTTCAGTTGCATATTTGCTGAGTAACTATAGGTTAAGTGCTTGCCAAGAAAAGTGGGACCGTTTGCTATGTGTCGCTGAGGTGTCAAGTTTTGATTAGCCGAGCTAGAGGGCAATGAGGACATGTCAGTAGGCCCAAAGGATTCAAGTGAAATGACACTATGGAGGATCTAATGGTTGGCGTATCTTCGCATAAAATCTTTCGAGGCTATGAGATCATGCGCCAACAGTCTGATTAAAGGCTTATGCAGAGTGAGTCCAAACTGTCGATTCATTGCTGATATGCTCATTTTTCATTTGCCGAGGGATTAATGAGGTGGCCAAGGACTTTTTCAAGGCTTGCTGACTATTATAAGGATAAATGAGGGCCGCTTGATATGCTGGGAATAGCTTACATCGACGGTCGTGTTTTAATTTTAATCCTGTAGCCGTTGTTTTTCAAATTCAAATATTTCTGCAGGATTTTCTCCAGGGTTTGATGCAGGGAGCCATACAAAACAAAAGGGTAGTTCAGAATTAATTTTTCCAGGACATTTGCAGTTGGAGAATGATGCAGAAGACATGGGTTGCCGTGCAAATCAGATTTTCTTACTTGGGGTGCCATGCCGTGTAAATGTAAAGGACAATTGTTTGACCATAGGCGTCTAGGGTTTTGATTTTGTCAGAGATCCCCATGTTACGTGCACGCAAGGTGATTTGTTGGCCGGCTCTTGCATTTAATTTTTATCTCCTGCAATAAGAAATCAGTTGAATTTGTATCTGCAGTTAACCTTGAATATGAAACCAATGCATTTGTACATCAGATTTGATCTGATTTTCCAAGGTTTCAAGGCCTATCTGCATTCTTTATTTCTTGTTGTACTAGTTGTTGTAGACCTAATTTTTCCCTAAATGATCCTTTGCTTGTTGCAATCCTTATTCCTATAAAAGGATTTTCAAGATCATTTAGAAGGGTTGGAGTTTTCTTCTGAGAGCTAGTTCCATGAATGTTTTGCCTTGTAAATACTTCCTTTTTCTCTACATATAGGGTTCCCTCTTTCCTTTTTGGCCATGAGAATATAATGCATGTTGTAACAATTTGTCTTATGTATAAGATTTCAATTTTTTGTACTGTTATCAGATTGTCTCCATTTGAGTTTTAGACTTATTGATTAAAGCATCAAGGGTGTTTCAACCTTTCTATTTGCATTTCCTATGTGTCTGCAATAGAGTTGTTTTTGCAGAAACAACTAAGTTTAGGACTAGTTTTCAGATATGTATGAGTTGGGATATCAAGGGTATCTCATGCTTGTCTTCTAGTAGATGCTAGTTAATGTATTACTTGTTTATAGGTCTCTTCTAAGGGGAGGGTTAAAATCCTTTGAATAGGTGATAACATATTTGGGTACACAGGTGGATTGTTAAAGTGAGGTCTAGTTAATGGTGTATGATTGATGTAAGGCATCAACATATTTGAATATATTGTCTTCTTGTTTCATAGCTCTTTGTTGCAGTGAGGTATTTGACTCTGTTGCCTATCGAATAAGGCACTGGTCTATGAGAGACTAAGGGTATTTCAAGGGTCCATTCAACCCAACATCAAACTCATCCATGAAACATCTTTTCCTTTCATGTTGGTAGTAGTAGTAGTAGGAGGTCCTTTCTAGTCTTTAGACTCATTCTATGTAAAAGGGCTATTGCATAAGATTTGGTTTCAATGGGGTACAGGATACCTAAAGGAGTTTGAAGACTATTTCACAATAATTTATCTGCAGGCCTATTGTTTGTCATGAGGTGTCTTGAGTGTGTGGATAAGGCAATACCTGCCTGAGTGATGTGGAGCTCAAAGAAGAAGGAGGATTCCTTTCAATCCTCATCATTTGGACTCTTTCTTGTCAAACTTGGGTGCAAAATTTGAGAATCAAGCCCATACATTTATTCAAGTTTGGTCTTGCAAGGAAAAGCATCCAACAGAGATAATTCTAGAACCATCTCCACAGTGTTTTTAGAAATTTAAAGTAGGAGTTTGAGTGAGTGTACAAATATTAGGAGGATAGGGTTGAATCTTATTATTAATTATATTCAAGTCTAAAGAGTTCTAGTCAACATCAAGACATGTATTGGAAGAATATTTTGGAAAGGATGTAGAAGAAGGTTAAACTTATGACACACTAGGCTCCTTCGAGGCTAAAATTTTAAATATAAGTGTAAAGGCTAATGACCCCCAATCATCCTCTAAGAGTTTATCTTGAGGAGTAGGAGATGGTGTATCAACTTGTATTGATGAAAGAATAGAGGAATATAAAGGAGATTTAGATCCTAGCTTGGTTTGAAAAAAAATGTTTAAGTCTTTATCACCTACTAGGGTATACATCTTCTTGTTATATATGAACTTGAGGTTACTATGAAGAGTGGAAGAGACTTTTTGCATGGTATGAATCCAAGGTCTTCCTAGAAGAAGGTTGTAGGTGAGAGTATGGGGCATGCCATGGATTTTTATAGGTAAAATAATAGGACCTACCTTGATAAGTATGGTGACTACACCTAAGGATCATTTGGAAACTTTGTTGAAGCCTCAAATAAAGAAGGAATAAGGTTGAATAATCTTAGGATCTACTTTGATTTTATGCAACACGTCTATATCACACACATTTAGGTTTGATCCATTGGCAACTAAAATTATTCTTATAGCATTACCATTGACAAGAACCATAATCATGAGAGGTTTACATTGGTTTTGAATTGTAACTTATATTGGGAAAATACAATATCAGTCTTGGGCATATGCATCCACTCTAATAGCATTGCTATATAATTAGGTGCTATAGAAGGATGAACAATATTATTGTGTAAAGCCTCTTGAAGCATTCCATGGTATGTAGGTGAATTTTGAATTGAATCCCAAGGGGATATCTTAGTAGGAGTAGCACAAAGTTGCTCAACAAGATCGTACTTTTTATCAAAATATTGTGAAAGATGAGGGGATTGAGGAACAAAAGGTATATAAGGGGGAAGAACATTTGAATCTTTCTTGTAATTTTGAGTTATTTTGTGTGAGCTACTGCATGGTAATGGAGTTGTTTAATGCCTTTTACAATAATCACTGGTTTTTTTTATAGGTTGAGGAGCATCTTTTCAGAGGTTGACAATGATTTTAGGCTTCTCATTACCCAAAACATGAACAACATTGAATTGATCATCCATTAAAGTTTCATCTCTAGAAGGGAGAGAAACAAGAAAAGTGCTAATGATATCATCCTCTTCTTCCAAGCTCCTCATGAGTAGGACAAAATTTAGGATAAGGATTATCAATATTCATCAATGCATTATCTCTAGAAAATATGTCATTTAGGTGTAGAAAAGGTAAAGTGATATTAATAAAGGTATTTATAATATCATCCTCTTTCTCTAACATATTCTCATAAGGGAGGCACATTTCAGGAGAAGTATCTATTGGGATAGGAAAGATATATTACTAAGAGGGGAGGGGTGAATCAGTACCCTCAAAAACTTTTACTGAATTAACAATCTGCAATAGTAGTGCTTAACTAACCGACTGAGTCCATTGTTGAAACATACATTCAAATAACTTGTAAATATAAAATGCATGTGAAAAAAACAACAAAACATTCATGAAAATGTTAACTCATGACTCAATCATTTTGGTTACGCATAAACCCCCGTTAGAAGGTAAAAACTGCGGTAGGGATGACACCCACAAATTCTTCACTACTACAGTAAATAAAGTAATACCGATTAAGGCTACAATTACAATAACTTCTGATGATCTTACCATGTTAGGAGTAACATAAGATTGATTAGATCTACCTTGTGAAAGGATTTTAGTAACACCAAATACGTGTGCGCTTGGTTAGGAGATTTACAATATATGGTTAAGTCTACTCTATTAAGAGATTTACAATCCTGCTATAATGGTTAAATTGATAACAAAAAATATCTGTAAATGACAACTTATGCTTGTTTGAATCAGATCTATGAAATACTAAGTAGATTTCACCTTAATGTGTAGAATATTACTCTCTATCCTACTCGGTAGCCTTGTATATTTCTGATAAACTGAATACTATCTCTGATAACTTTTCATTCATGTAAACCTTATCTGATCTCTGATGTCCTATGTGCAGCCACTGCTTCATGATCTCATTGTCATGTATATGTCAAAATGACTTCTTTTACAATTATATGGCAAATTGATTTGACCTAATTAGGTTTACAACATCTTAGAAAACCTAAGATCTATGGTGTACAAAAATAACCTAGATCTAACTATTACATAGGAATCATCACAACATTAAATGATTACATCCATAATAAATGTGTCTCGATCTTGGTAAATTGTTTATAGATCCATGTAAACCATTTGCATAGAGATATGTGTCATTGTTGATTACTATGTTGTTTCTTGAATAACTCGGTAAACATTGCATTCCCTATTTGGTGAATAAATTAATGCTTAATGTGTAGAATGCTCAGTGTTCACTGACTTAGTGCTCGGTAAACTCTGATGCTCAGTAAACATGCTTAGTTAAACCTATGTTCTTTTAGCTTTAGGTTCTGCCTTGTAACTGTTCGATATGAAGGCTTTGTAAGTTCAACTGACTAACTTGTGTAACTCCTTATTCCAACCTTTACCGACTTGAATAGCTTAGATTACTAACTGCTCTTATTTAATACTAATGACAATACTTAATGCTCAAATAGAGATAACAATCCCCCCCCTTTGGCATTAGTATCAAAACCATAATGTATATGTACCGAATACACTTCAAAAGTGTTCTAACTCCATATGAATACAAAATATACATTCTCCAAAATTTACTAACTTTTATACAAACTCCCCCTTTGTGCATGCTCCTGGTATATAGTAAAGTACATAGGCATATACATGATTTCCTCCTTTTTGAAATTAACACCAAATCAAAATGTACTCACAGCTTGTCAAATATGTGCTGGTGGGTTTTCTATAATGAAGCTAAGAGGTTTTCCCATTCCTCTTTCAAGTTGTCAAGAGCAATGTGCTCTAGACCGAGTTCTGCATGCATGTCAAAAATATTTTCCAAAACTAAAATTTCTGGGGTGGCTACTAATACCTTAGCCTTTTCAATATATCTCTCTATAATCTTCAAGTGTGGTAGCAGCTTAGCTTGTAACTCGGTGACTTGGTCACTTATGTGTCCACAGTGCATAACTTAAACAATATTTGGATAATTTTTTGAGTGATAGATTGTAACTCGATTATGACCTCAGAAAGTTTTATCTTATTTATAGCCACTTCCTGACTAATTTTCTCTGCAAGTTTTTGTTGTATTTTTTCTTCTAACCTCTCTTCAATCCTCTTCTCTACATATGTATTAGGGGAATTAATGTGGCTTATAAGAGATGCAAGTTGGTCCAATATAGGAGTATCTTCATTTATTGTAACATCAGGAACAACCTGTTGAAGGATGTCTCTTACATCTTCTAATATTTGTTTGCTTTTGCTTTCTTTCCTTAGCTTTTCTTATGCAACCTTCCTTGTGCACAATTCTCCATACTTTCTCAACTCTTCAGGGTCCAAAGTCATTGGGTCACATTCGGGAATCTCTATTATTTCATCCAAAGTGACTGGCCCTTTTCCATGCTTCTTTTTCTTCTTCTTATTCTCTTGTGGTGAAGACTTAACAAAAGGAACTAGAGCTTTTACCTCTATATTTATCTATTCCATCTTGGTTGACACATTATCTTCCTTTTTCTTCTCCCTAGTGACCTAAGTCTCGGTTGATTGAGTAGGGGCCTCTATTGTAGTGTCGGTTGTAGTTGTCTCAGTGGTGTCAGTTGGCTTAGGATCTTCTGGTTCTTGAGTTTCAGCCTCTTTCTCCTTAGGCTCATTTGACTCTATTATACCTTATGTACTTGTCCCTTGCTCCCATGTTGTGTCCTTTTGCTACTCGGGGTTGAGCCTTCAAGTTCCTTTTGAGAAATAATCTCAACTACTTGAACTAAAATTGGAAGGTCACCCGGTATAGTGCTTGTTGTTGGCTCAGTGGGGGCTATTTCTTCTATTTGTGCTCCAGCAAGGGTGATGTCCTCATCATCCTTTGCATCATTAGGATCGCCATTAGTGATCTCTTATATAAGAACATCATTTGTACTTATTATAATCACCTGCTCGGGTGGATCCTGATACACTTCATGATAAATAGCTGAATAAAAGTCAATGGCAATGGTTGTATTTGGCACCTTGGTGTCTGATAGTTCTATTGGGTCGTTTGTGGCTAGATCAACATCATCTGTGTGGATGCCTTTGCCTTTTCTTTTACCTTTCCTCTCGAGAATCATAGCCAATGCCAGCTTGTCAGCTTCAGCTCAGGCTTAGAGGATGGAAGTCCATAGTAATTGACTGTTCTCATCAACCTCTGCAAGCTTCCTGACTAGAATTTGTATTTCTCTACTTTTCACTAGAAACCTTTTTGAATATTGCTTCATCAACACTTCAATCTCAAGGACTGTTAATGTTGGCATTGCCAATATTAGGGAATTTTCCCTCATTTTCTTTTTAGTGTTTAGAGCATAAGTCCACCTAGCAGATACATTATCATATAAACTTTTAGGTACATATTTGGAAAATTCTATTGGTACCTTTTTGAATTTTATCATCATTTGAATTATTGCTTCTTCTATCTTTGCCTAGTCCTCGGTGGACATGTGAGCATATCTACCCATCTTAGGGTTACTTAGACCTCCAGCCTCAATTATTGTCTTTGCAAGTTCATCAACAGATTGATCTATATTTACAACATCCTTAAATTGACTTGTATCATCTTCTTCTTCATCATCAACATCGTCCTTACCTCTTATTAGTTTTCTTCTCTTCTTTGGTGCCTGGGAGGTAGCTTGTGTATCTCTCTTCTTCTAATAGGTCTTGGTCGGTGTAGGACTTGAAATATTAACTACTCCCTTTTTTAGTGGTGGTGAAGTAGCAGTGGTAGATCTTGTTCGGGCTCTAGTTTGCACTTATGCCTACTTCTTCTTTGGAGTGGGCTTAATCGGTGTAGATTCTACATCTTTATCAGACTCAGTTGCCTCTTCATCATATGCAGTGTTAGCAAGAAGTAACTAACCCTCAATTTATACCTCAACTAGAATGTCCTTAGATGCCTCAACATCATCTGCATCTTCTCCAAACCTTTTTACCAATTTGTCCATCATTTTTCTTGACTTCTTTGTAATTTTACTAATGACTAGATCTATTTTTATTCTGTGTTTTGCTTCTTCATATGTCCCAAACCTAGTAGCATTAGGATCCTTAGACTCCGCCAATAATGCCTTAATTAACCTTGATGCTCGGTCAATATCAATCTTGTGTCCCATAGGTGCTAACCATTTTGTTCTCGGTCCAACTACTTTAAGCAATGTATAGTCTGTGTCGACTAGGAAACATATGTCATGCTCATACTCTTCAACCAACTATCTCGGTATCCTACTTCTGGCATTCATTCTATCTTTGAATTGTTCAAAGTAAACATCCATTATACTCAAAAAATTCTCACCCAAACTTTGTATCAAATCATTGATTTGTAATGTCATAGGTTTGTCTGTAGTCCAGTCTACATTACCAATTGAAGGGAAAATTTTTTGCATATAAAAGAATATGCAAAGTAAAAATGATCCAAACTTACATGTATTCGATTTTGCTAACCGAATTGTTATCATGTTTTCTTCAACCCGTTTCAACAACAACGTGGTGAGGTCCAGCTGAAATCCCTTCTTCACCATCTTATATGCAATATCTACCACTCCACACGGTACACTGTTAGGTCTTCTCGATTGAAAGATTTTGTACCCAATAACATATGCACTGAACCTAGTTTTGGGATCTACAATTGTGTTTACTTTCAATCCTCTACTGTCCCATTCTGCTCCAATGGTTTTCTCCAATATAGTTCTTGATGCACTCCTCAGTGCTTTCACTTTATCAGTGGTAGGGTAACCTGTTACTGCATGTATGATATCCTTCGTGATTTTCACAGGCTCATCTAACCATAGTTTTCCATCATGAAAATGACTTAGAACAATTTTGATCCATTCATTCCTGAATACTTTTGGGAAATGTAGGGCATTTATCAAACCCTTGACTCTCAAATGCTCATGATCATCCTTCAATTTCCCATCAACACTTAGCTCTTCGTGATCACAGTGTGAGAAATAAGCTAAGTCCTTCGTGTATTTATAGCAATTTTCAAATTCCCGCTCAAACCTTTTTGCAATAAATCCTTGACCTAACATGACTCGGTAACAATAGTCACGCTCGGTGTATACCATGAAATTTCATAAGCTTGGTTAACACATGAAATTCCACTTGGTTAATAATGACACTCGATTAACCTTGCCCATAGTTATCGACTAGCAACTTCTCACTCGGTCTAGCATATACCGACTGTAAACACTTAAAGCTCAAAATATATGAAACCATAGTGCATCTTAATTCATGCAGATTTGGTGTGTGTACACTTGATATAAGGAACTGTATGATAGATATAACTGATTAGAATTAGCAGTTCCATACATATCTTTTCAACCTAGGTGGAGGTGTCGATGTCACCCAATCCAATGGATGAGGTGTCATCAACTGCATTACTTGACTCAGCATTATCACTTGATGATTTTCTCTACATAGTGTTTCTTATCCTCATGATATCTTCAATTGTATTGCCATTCTCATAAGTTTGTGTCTATGGTACTCAGTCTCTGTAATCTTTACTTAAGTGACTAACCTTGTGACAATGTAAACATGCCATACCAGAGTCTGTCCAGTTGTGAGATCTTCCTCTCCAGTACTTCCTTATGTAGTTAGCTGTAATATGTCCATATCTCCCACATGATGTACAATTAAGCAATGTGTTGTAATCCCAAGTATAGGCATTACCTTGTCTTCTCAATTGATAGGTCTTATTTTGTTCTTTCGATGTCCAGACTTGCTTTATCTTTGTTCTACATTCTTGTGATGTATGTCCATGCTTGTTGCAAGTGCGACAATGTTTCTCCATGTAGGGTTCATTAGGAATCCTATTCAACTTAGATATGCACTCATGTGCCTGATGTCAATACTTGTTACAATTATAACAATAACCATTAAACCTAGGAGTGGTTTTAGGATTACCTTTAGCTTTACTCCTACAAACATTTGATGCGTGGCCTGGTTTACCACAATGATAGCATGAAAGTTTCTCAGGTCTTTGATTTGTGTAGGCATTTATATGTTGAGATTACTTAGATGATTCTCCTTTCTTAGTATAGCCTAAGCCAGTAGTACTTCCAAGTCCTCTTTGACTGATAAAAAATTCATCAATTTTCTTGGAATTGTCTTCAACTTTCTTAATCATTTCATTATGTTGTTGCTGCATCTTCACTTCATTTTTCAGTCTCTCATTTTCTTCTCTGAGTTCACCAATGTCTTCAAGTTTCCTTGTTAGCTCACTATTCACTTTGTTGACTTCCTGACTTATAACAACCATTTGGTTAGAGATTTCAAAGTGATGCTCGGTAAGTCTCAGTATCTCAGATTTTATCTCTTGTAGTTTCTCAGTCATTTGTCTTCTGTCTTCAACAACCAAGTTTTTGTCTTGTTCATCTTGTCTAGCATTGTTCATGACATCAATCATTCTTACCATTTGTGCTTCTTGACCGATCTGCAAGGCTTTAACTTATTTAGTAAGATGCAAATTTTTCTCAGATAAATCAGAAATTGCTCCTTCAGATATATCAGATATACTGCCTGAACCAGATCCAATATTCTCAAATGGGTCATCAATTTCTTCTTCATGATAATCAATTTCACTATACCAAATAGCCATATCTTTTCTTTGAACTAGTAACTTCTTCAATTCATCCCTTGCTTGCTTGTATTGCTCAATGAAGATTTGCATCTAAATCTTTTGATTTTCAATTGTCTTGTCCAACCTATATCTCTCCATCCTGAGATCTTTCCTCTTCAGTGATTAAACTTCCAAATAAGAGATCCAACTCTGATACCAATTATTGGGATAGGAAAGATATAGTACTAAGAGGGGAGAGGTGAATTAGTACCCTAAAAAACTTTACTGAATTAACAATCTGCAAAAGTAGTTCTTAACTAACCGACTAAGTCTATTGTTGCAACATATATTCAAATAACTTGTAACTATAAAATGCATGTGAACAAAACAAAAAAACATTCATGAAAATGTTAACTCATGACTCAAGCATTTTGGTTACGCAGAAACCCTTATTAGAAGGTGAAAACTACGGTGGGGATGACACCCACAAATTCTTCACTACTGCAGTAAATAAAGTAATACCAGTTAAGGCTACAATTGTGATCACTTTTAATGATCTTACCCTATTAAGAGTAACATAAGATTGATTAGATCTACCTTGTGAAAGGATTTTAGCAACACCAAATAAGTGTGCACTCGTTTAAGAGATTTACAACAAACGGTTAAGTCTACTTTGTTAAGAGATTTACAATCCTGCTATAATGGTTAAATTGATAACATAAAATATTTGTAAATGACAACTTATGCTTGTCTGAATTAGATCTATGAAATACTAAGTAGATTTCACTTTGATGTGTAGGATATTACTCTCTGTCCTGCTCGGTAGCCTTGTATGTTTCTGATAAACTGAATATTGTCTTTGATAACTTTTCATTCATGTAAACCTTATATGATCTTTGATGTCCTGTGTGTGGCTACTACTTCATGATCTCCTTGTCATGTATATGTCAAAATGACATCTTTTACAATTATATGGCAAATTGCTTTGACTTAATTAGGTTTACAACATCTTAGAAAACCTAAGATCTACGGTGTACAAAATAACCTAGATCTAACTATTACATAGGAATCATCACAACATTAAATGATTACATCCATAATAAATGTGTATCGATCTTAGTAAATCATTTATAGATCCATGTAAACCATTTTCATAGAGATATGTGCCATTGTTGATTACTATGCTATTTCCTGAATAACTCAGTAAACACTACATTCCCTGTTCGGTGAATAAATTGATGCTCGATGTGTAGAATGCTCAGTGTTCACTGAATCGGTGCTCGGTAAACTCTGATGCTCGGTAAACATGCTTGGCTAGACCTGTGTTCTTTTAGCTTTAGGTTCTTCCTTGTAACTGCTCGGTATGAAGGCTTTGTAAGTTCAACCGACTAACTTGCGTAACTCCTTATTCCAACCTTTATCAACTTGAATAGCTTAGATTACCAACTGATCTTATATGATACTAATGACAATACTTAATGCTCAAATAGAGATAATAGTATCAACATGATTCCTCAAAAATTCATCCCTGAGAGGGAGATTGATTATACCAAAATATCCTCATGGATGGGAGGATTTTTAGGAGAGGGATAAAGTGATATAAAGGAAGTTAGGTCACTATTGCATCAATCAAATATATACATCATGAAACTAAGTAACAAAAAATACAATGGAAACAATTTTATGTTTCAAATGATAACATGTTGCTAAACAAATGAAATAAGAGATAATAGTGTACAATTTTGTGTGTGTGTTTTTAATTGATCTAAGTGCACGAACAATGAAGTTGAGAAATGAAAGCATTGAAATATGTTAATGTCATGAAAAAATAGATCTAAAACTAAAAATCAGAAGTATGCAAGTGTAAGAAGAGTTGAGTTCACCAAAAAGTAATGTATGTTAGCTTGTGGTGACTAATCAGGAAAGTACTATCCAGGAAAGTATTGTACACTTTTCCTCAACCTATCCAGGAATTTTTTTTTGAGGCCAACTACTTTTTTCGGTTATTTGGGCCGACTACTTATAACTCATTCTAACCCTAAAGCGGGAAAATATTGTATAATATGGCTTAGGGTTAGGGATTTTTTTTTTATGATGTATGATTTTAGTACTTGCGGCAGAATTGGGCTGTAAGGGATTACGGATTGTAATCAGGTTGTAATCACTGGATAATAATAATATTGGACTCGCTGTTGGTGGACGTAGCCCAGGGATTGGGTGAACCACGTTAAATCTGTGTGCCATTGTGTTCTATTCTGTGTGGTTTATTATTTTCTAATATTAGTTATATTTGCACATAATTGTTATTTCTGCCTTGTTAATCCTAACAATGTATGGTGAAGTAGGTCTCTAAATGCATGAGGTGTAAGAGAATAAAATGATATATTTTAGAAATTATTACAAATAAAAATTAATTAAGAGCATATTAATCAATTATAAAAATAAGAATCAAAAGATGCAAGTACAAGACACATCACATTCACCAAAATGTAATGTTGGGAAATAGGGTTCACAAGTTTATGCATGCAAGCTAGGAATTGGGCCTATTTTCTTTTGATTAAACTAAGGAGAATGGATCCACTAGGCTCAATCTTAGATATGAATGAAAAAGATTGGGCATAAGGTGAATTCAACTCTCATTAATTGATTTGAAAATGAGCTATGGAAAGATATGAATTGGATGCAAGACTTAGGGCTAATGATGTGAAATTGATAGTAATCAATATACACAGAAAGCTTCAAATTAGATATGTAGACACAAGGTAAATGTTTTTAAATGGGAAAGAAAGAGTAACTTGTATTTGGAATTTGGGCATAAAAATGGAGGACAATTATAATTTTGGGAGCCCTTGTCCAAGAGTATCAGATGCAAACAAAAATATGTGTTTTCCATATTAGGATGTTATTTTGAACCTTCTTTGAAAGTTTCATTAGAAAAGTGTCAAACACTGATATAAAAGATTTCCACTCTAGATTATTAAAAGGAAGTAGAGTTTTATTATGGCTCTTCAAACTTCCAAGCTTGTCCTTGTTTATTTTTTATTTCCTTATGGATCTTCTCCATTTTGGTTTTGAAACTCTTATGATCTAGCATTCCCATATTCCTAGCTCAGTTTATCAACAACCAAAAGTTCAAAACTGTTGGATTACAGAGAGGGGGGTGAATCAATAATCCTTGATTCCAAATACCTAAAAACTTTTATCTAATTAACTTAGTAGAAGCTCGGTAAAACAAAATTCACTGTTTACCGACAATAGTAAATAAACTATAACAATCAATAAATCATTCACACAAATCATGCATCACATGTAACACCAAAATTTAATGTGGAAACCCAGCTTTGAGAAAAACCACTATGGGACTTGTCACCCACTAAGAAAATACTTTTTTGAAGTACGTCCGATTAAGAACCAATCTGGTTAAAGATTATAATGCACACTATTAGGTGTGACCCGGTTAAGGGATTTACCTCAGATCTGTTAAGATCTTCACCCTGTTAGGAGTGGCCTTGTTAGAGGGCTTCAAACACTCTTTAGAATGTTACCTTTTTCAAGGATTTTACAATAAGACTATTAAGTCCATTATGTTAAGAGGTTTCTTTGTTACAAATGCTAGTAAGCAACAGTAAATAAATTGACTTGTAGATTTGTAACTATCTTTTCTCAATCAAATCCTTGTGTGCTCTTAAATCTTCACTTCAATTCTTCATTATCCACTAGCTTCAACACTTCATCAAATCTTTCTTTTTCACTTGGAATCTCTCAGTTCCTTCTTCACTGTAACAGTCGGTGACCCTTCAACTATTCAATTTGCCAGCCATTTGTTCATACAAATCCATCCTTTATATAGATAATTTTTTGCTCTCAATCTCCTCTATTACGTTTTCCTTTAATCAATCTTAACTTTCCAATTCATTATACGTTGAATCTGAATCTCGGTAACACGTTTTCTTTTCACCTAGGAACTTGAACTTTTATTGAAACTTGTTCCATTTGCTTTAACCATTTAGATCTTGCCGTAGATCTTCACCTTGAATTTTCCTGTTTGTAGATCTCTTGTAACTAACTTTCCTGTTATCATGATCATCCACCTCATCATAGATAATCATTAAATGTTGATTCAATCCTTATTTAATATTTGTTCCTCGTTCGGTGTCCTCCATTTGAATTTTGGTTAACTTTTCTCGGTACCTAAACCTTTCCTTTTTGTTTGTGCCTTCAGTTCCTTTGCCTTTGCCAAGTTACTTCCTTTTGCCTTTTATCTTTACCGAGTGACATATCCTGCTCGGTAGCCAAGACAACTTAACTTACCGAATTGACAAATCTTTATCACCATGCGTTATTAACTTAACATTATCATATGTTAGGTATAAAACAATTATATCAACATAATCTAATCATTGTCCAATCTGTATCGGTTACCCAATTTATGTTCTTCAACTTCTCAACATCTCATTTCTTCTTCTTCTTAACTCATTCAACTTATATCATTACCCAATGATATGACAACGTAATATAAACTAGAAATCAATTGCTTGACATCAATGACAAGACAATAACTGATCTAACCTTTCTACTATCATGTATTCCTCTTATCTTGTCCGGTCTTCATCATCATCACCATTAGATAATCAATCTTAAACATTGCTATCAATCATGGTAACAAAAACATATAACTTGGAACCAACTTTAGAACTTCAATTCCATCTTTCTTGTGAATTGTGTTGATTGTAAGTTGAACACTGAGAAATTTTCCTTGATGAAAATCAATAGAGCCCTTAAAAGAGTTGGTAGTATATATTAAGATTTGTATTCACATGGAATACAAGCCTTATAGACTATCTTGATGTATTCATAAAAATATAAAATAGGTTAGTATCTACAACACATTTGCATGCTTTGGTGGAGTAATATAGTGAAAGCTACTCAAATTATCTTTTTGTGCTCCTACTATTTATATTTTCAACATAGAATGAGATTGTGAAGGGTTGTTTGAACTCAAACATGGTAATGAAGGTGACTAATATGACTTATTTTTGTGTTTCAACCATACATTTCTCAAAATTTCACCATGTTAATCTATGGTCATATTAAGACCATTCCTCTTACAATTGTAATGGATATTCAATGTCTATAGCTCAACATTTATTTTACATCTTTCTTCAAATTAGGTTATTGCATATAATCTATGCATGACCATGTTTGTTCATGGTTTGTGATGCCTATGATCTCATAGGCTATGTGGATTTTTTTTTTAAACATGACTTATGTGCCATAATCTTTAGGGTTTTTTCCATTTACTTCCCACATCTATGTCAAAATTAAAGCTACAAGAAATTACAAATGTACAACTTAAGAGATGCATAGACAACAAATAGAGTTTGAAGAAGAGAGGGCATATGGAAAAGGTAACAAGTATACAATGGACCTTGGAAAATAATTGAAGGAATAAGTTAAAGTTCATATAAAGAATATAAGGAGATGAATTGAAGAGAAGCTCCTCAAGATGAGAAGGAAAACATGGAAAATTTTCGCTATGGCTTGAGAAATACTTATGATTTTTGAGGAATTAGAGACACAATTGACCATAAAAAATAGCTCGTTGATACAAATTAAAATATTAGATTAATTTTTAATTATAATTTGAAGCTTCAAACAATGTCTATATCTATTTTTGGGCTCTATGTTGTACGGTTGTACAAGTATCCTTAGTTGTTGAATGAGATTGTGAGATGTATTTTTCTCATATCCTTGAATGAATGAGTAGATTACACTATGTCCTTAAACTAGTTGGACAATCAGAGAATAATATTTCATTGTTTGTTATCTAAGTTAGCATGAGATGTCATTGAGTGGTACGCATTCACATCTCTTACTAGACCTTTTCCTTGGGTTGAACCGATTACAACCAAAATTAAGTTAATAAAAAAAATGCAAAGTAATTTCACATTCAAAATCCACGCCAAACTTCTTTTCCATCAATTTATCTTCTAACTAGTTTGACAAATGAGCAAACTTGATGCAAGATACTCTTTAGTTTATTTAGAGGATGAATCAATATTCAAGACTTAGAAATAGCCTTGAGATTTTTTTGGGGGTAGGAAGGCACGACAAGTGTCATCCTCTCACACTGTTAATGATACACCTTTTTATAGTGGAAATTAATTGGAAAACATAATGAGATATTATGGGTTGATGAGACTTAATAGTATCTAGTCCATGTTGGTAGGAAAGTAAAATAGTTGAAAAGTATGTGTGCCCCTTTGCATATGTGCAAGTGTGTAATTGTTCTTACCCTATTGTTTTCCTTCTATTTCGTGAATTTAAAATTTCAAGATAGAACTCTAGTAGTTGCCATAGCAACCTACATGTGATTTTATTTCATTGATGGTGTAACTTGTATATTCAATTAGTAGTAAGTATACAAGTTTGATGTTTACTTTCTTAGATAAACAACTTACTTGTGACAAAATGAAACCTTACTAACCTCTTATTTGTCAATTGTTTCCTAAAGAAATATCTCGAGGACATGGATAAAAGAGGTGGTTGCTTTCAATGAATTGATACCAATAAACAACAAAAAATAGCTAATGCCATCATGAAAAAATTATCATCAATAGCAAGCACTCTAATAATATAATTTAAAAAAATAAAATAGTATTAATTAAATTGACACTACTGCAAGATCTTAGTAAATACATTAAAAAAACAAAACAAAATGTGAATATGAAGTGTATGTAGAGCTTACTCTCATACTTAGATGTTTAATTGACAATTAAAATTTCTTTTCCTATTAAACAACTTAAAAAACTACAGGATAAAATTATACACCCACTTAATATTTGAAACAACTAAGTAAACAATGTGAAACAGATTTTAAAAATTATTATGGCAGAAACTAAATATGGATGGTTCAATTTTTTTTGGAGATTGGATAGGCCTATATTAACAAAAATAGGAGGGTAAATGCATAGAGAGGATACCGATGAGTATAGCTCTAGCCATCACACAGCCTGCCCTGGGCTCGAGTTGCAGGCATTTCTTCAAGCCTAAAAGACATTATGACAGTTTCAGGAGCACCCAGAGATTGTCTTTGGCTGCATGGTGCCTGGATAATAATAAATCCACTAGAGGAATCCTTTTTGGCTCTCAGGTTCTTTACATTCTTATTATCTCTCTGTTTAATAGGATTTTTAGAGTCCAGATGGTGCTGGCAATAAGGAATTAGAGAACTTTTAGGTGCTCAAATGCTTTTACCAGTATTAAAATTTAAAAAATTCCAGAGACCCAACGATGCGGGAAATGGTGTTGGCAGTCTGAAATCAAAGAAATTTAGATTCATCGCAATTCCTGTTGCTTACGAAATTACGGAACCTTAGATACCCAAAACGGTTAACGTTACTGAATTACGTAAATCTTAGGTGCCCAAAATGGTTTTGGCATTATGGAGTTACAAAAGTCATAGATACCCAAAACGGTGTTGGGGGTATGCATTTGAAACATTTTAGATTTCTAGAGTTGGAAAATATGAGATTAAAAAAACCTTATGTACCTACACTTAAGTAGAGAATATTTTTTCCCTGGATAATTCTACTTCGACCAACGGTGGAGTGACTTTGTTGCAAAATTTCAAAGTTAAATCTATTGTTATTTTGAAATTGGTATTCTGTTTCAGAAGCCCGATGCTTTAATCCCGGATGCACATGTTGGAAACCACCAGCAATTCTCCTTGCTGGGTACATTTTGCTTATCTTCTGTACAGACGGTAATATTTTGTTTTTCATGTTTACATCCACTTGAACCCGTTATGAAGGAACTTTAAAGGTCAAGATGAAGGTGATTTTAGGCCATAGATTAGCTAGCACGCTTCTCGTGCACATGAGACCCACCTTGTGGATGCAAGGAGAGGTTGGAACCAAACCAAACCTTACCAATCTACCTGTGTTGGCTCTGGTTAATTATGTATAAATTGGCCGGACGCAAACATTGAACTTGATATGCTGCCCGGAAGCTTAGGGCTTCATTCAATAAACTGATTTTTGGGGATTGGTGTTTAGTTCCGAGTTAAGGAGCGACAGAGTGACACTTGTTTGGATGCTGTTGTCAATTTGAACTGCACACTTCGTTGAATCTTAATTCAACTGCTTAGTGGCACATTGGATTGATCTCAAGGTGTGATACCTTGCAAATGAGATCAAACCTCTGTAGAAGGCCAGTTTTCTCTCTAACCTAGATGCAGCAGTGTTGGTCCAAATCCAGCACTGTATAACTATAAAACTAGCCATATTCTATCATATTGCAGAGGGATAAGGGAAGAGAGGTAAATAGAATGATGAAAGGATGGTGATGCACCGATATTAGAAATGTTTCTCCCTGCTCATTACAACACAGAGAATCAAGCAAACTACCAAATAGACTTACACAGTTCTCTTTATATCAATTTCTAGAGGCATGTATGAACTATGAAGGTTAGTGTTAGACAAACACCACAAGGGAAAAGATGATCCACAATTAGCTTTTGGCACTTGCGAATAGGTTTAACACATAGAAAACAACAAAACAGTCATTCAACATACGAAGGTAAGGAGGTGATACATAACATATCAGTTCTATTCATTTAGAGGCTTTTAGCCAGTTTACTGTTGCAGAGATGCCAAAATGCATGTATTTGTTAGAGTGATGAGGGAAGAACCCTCTACAACAAGCACTGAAAATGCTCTTATCTGTTTACTAGGCATAGGAGAGAGATAGGGCCATGTGGCAGGGAAGAAACTATAGTTGTGGGTTTGCTAGAGTTTGACACGTCTGTACCCAAAAATAAAATCTACAGGTGTGGAAGTCCTCCCCAAATGGCCTTGCCATACTTGCATTGATGAAAAAGGGGTTGAAGTGCAGAAATCTCCCTAAAAATTCATGGAAAACATGGCCCAAACATGGTCACCTGACAAAAAGGAGGACCTCCAGATGAAAAAGGGATGTGAGCACCACCCTGTGTCATGGATTTGCGCCAAACAACATTAAAATTGTCTACAATGCACCATGGATCGAAAATGAGCAGCTGGGGAGTCATTGCAGCATTCATGGAGTTGTAGAGAGGGTAGGTGTAGGAGGATAATGCCTTTTTGCTTCACCTTGTTATTGTGGGCTTGTTCTTTCCTTTTGCTTCTTTATTGATGATTGGAGGAGACTTAAGAACCTTTTTGGTGGTTCCCAGAACCATCGGAACCACTGACAAACACTTTGAAACATTGATGCTCCTTTCGCTTTTGTTGTCATCTTCTTGCACCTTTGTTGGGGGTTAACTTGGAACCAAGAATGTAAGGAACCTTTGATGTCCTTTCTTTAGTTTTGCCTTGGTGCATTAAACCTTCTTTTTTCTTCTTCTAGGCCACCCTAAGTCCTATCCTTTATTTCCATTTTCCCATCAGAGAGAAGCCAAGAACCGGGAACTTCATCAAAGGTTCTCATGGTTCCAAGAACCATGGGAAGCTTCGACTCTTCCTTGTCTTGTTTTATTTCATACCGCTTCCTTTGTCTTCTCCTTGGCTCCTTTATGTTGGCCTTTTGTTATGCAACCTCTTCACTTGGCTTTGGTCTCGCCTTGTCTTATATCCTACCGCTTCCCTTGTCTTATCCTTGGGTCCTTTCTATTAGCCTTCTATTATCCAACCTCTTCACTTGGCTTTGTCCTCTTCTTGATGGTGCCACTCTTATCTTCTTCCTTCGTTGGGGGAAAACATGTGAATAGGAACTACATGAGGGTTCTAGTGGTTTTAAAATTTTTAGGAACCACTAAAACTCCAGATAAACACTTTCTTTCTATTTGTCGGAGGCTAACTCAAAAATTGGAACCTTGTGAAAGGTTCCAGTGGTTTTAGGAACCATTGGAAGCTCCTAACTCTAGCTTTTTCTTCACACAACTTCCATGGCTTTAGCCAAGGGTTCACTAGGAACCGAGAATCGTTGGTGGTTCCATTGGTATTGGGAACATGTTTGACAAGGTTCTTGGAACCTGACAAAGCTTCAGTTGGCTATAACTTAGCCAATATTTACTCAAAATGCCCTAAATTTGAATTGGGGGCACCCATTTGGACCTTTTATTAGATGGAGGATTGGGACTTTGACTTTGGGGATTGGGGTGTCAAGAATGTGAAAGGGAGCATGTGGAGAAGGAGTGAGGGCCATATGGAGGAAGCCTAATGGCCGAAACCTTGATGAATTAAACACTAAGGCGTTTTAGGCTTGGTGGGGTTTGGGGGTTGGGAGGACGAAGGTAGGTGTGATTGAAAGTAGATGGGAGTATGGAGAATGCCGATGGCTCAAAGCTCAATAAGAGGAACACTTGGTCATTTTTGCGAGGCCTACTTTGAGTGTTGGGGATACTTGATGAAGGGGATTAAAATGTAGTATGGAGGGAGGCGAACCTTAATGGTTTAAAAGGCTAACAAGCACAATTGAATTTCGCTAGAGCAATATATTGGATCTCAGGGCCAATAGAGATGTGGCTTGATAGCATAAGGGTAAGCAAAAGACCAAAAGTCTGAAATCTCTACACAGTCAATTTTTGGGTTTTGCAATCAAAGTAATTGATTAAGGCAAGAACAAAGAGATGTGGCTTGATAGCATAAGGGTAAGCAAAAGACCAAAAGTCTGAAATCTCTACACTTAGTCAATTTTTGGGTTTTGCAATCAGAGTAATTGACTAAGGCAAGAACAAAGAGGGAACATGCAAGGAACAAAGGCACAAGTCATGCAAGTTGGTCCATGTAGGATCTCTAAGGTCGATTATAATTGTTGGACCACAAGGGGGGCATGAAATGACAACATTTTGGTGATCTTTGTGTGATGATTGCTTGCTAATCATGGAAACCAAGGACCTTATCAATTCATTGGGCATAGAGTCACAAGGGGAATTTTTACCCTCGTGGGGTAACATAGACTAATTGCATCAAGAAAGTAAAGTATTCAACAGGAAATGTAAAGAGAACATAGCAGCATTATATTCATATCATAATCATCAAGTACAAGTGTAAATCTGCATCACTATATCCGTGTTTTGCTCAAAGAGAAGAATGCATACATATAATGTTCGAGGGGATGCGAGGCGAACCGTCGCATCCGTGTAACTCCCTCGGACGGCTAACCATCTAACTACCCATTTTCCGGACAAGATCATCCCCCCCCCAAAAGAAAGTCGTCTCCTGACGACAACAACAAAATAGGAAAGATGATGATATACAATAACAAGATAAAAAAGACTAAGAGCTCGGAGGGGGCTGAGAATGCATCCCTGAAGAAGTTGATCTTGCTAACCGTGCTATCTGCTCTCGCAGGGCATACACCTGCTCCGTCTTGGCCTTCAACTGGCTCTCGACCCTTAGTTTGTGTTCCAAGGAAGACTTCACCATAGTAGCTGCCTTTAGGAGTTCCTGCTGTTTGGCATCCGCTGAGGCCTTTGCCAGATCCCTCTCCTAGGTAAGGACAACCCGCTCTGCTGCAACTTGTGTCTCCTAGTCAGCCTTTTCCTTCCGCTGAGTCCACACATACTCATCCATGGCAGCTCTCTCCCAAGTAGCCATCTTGGTGGTCCATTCCTTACGTTGCTCCTCTAAGGATTGCTCCAAACTAATAATGCGAGTGTTCAACACCCGCTAAGCTTCGGACGCCACCCTATGCTTCACCTCATAGGAGTGCTCCATCTGTCGGAATGCATAGTACTGACTTCGGAAGGCTCTCTCCAAATCAGTCACCAAGGCTTCCACCCGACTGGCCAGCACAGGTTCTGTCACCTGCCAAGCCTCCAACATAGCCGGTGTCTTGTGACTAGGCCAATCCCTGCTGAAGCATGAAGCAAACTGGACAGGAGACTATGTCCTCACGAAGGTGAGAAGGCGCTGCAAGTCCGCTGCCTCATCCTCGAGTGCCTGCCCCTGTGCGCTCGCTACCATCTCCTGACCTCGGGTCACTACCTCTGTCCAGAAGGCCTCCATGTCATTCCTCCGCCGTGGCTGACTAAAAGCTGCCATCCCTAGCCTAACCGCGCTATCCCTTGTCTCCTCCTACTGTTCCTCAGAAGACAACATGATGGGTACCTCCACTTGTACCTCTTTGGCTACCAAAACTGTCTCCTTTGGTCGAGGGGAGAACCTCACAGGTTCCTCTACCGGTGTCATGTCAAACATGGTAAGCCACTCCTTCATTGAAGCCTGCCGTGTGATGCTGGTATTGGCCTCCCGGGACTGGCTGTCCATACTCTGCCCCGCCCTCTCTTCTGGGTGCTCCAACTGGTCCTCCTTTGCTAACTGGCCGGGTAGCATTTCCAGCATAGGTAAATCGGGCAAAGCCATCTCCTCTGCAGTAGGGTTATCCCCATCTCTCTTGGCCGTGTGTGCAACTGGACTCAACACCACTGGTGCCCTCGGTTGCTCGAACATCGGAATGGAAACCGCAGTAGGTAAGGCAGTGGCCAGGGCCGGTGTAAACTAAATATCCCTGAGCTGTGGTGGAGTGAACAGTACCAGCCGTGGTGCTGACTCCACCGCCAACTCCATACAGCTATGGCCGTTAGTTTGGGAGGAACTGCTACCACCAAACGATGTGGGCTCCCGGCCAGTGTCGACATCTTGGGACTCTGTTTCCGGCTAACGTTTCCTCTTCGATCCTGCCGGGACCTCTCCAATATCCAAGTAGTGCCATACAAAAATTAGTGGTTCATCCGGAGATATGACACTCTTCGACTTCACCACTAACTTCACTTTTGGGATCTGCAGCTGCGTGGCCTCCAAAAATAGCCCAATGGCATAATGTGGCATATAGAAGGTACGATGTTGCAGGGTCTTGAAATCATACATCTTGTGAGCAAGCAGTGTCGCCCAGTCGTACAATGTACCATTCAAAATACCACACATCAATGGAATCTGCGTGATGGTGATGTCCGAGGCTCTGTTGGCACTGGTAAGCCGACTTTTAATGACATCCATGATGCACCGCCAGTGTCCTTCGACATTGTTAGCCCTCTTCAAGCCTTTCCCTGCTGTTGTCTTTGCCAATGCTTTTACTTGATTAGGCGTGATGTTTCCTGCAACCCTTCGTATCCACATTTCCTTAACCTCGTGCGTCAACTTTCGGGCCCTGGTGTCAATCTTTTGCCCCTTCTTCCTTGGAATACCAAAAACTCTGGTGAAATATGCCGCATGAAATGACACTGGAAGATTGTGTCCCAGGTAGTGGAACGTGTTGGTAAGGGAAAATGTGTCAAAGCTTTCTATCATTTGGCGCAACTGGGGCTCGAAATCTTTTATGCAAAACAAGGGTATCTGAATGGCCCAATGGACTCCTGCGTGTTTGAGACTGTCTTTCACCATGTCATCCTCAGGCGTCTCATGACACCATTTTCTACACTCCACGCCATTCAAGCCCTCAAATGTAATATTCTGTGTAGTCACGACCTCCTTCAGGTCTGCTGCTTTCTTCTTGGAGCTCCCAGCATCCATGGCTTTCTTATCCATGTTCTTCAACTGTTTTCTCCAACTCCACTTGCCAGCCGAATCCATAACTGTTTCTTTAATTCTTCCTCTTCAGATCTTTTTAAATAAAATATTTAATGTTGTACTGCTGGCTGCCGTACAAACACTTGTATTTGGAAACCCCTAACTGACAACAACCTCCAAAATTTTGCCTTCACCACCGTATGACACCGTATGGTTGTTGCAATTCCTGGCTGCGTGCGTGTCTTCTTCCTGTTCCGAATGGTAGCTTGGCGTATCTTTTCCCTGCTGTTAGTGCTGCCCTCTCTCCTTTTTTTAAAATGGTGGCCTTCATCTCTTTTCACGCAGTGGCTTTTATTTCCTTTCGATGGCCTTTACCCTTTCCGCACGGTGACCCTTCTCTTCCTTGCGATGGTGACTTGCCATCGCCGGTGGACATGCCACCGTCGTTGTGGCGTCTTCCCCTTCGTAGAGCTCTGTATGTGCATCGTCGACCTCTGGGTTAATCTCACCAACTGGTAGGCCCATAGTGCCCATATGCCATCCAGTCCTTCCTTTCCTGAGTATGTCTAGGCAACGACGCCAAATGTTTACCCTCGTGGGGTAACAGAGACTAACTGCATCCAGAAAGTAAAGTATTCAATAGGAAATGTAAAGATAACATAGCAGCATTATATTCATATCATAATCATCAAGTACAAGTGTAAATCTGCATCACTATATCCGTGTCTTGCTCAAAGAGAAGAATGCATACATATAATGTCCGAGGGGATGCGAGGTGAACTGTCGCATCCGTGTAACTCCCTCGGACGGCTAATCGTCTAACTACCCATTTTCCGGACAACAGGGAATGACAACTGAATAGGGCTTACCCAAAAACACAAAACAAGACACAAGCTTTGTAGGCTTGCACTTGGAGGGAGATGACAAAACCTAGGCCATGCATTCCCTTAAGGAGAATACACAATGTGCAACAACACTTCTTGGAAAATAGCAACAACTAAACTAATATGTACATGATTTTGTACAAGCCACCTCAGAAAAAAGGTTTGGGGTGAATTCTGTTTATTGGGATTGGAAGAGCTTCACCAGAAAGCTTGGGGAGATGGCATGCAGTGGCCTCCTTGTAGCTAGTGATGACATATAAACCACTCTAAATGGCATCAAACTTGGCATGCCTTCTAGCCTTGGCCTTGTTTGCACCCCACTTCAGTACCAAGCCCCCTTCCTAGAACACTTTGTTGATAGCCTTCTTGTCAAAAATATTCTTGACTTGCGATTGGTGAGTCTCAAGGGTATGGATGGCCTTGCTCCTGATTTCTTGTAACTCCATTAGCACGACCAACCGTACTATCATGGCATCATGTTTAGCTAATTCCAACGATTGTGCTAACTCAAGAGAAGACAATTCTGGTGATAGTGGCAGCCTTGCTTCCTTCTCGTAAACCAACATGAAAGGGGAATTGCCAATAGCTCTCTTTGGAGTGATTCTGTCAGTCCAAAGAAATGTCTTGGGCTTACTATGCCAACTCTTGATTATCTTGATCATGATTTTGTTGCTGGACTCAACTAAGCTATTACCTTGAGGGTAATAATTTGGTGAGGTTTTCAAGTATAGACCATGTTTGATTGTCCATTCATTGATTTGAGTGCCAACAAAGGCTTTGGCATTATCATATATGATAGTCCAGGTGGCATCAAGCTTGGTCACAATTTCATCTAGGAATTCTAGAACTGAAGCCTCAGTAGCATACTTCAATGCAACTGCTTCGGTCCACGTGGTGAATTAGTTGTAGCTGCTAAACTCCATTTTTTACCAACACTAGATGGTGAATTTATCATGCCAATGAAATCCAACCCCCTTTGTGCAAATGGCTAGTCTGCTTGAATGGGATGAAGAGGTAGAGCAGCAAGCCTTTGCTTTCCAGAAAGAAAGCACATTTTTTTTGTAGTTTTTCACCCATCTAGAAATGTCATCGAATAAGGTTGGCCCACAATAGCCAGCCCTTGTTACCATAATAGTAGTGTTCCTTGCAGAGAAATGGTCACCCGAGGAGCCATCACAGAATTCTTCCAATATTCTATTGACCCGATTGTGTTCAATGTATCTGAGCAACACTCCATTAAAATCCTTCTCGAACAGTATGCCGGCCCCCAAGGCATAGGGGATGGACTGCAACCTGAAACACCTCCTCTTTGTTTTGTTCAGACCTAGAGGATAGCTACCTTCCTAACAAAGGTAGTCATATCATTCACCCTAACTATATTTGATGTCAACGTTACCTGGTTCGTCACCCTGGAGCATAAGGGCAGCTTCTGCAGGAGATTCAAATGCTGAGACATGCTGTTCACATAACCCCTTGCCTCTCACAATCTTGGTGATCTTGATCTCTTCATCATATCCCACAACTTTTGTGTTCCACTCAGCTCATTTCTCATTGATATCCCTACTTAAAAGGAATTCCTTGACACTAGGACCATCAACTGGATCTTGTCGTTGGGTAGCATATGTCTGAACTTCTTTAGTGCCCGACCACAGTAAGCCCCTATTTCTCCACATAGCTGTATTTGAAGTCATAATTCTTAAACTCTTCACTAAAAAAGGCAATGGGCTGCTCTAAGTTGTCATCATTCAACTATCTTAGAACAACTGAGATCCTTGATTTGCTGCCAAAGGTGTGAAGGATGAAATCCTTGTCATAATTTGGGTTGGCAAGATTAGGGGCTTGTGTGATTGATTGCTTGATGGCCTCAAAACTAGCCTTTCCTTATTTTGTCTAGCTGAACACCATGTTCTTTAGCATTCAAGTGAGAGGTTTTACCATGGTGCCAAGATTAGGAATGATCTCTTCACAAAGTTGATTCTTCCAAGGAAGCTTTGCAGTCTTTTCTTACGCTGGGGGGGAGGGAATAGATAATGGTCTCCACCCTTTCGGGGTCAATGGTGAGACCCTCCTTAGAAACTATGCGTCCCAGTAATTTCTTTTGGTCTGTGTCAAACACACATTTGTTTGGATTTACGGATACAACATACTCCCTGGACTTTTTGAAGACCTGCTCAATATGATCAAAATGATCATTTGTGTACTTTGAGAAATCTGTGATGTCATTAAGGTAGATTAGCACAAACTCTGCTAGAACACCCTTGGAAGCCATGCTCATTACCCTCTGAAAGGTCACACCAGCATTGGTCAGCCCGGAAGGCATTTTATAGTAAGTATATGTTCCACACTTAGTGATGAAGGCTGTTCTGTGTTTGATAGACGCCTGGACAAGAATCTGATTGTAGCTTGAGTAGCCATCCGAGAAAGAAAACCTTTTTGGGTCACTTCACCTTTTTTTGATTCTGTTCCATGGAAGGGAGGGGATAATGTTCCTTAAGGGAGGCCCTATTGAGATCTCTAAACTCTACACACAGTCATCTTCCCATTCTTCTTCCTCATAGGAACTAGGTTTGCCACCCAAGAAGAATGCTTAATGGGAAAAATGTTCTTCTATGAGTTTAGTCAACTCCTTACTCATCACTGGCTCAATCTTGGTTTTCACAAGCCTTTGTTTATGCTTGGTAGGCATTGTATTTGGGTTTAGCTCAATGGTATGTTGAGCTAGGCTTGGGTCAAAACACTTTAGGTCTTCATAGGTCCATGCGACTACATCATTATAGTTTTGGCAAAGCTCAAGAAAGGTTTGTTGTTCAGGTTCGAAGCAGACCTTTACCAAGTTTAATGATTTTCCCTTTGCTATAACAATTCACTTGTAATCACCTTTCTTTGCAACCAAGTTCATCTTTTTATCCTTCAACTAATTATTAGTTTTAAATATACCTTCTAGGGTGATGATACCCTTAGGCAATTTGTTGGTATTGAGTTGCATAATTTAATTTCCATATTGGTCTTGTAGCATAAATTATTTTTTAGCAGAAAATTTTGCTTCATTCTGCAGGAAGTTGACAATTTGTTGGACATTCTCAAAGACCTGCAATTCACCTGGTTATCTGGAACCACAGGCCTTACAAAGATTCTAATGTGCTCCCTCTTGTCTACAATATATGATGGTATGTCAAATTGAGCACCAATTGCTGCAACTCTGTCAGCATGCTTGTTTTGCCCTCTAGGAATGGTCTGGATACCAAATCCCTCAAAGCCTTCAATTAGATCCCTAACTCTGTTTTTGTATGATTCGAGTAGATTGTTCTTAGTTGTGCCTTGAGCGCTAATTTGATTGGCAACTAGCTGACTATCTCCAAAGGCTTGTAATATTTTGATCTTTCTATTCTGTGCAAGTTGTAGGCCTTGGATTAGAGCTTCATGCTAAAATACATTCTTGGTGCAACTAAATTGAAGCCTAAATGAGAAGTAATGTTTTTCTTTGTTGGGAGACACCAACGGTACACCATCACCAGCACCATTTTTTATTTTATGAACCATGAAAAAATAGTTGCCACAACCCCTCTATATTTTCTTGAGCTTTCATGAGATTGGAGATAGGAGTAACCTCATGTATGCAATAGGTGCCTAACCCAGTCTCTTCTGCCTCATTATATGGGTCAAACTAAAAAGTATTTCCTCATTCATCCAACAAACAATCAGGGACTTCTTCCAGAGAGTAGCAGGTTCATAAATAGTACACTCTTCCCTCTCATTGTTTAATGTGCAATTCATATTTATTGGGCTAGGTGTATTGGGTTCAATGTGATCTTTTGCGACGAGTATTGCTTGGGCGGTCACTTTTGTACTATATCTGCATTGGGGTCAATCAGAAAATAGGTACCCTCTGATTTTGATAGTGAATTCCCTAGACTAGTAGATGGCAAAGAAGGCAGGCAAGTCTATGACCGATATATCTTGCAACATTGTGCAACATAGACATGCATGCGGGGTCAATTTTAAATCCTCAGTGACCAATAGTAACTTAATAGTAGTGCCACCAATTGTACAACTCCCTTGGACACAAGTTTCTATTTAATGCCAAGGAGATTAGCTACCTTCTTGGGCATGGTAGAGCTACTAGACCCCAAATCAATCATACAATTGCGGACTAGATGGTCTCCAATAATCAGTCATATAAAAGGGAGGTGGCTTACTTATTTTACTTAGATTCCCTTCCTCATTGGGTCGAACTAGGCTGGTTGGAGCTATTATCCCTTCCTGACTACATTTCATTTGTCTTATTAATGCCTTGCAAGGCTTCTTGTAGCAAATCCTTTTGAGATGGGATGGTCAGAGCCTCGCACATGGTAACGTTCAGGTTTTCCTTCATTTGATAGACAATATTAAAAGGATCATCACCAACCTTTGAGGAAAACTTAGGAATAACAGGATCCAACTTTGTTGATTTGCTAACCTGAGGTTGATCTTGTAATTTGTTACCCTTGCTAACAGTCTGGTTTGGCCGTAGCAAAATTCTCCTACTTGCTGTACTTGCTTATGCAGTCTCTGGAAATGGTTGGGAAGTTGATGCCCAAGCAACTGTGGAAGATGTTCCATGTTAGCCATAGTTTAGTCAATAATAATACTTAATGCTTTGGTTTGTCATGGCAATGTAATTGGCAATGGTTCTTGGGCAGTTGTAGGAACCGACGGTTGGTATGCTTAACCAACTATTGGTATGCTCAACCAACTGTTGGGTGCTTTATATATTTATATTGGCACTAAGAATGGGTTACTTTTTTCAAAAACATTACATGGAATAAAATGATACATTTTTTTGCCATTATTATATGTAATGTGTTAATGCTAAATTGTTGTGTTATTTATGTTCTTCTAGGATCTCTTTGTTTACTCTGTGTAAAACCATATATCCCGTAGGGAGTAAACATTTTGGCGCCGTTGCCTAAATGAACCTGTAGGTCTGAGGAAAGGCAAATAGGTGGGATGACAGAATAATGGGCTGCACCTTCAATCAGCAAATACTAGTGACTGGTAGCGACACTGAGGACAAGAAGGAAGAGACCCGAGAAGATTAGTTGATGGAGGATTTGGTTCACACTTGGGAAGTCTCGGTTGATTAGTACGTGCAGTGGGAGGCTTGGGAGAGAGCGGTCCCGACTGACACAATACATGCTGAACTCACGGTGCACACTTTAGTGTATGATTTTTTGGGAAGCCTTCCAAGATTGTTGACTCACAACTTGATTGAATTCCAAGAATGACGAGAGGAGAGGCAGCGAGAGCAATGTAGACAATAGATACTACAATGGTACAAGGACAAGAACCAGAGGGAGGAGCAGCGTGACACAAACAAACGCTGCACCTTCAACAATTACACTAATTAATACCCCTTCTGCCAAACAAGGATAGGAGACGTACTAGGAGAGAGATAGAAGAAGAGAGAGAAGGAGAAGCATCTGTGAGGAGATCTCTCCGAATCAAGGAGCAGAGTGAGGCAACGACGGTTGTAGAGAATTGCCAAGGAATCTCAAAGCCCACCACGAAGTAGAAGCCGGCGTAGTGGGAGGCAGAGGCCTACTGGTAGGGAAGGCAACACACAACCTACCAGGCAAGAGTGGGAGGAGATTGCCAGAAACCCACCCACCCCCAATGAGGTGGGAGAGGACCTTGTCGACAAGGCAAGCAATCCTTTAGTATGAGCAGTGACCGACGAGGAGAGTTTAGAGTTTGACTCCGTATGGAGCAAATTGTCTGTGCCCTCCGCATGTTACAAAGACGACGAGGAAAGGAACCTCTGAAGGGAGGTAGCGGAATTATTTGAAAACACCCTATTCGGCATTGAGAATCTAGTCATATTAGAGGAACCAAGGATAGGGGGGCGAGAACCAAAAATTCGGGGGAGAAAGGAGTATCGGTACGAAGGAGGTGATCAAGGTGTGAACGACGCCGGTGGATGGGTTGAGTGCTTGTGTGTCTCCGAGGGTGGAAGTGAAGCACAAGTATGCAGAGAAAGAGCCACTCTACACGAGTCTGACACGCATGGTGCCAACTGAACCAGAAAGATGATAAACACCCTAGAGAAGCGAAAACATGAGACAAGGAAAGAATGAGACCTTATGGGCCTACAATCGTAGGTTGAGAGAACTACTTGGTAAGTTGGAAAACTAGCCAGCCGATGGGCTGAAAAAGAGGTGGTTTATCGAAGGACTGATTCCTTCTTTGCGGAAGAAAATGAAAGTGGTACCTCCCTCTTCCTTCACTGATGCCTTAAACAGGCAATGGATATCGAGAGTGAGAACAAGACGTCCTAAGAGAAGAAAAAGGCCAGCGATGATGACAGTACGGACAAAAGCACTGGTGGAGAATCTAAGACTGTACAAGCCCTCAGAAGGGACATGATGCAGATGGTGAAGGAGATGAGAGTCGAGAAAGAAGATACCAAGGATGACAAGGAATTGTGGTGTACTGACTACAAGGTCGAGGGCCACACAAAGGTGAATTGCCCAAAGAAGTCCTTCTGCGACATCTACCAAGTACTAGGACACTCCATTAAGGAGTGCCCATACAACCTGAAAGCTAGGAGCACCCAAGTGCTCTTCACCCAAGGGGAGTAGGCAACTCCACCAACCACACCACCCAAGCCAACTGCCAACTACAAACTCTAATGCCTCGTCGGGTGGATATCATAATAATCGGTGAGGGAACAACAACAACAATAATAGTAATAACAATACACCTAGAAGATGGATCTAGTATGATGCAAAGGGGCTACCCATGATACAATGCCAAAGATGCAATGAGTGGGGTCACTTTGTACGAGACTGTTAGAGTGGGCAAGGTGGTGGAAGTTTGTTGTGCAAATAGTGTGGTCTAGGACCACGAGGAGATCGATTGTTCCAAGCAAAAAGGGGTAAACATGGTAGACATAAGAAACCCAGAGGAGGAGGTGCTAGCAATCACCAGGTTGCAGGCCAAGAAGGTGACATACCCTGATCCCCGTATAGAGAAGGAAAGGCTGAAGGAAGCAAAGGCCAACATCGAACGAGCAATGGAGGAACGAAGAATGTCACATGACATTGCAGCACTCCCCTGTGGTTGGAGTAAAAAAGGAACAGTATGCAGTAGATGTTCCAAGCCACCGTACCTGGACGGGTGTTTGACCTTATGGAGACCATGCCACAATTGAAGGTGGCCATTACCAACGTAGTTGGTAACAAAACAGGCGATCTAGACATTGGCAAGCCAATGGAGGGACAGAGAGACAGTCCCACCACAGATTTGATGTTGCTGGCGGTTGGTGTCGGGAGGACACTGGCTGCGGTAGAAATGGAAATAATGGGACAAAGACTAACAAACACTATAGTGGATGGAGGATCCAACGTAAATGTATTGCCAGAGGAGACCTGGAAAGTCCTCGACAAGATGACACTTTGGCCGCCAACCTTCCATTTGGTGGGTGCCGACGAACATAACACCAAGCCAATTGGAACACTCATGGCCTAGAAGGTAATCATTGGTACCCAACAATTTTTCTTGGACTTCATGGTCATTTTGTTGGTGTACAATGCCCTTCTTGGAAGGGGCTGGCTGATCATAGCAAAGGAAAACCACAATTGGAAGAACACATTCTCTCTCTCTCTCTCGAGAGTGACAGAAGGAAGTACATAATTGACTTGCAAAACCAGGCAATCAACCAGGAATTGGCATCGGACTCAGAGTCTAAATGAGGAGAATTTTACACGGAAGGAGGGATGGAACCCAACAATGAGGGAATACTGGAATTGGGAAATTGTTCAGAGGATGAGACTAGTTCCCTCAACGGGCTGTTTCATTGGCAAATGGAAGACTATGAAGTCTTCCTCCCGGACTGTAATATGTTGGAAATTGAAGGAGGGACGGAGAGTGACAATTTTCTTCTCTAGTATGTCGAGTACAAGGAAGGCGTGGCAAGGGTGGATGACACACTTGCCCATCGGTTCAAGAGGGACAAGGCAGTTAAGTATGAAGAATTGGGGAGGAAGCAAAAAGTTGAAGCAAAGGAGGAAAGAAGCAAGAAGGCTATAAAAATGAAGAAAAAGCATCCATGGAAAAATTCAAAAATTCAAAGGAAAGTGTACAAAGGTGGAGCAAGGATGCAAATGACCACAAAAAGAGGAAGAATTAAAAGGAATGCCATTTTGTAAAGAATTAAAAATCAAGAAATTTAAAAAATTAAATGTCAAGAAGAGTGAAATAAAGAAGAAAAGAAATGGAAAAATAAAAAAGAGAAAAATAATGGTCAAAAAGTTGATGTCAGAATTTTTTAAAAAAACAAAAGGGAAATAAAATTAAAGATAGGAAAAATAAAAGGGGGTGCTATAGAAAAATAAAAGAATTAATCTTCCTTATGAAGAAAAGGTGTTTTATTCAAAACTTAACCCTCAAGGGTATCCATAAATTGTCCGGAGAACAAATCATTTTGCAAAGGCAAGAGGGAAGATGAGTGGAGGATGAACCAAAGAGAAGAAAATTGTAAGTTTGCAAGCAAATACCATACGGATTCCAGTTGTACAAGAGGGTGGGGATTGCAACTCAGGTGTGGTCATACAGACACCAGTCGTGCGAAGAGGTAGAGACAAGGCAGTACGTAGGGATCACCATACGGTGTTCTAGGAGTGTCATCATATGACTATTGGAAGCATCACCATGCAAGCATCGTACGATCAAGACAATACACCATACGATCAAGGCAAGACACTGTATGACCAAGCTAATTGAAGGGGAGGATCAAAGTGATGTGTATCAAAACTCAATTGTACATCCATCACTGTATGGCTCGAAAAGACCATTGAACCATTTGTATGAGTAGAAGCTACTGTACGGTCCGTACAAGATGAGCAATCAATCACCATCTGACAATTGCAGCCGTACAACACAGTAGTATTGGAGAAGGGTACCGTATGATGCCAAGAAAAGAACGTACCACAACAAGGAAAAGTGGGGACACTACAACCACAAGGAAGGAGAGGTGTATGACAGGAGAGAGATTGCTCGAGCCACGGTGAAGGGTAGCTATGGCAACCCTAGTATAGGTAGTTATGAGATCAAGTATAAAGCTAGAATTGGCAAGAAAAAACATTACAAATAGGTATGGCCACTTCAAGAAGTAAGAAGAAAATACAAGGAAAGGTGCAAAAAGATGAGCTACTGACTATGCAGACCCTTACATTCGAGAGAGTGACTGGTAGTCTAGGATATGGTGAGAAAGCACTTTGGACAACCACCAAATGAAGGACTCCCTATGAAAGACGGAAGTAGACAGAATTTTTTTTATGCCAATATTTAATCTTCAGGAGTTTGAGCTAGTATTGTGGTCCATGGTTGCCAGATATGACCATCATACACACAAGTTGATAATAAGGTACTTCGATCATACAGCGGTAGTTTCATTTTTGCGAAAAGAATTCACAAAAGTTTTTGGGATGCCATTGAAGGAATCTTCTGCGATGAAACCCTCATCGAAAATGTCCTCTCAAGAGAAGGAACTATTGCTTAAGTTGGTGTGCAAGCCCAACCTTTCCCCACCAGAATGGGATAGTTTGTGGAGTAGTAACAACAATTGGGGATTGAAGAAATCCTTTGTCTTCGCCGAGTGGAAATGCATCATGGACTTGGTGAAGAGCAAGCTTACAGGAGCTAGCTTGGTGTCGGATATTTCCATAAGGATGGTCAAATTGATGAATGGCCTTAGGAACGAAAAGGTATACAACTAGGGATAGGTATTTGATGAATGGCCTTAGGAACGAAAAGGTATACAACCAGGGATAGGTATTATTAGAATGCATAAAGGAGTTTCTTCATCTTAGACATAAGTGATGCAGGAGCATCCTGGGTGTAAGAGCAATCTTGCATCACCCAAAAAAAAAAATATTTCTATTTTTATATTCAGTAAGGGTTATTTTGTGCAGAGCTGCTATTTATGGAAAGTTACTATTTTTTTGGTAATTTTCGTATGTGCTCAGTGTTGTCGGGATAATTGTATGTGCGGGTTATTATGTTAGTAAAGTATTATGTTACTCTCGGTCGTTAGTGACCGAGAGGTTAGACAGTTATGTCACGACGCTTCGGTCGTGGCCCTTCGGGTACTTTATATACCCTCTCGGAGGATGGAGATGGGGGAGATATATTATTGTATGATCATTACGATGTAAAGGTACTTGCCAGTTTGGAATGATTAATGAAAGTATTTGTTATTCTCTAATATATTCTGTGTTTATTATATTTCCTGTACTATGTCTGTGCAATACTAAGTTTACCCGCAGTGGTAAACATCTGGCGCCGTTGCCTAGACGTACTCGGGAAGAGAAGTAAGAAAAGGATTTATGCCCAATGTTTTAAATAAAGATAGGAATAAACAAGTAAGAAATGACGAAGAGGAGGTCGCACACACGGCTCTGATCTCCGCACAGCAGCGTGAACGTCGCTATAGACTAAGGCAACTTGCCAAAGACCAGCTTGCCGGAGGGTTGCCCAAAGGGGACCTCGGAAGTGGTACGGAGGGTGCAGAAGCCGAAGAGGAGTTCACTTCTCCGGAACGGAGAGTGCGGAGTCGGGAAGAGTTACTTGAGGAGACACGGGCGAGAAGAGCCTTTCTCCAAGAGGAGAGAGTACGGTTTGAGGTGGGTCTCCGTACACCAGGGGCGGAGAACCAAACCGGCGGAGAGGGTGATACTGTAAAGGGTGGCACGAGCGCACCAGCAGACCCTCCGTTGGAACTGAGAACCCCGCACAGTACGGTCCCATCGCAACTGCCGCAAGGGCAAGTGCCACCAGCCCAGAATACTCACAGCACTCAGGGAAGTACGGGTACAAGGGGTACTGGCGCGCCGCCTCCACCGCGGCCAACCATGGCGGTGAACAAGCAGAAGTTACCAAAGTTCACGGGACAATCGAAGGAAGATCCAGTTCGGCACTGCCGAACGTGCGAAACTATATGGACTGCGCACGGGGTAACTGACGAGAATGAATGGATCCGCCAGTTCCCTGCAACACTGAGGGAAGGTGCCATTGATTGGTACTCGGATGTTGACAAGACGAGCCTGACGACATGGGACCAGGTCAAAAAGGCCTTCCAGACAGAGTTTCAATTGTTAAGAGATGATAATGAGATATTAGCGGAAATCTACAACACTAAGCAAGCAAAGAATGAGTCCGTCCGTGCGTACGGACGACGACTCAAAGAACTCATCGGGAAGATGGAGTCGGCCCCAGCGGACGAACTGAAGAAGAGGTGGTTCGTAGAGGGACTCAAAACCTCCCTACGAAAGAAAATGAAGATAGTTCCGCCTACTTCGTACAGTAATGCATACAATCGAGCAATGGATTTAGAGAGTGAGTGTAAGACCTCTAAGAAGACGAGGTCATCTTCTGATGATGACTCGGAGACTGAAAGCAGTGAGGATGGGTCGAGCAAGAAAGTGCTCGCGTTGCAAAAAGACCTTGAAAGAATGATGAAAGAACTCAAGGCCGCCAAGGGAAGTACCAGTAAGATAGAAGAAGATACGGTGTGGTGCACGGACTGCAAGGAAGCAAGCCACACAAAAGGTTCTTGTTCGAAGAAGGCTTTTTGCGATATCTGCCAAATCGCAGGACATTCCACTAAAGAATGTCCCTACAACCTGAGGGCGAGAAATCAACAAGTGCTCTATGCACAGGAGCAACCTTCCACGTCTGGTACCGGCGGACAACAAAATGCTCCATCATCCGGCGGGTATGGAAACAACCGACGGGGAGGCCGAGGCAATGATGAGAACAAGCCGCGGGTCCAGTATGACGTGAAGGGGAGGCCCATGATACAGTGCAGAAGTTGTAACCAATGGGGACATTATGCCCGTGACTGTCAGAATGCGGCTACCGCTCCACTAAAACTGTGTCGGTGGTGCGGACCGGGGAACCATGAGGATGCTAATTGTCCGAAGCCCGGCTGCAACATCCTGGACATGGAACGAGGGGGCACGGAGAAGGTCCTGGCAATCACACGCGGGCAAACAAAGAAGGCCACATATCCTCACCCTCCGACAGAGAAACAAAGGATGCTCGAGGCGAAGGCTGAGATCGCGAAGGGTATGGAGGACCGAAGGGACTCCACAGATGCCGGCATTTCTACTCGAGCAATGGCCGAACAAAATATTTTAAGGCAGATAATGCAATTGGAGGTACCAGTAAAGGTCAAGGACCTATTGGAAACGATGCCGCATCTCAAAACGGCTCTATTCCTTGGGCAAAACATTCCAGCAAGCACGGTTGAACAAATGGAGATCCCGGGCGGCTCTGCAGCCGACCCCATGACGCTATCGATAAATAATGGGCGGAATCCCGCAGTGGTGGAGATGGGTATTTTGGGTACCATCCTCACGAACACGATCGTAGACGGTGGATCCGGGGTGAACGTTCTACCGGAAGAGACTTGGAAAAGCCTCGGGAAGCCAACACTGTGGCCGCCGACCTTCAACCTACTTGGGGCCGACCAGCACGGCATCAAGCCCCTTGGTACTCTAATGGCACAACAGGTAACCATCGGGACCCAACCATTCATCCTCGACTTCGTAGTAATTCCCCTCAAGCAGAAGGGGTATGATGCCATCCTAGGGAGGGGGTGGCTGGTGACCGCCAGAGCCAACCATAACTGGAAAAAGAACATCCTATCAATTGAGAAAGGGGGAAGGAAGTTTGTAATAGACCTTGCAACGCAGATGGTTGGAGAAGAAATGGCATCCTCCTCCGATTCAGAATCAGATGACGGAATAGACGGAGGGGAAGAAACCATGGAGCCCAATGCCGAAGGGATACTGAAAGTGGAGGATGATACAGATTCGATGGACGGTCTATTCCACTGGCAGATGGGCGATTATGAATTATTTCCGCCATCCTGCAACATACTGAAGATTGAGGAAGCCCAAAGTGAGTTCCTTCCAGAAGATACAATATACCGAGAAGGGGAAGTCCGGATGAAAGAGAGCCCAGCACATGAGTTTTGGAAGGAGGAACCCGTCTGGTACAAAGAAGAAAAGTTGAAAAAAATAAAAATAAATCTTGGGGATGAGAGAAATTTGAAACCCATCGTTATGGGAGACAACTGGAATCCTGTGTGGAGGACCGCAGTCTTCAAAATCTTGATTCTCCTTCTTCTTATGTACGGGCAAGAGGCCGTGGTCCCTGTAGAATTTATGGTTCCAAGCCTTTGGATGGCCATTGAAAATGGACTTGGCCACAAGGAAAGCTTGAGGGAATGGTTGCACAATGAGATTAAGCAAGGAACATTTCGGGAAGTTGCTCACGATAGGGCTGTCAAGTTATGGACTCTCGATGAACGGATACATGACGCCATCAACAGGACCAAATTGAAACCTTCCCTGGAGAGGATGGACCAGAGAGGAAGGACAGAGCAACCGAGAGGATCGAAAATGACTCGAGCGGTCATGCAAGCGACCCGAGAGCCATCCGTACGGGCGACCAGAGAAGCCTTCGGACAAGAAATTGAAAAACACCCGTATGGCTATGCATGACCGTACGGCGGAGGGGAAAAAAAATAAAAATAAAAAAAAATAAAAAAAATTCGAAAAAGTGAAAAAAAAAAAAAAATTGAAAAAAAAATGAAAAAGTAGAAAAAAAAAAAAATGAAAAAAAAATAACATGTCCGTACGGTACCGTACGGCATGCATGTTGGCACCGTACGGTACATGTACCAATGGATTTTTAAAGGACTACGGCTTTTTTTGCAATTGAAGCCGGAGACATAAACCTGTGACCGTACATAGCAAAGGAGGTACGACCGAACATTGTAGAGGGTCGGAAATTGTGACCGTACGGCAATAAATGAAGGCATTCAACTAGACTGTACGGCCACCTTGCTGCGGGTTTCAAATTCCGTACATTGCCGTACGGGTGGAAGAAAAGCATGAGTTTCCTTGTTTATGAGTCTGTGGCCGTATGGCTCGTGCAGGAAGGTTAGGGAGCATACCGTACGGAAAGGACACGAAGCATACCGTACGGAAAGGACATGAAAGGCAGATAAAGACGAGGATGCCATATAGTTTCATTAAGATTTTCGTACAGTAAGCGGGACGAGTGTAGGATAAGCGTATGGCAGCTTCTATTGGAAGATTAAAAAAACAAAAACAAAAAACGACCACAAATAAAAATAGTTCAAAATGAAGAATGAATGGTACCGAAGGGACGAGCATGAGTAGGTGGTAAGGGAAACATAAGCAGTTTGCAAAAAAGAGCATGGGATTAGAAGAAAATCACAAAAATGGTGTGTTTCATAGACTTTGTAGGTGCTAAATTGGTCTTAGCGGCGGGGGCGCTGCCCCTCGACCCCGCCCTGTACCGCGACAGGGAGCGCGTCTGGGGCTCTGCCCCAGAACCCCGCGGGGGCGCTGCCCCTCGACCCCGCTGGGGGCGTTGCCCCCTAGACCCCCAGTCGGTTTAGTTATCAGTCCCTGGAGAGTGTGACCAGTTGATGAGACCGGGAGCTGCTGCAGGCATGGAGCATCTGTATGTCAAAGGTGGAGAAACCACTGGAGCAAGCCTTTTGAGAGGGGTATTACGCTTTGAGGCACTCGGAGTAGGTGTTGGCTAGACGAGAGACTGTCGTGGTGGATGCACAGAGAGCTCGGGAGGAGCTGACCACCCAGTTGGAGGCAGTAGAGCGATACTTGGCTCAGCGTACCCAGGAGTTAGAAGCAGAGAAGGCAGCACGGGTGGCTATTGAGGTCAGATTGACAGGAGAGACAATATTGTGTTAGCTGACACTACAACTGAAAAGTATGTTTGGGAGACAAGTTTGGTGCAGGCACGGGAGGAATGTGATGTGATGGAAAAAGAACTACGAAGCAGCATTGATGGGGAGGGCGACACTTCAGCTTTTTCAGGGACGCCCTCCGCCCCTTCTCTTCAATGATTTCTTATTCTATGTAGTGTATTTCATCTCCTTGTTGTTGGGAGTCGCCGGAGACGACTTTGTTTTTTTGGGGGGATGATGTTGTCGGGATAATTGTATGTGCGGGTTATTATGTTAGTAAAGTATTATGTTACTCTCGGTCATTAGTGACCGAGAGGTTAGACAGTTATGTCACGACGCTTCGGTCGTGGCCCTTCGGGTACTTTATATACCCTCTCGGAGGATGGAGATGGGGGAGATATATTATTGTATGATCATTACGATGTAAAGGTACTTGCCAGTTTGGAATGATTAATGAAAGTATTTGTTATTCTCTAATATATTCTGTGTTTATTATATTTCCCGTACTATGTCTGTGCAATACTAAGTTTACCCGCAGTGGTAAACACTCAGAATGATCTGATTTCTTTCTTGGAGGTTCACTTTGGTCATATAAGTCTGCCAGTAAAGTTTCATTTCCAGATCAAGTGTATGTTGGAAGATATTGAAGATTTTCGGTATTGGCAGCAGGGTACAGAAACTTTGAACTCAGTTTTGAAGGCTTTAGAGGCCCCGGATGAGGTCGAAAATTTGGGTGACGGGCGCTTGCGCGGGTCAAGCCTGTAGAGCACTTCGTGGCGTTTCCGAAATGGGGTTATAGTGGCCGAGCGGGTCAACTGGTGATGACTTATGGTCTTCGGAAGTTGGGCCACCTGAAATGGCGAAAAATAATTTTCTTCAAAATTTCTGTTCGGGTTTCAAAGGTTATCTTGAGCCGACTATGATGTAATAAAATGTAAAATAAAATAATTCTAAGTTTGGTCGGCCTTATTGGCTAAAATTCTGGAACCTTCCCAGGCGGTGGATAATTGCCTATATAAGGAAGGCTGTATTATTGTCTTAGGCAGTTCAGAATAGTTCTGGGTAGTAGATCTGGGTAATAGTTCGAGGCTTTGTCCTACAGAATATTGTAAGGGAATGCCCATGTGGCTTTGCATATTGTAATTCTGAAAGTTTGTAATTCCACATTTGTGGAGATAATAAGAAGCCAATTTTCTGTTCTTGCATATTGTTGTTGTTTCTCTATTTCTGTTATGTGTTTGTGGTATTAAGGGGAGCACCCTTCATCAATAAGACATTTTACATGCCATACCATGCTATTGCATTGTTTTTGCATGCCTTGAGAGTATAGGTGTCACCCGACTAGTGGAGGAAATTCATACCAGCTAGCAAGGTGGAGCTGTACAAACTGACCATGTATTGTTGGATGCATCTGGACACTCTTGTAGTTGGCAGCGGAACAAAACCCCTTCAGAAGAAAGCCAGGTAAGAGGTGACAACCACTACAGACGAAGGGGACAAAGGGGATGAAAACACTGAGGAAGAAGAAGATATAGTGGTAGTCTTTTCTTTTGAGAGTGAGGGTGTGGTGGAGGAAGGGTTTTGCATGGCATCGTACCAAGGAGGCAGAAGAGAAGGTTGCTGCAAGGGAGAATGAAGCCATGGGCGGAGAGGATGAAATAGTTGGAGGGGAGAACGAGGAAGGAGTTGCAGCTACAAAGAGCGCCATACTAGAGAGTACCATACTAGTACCAGAGAGGATTGTACCAAAGAGGGTCATACCAGAGAGGATTGTACCAGAGAAGTCCGTACCAATGGTGGTCGATTGGGGCGCCAAACAGTCCAATGCCAAAAATTGTGTTCACTTCGGCACAATTTCCACCCATGGCACATTTGGTCCCAATGGAGGGGGCATGTCAGGTACATCACACGCATAGGCTGTAATGTGCCCACTTAGGATACTCATGATTTTGCGATAATTGCCTTGTAAAAATCCACGATAAGAGACCTCCTTCATTAGATTCTTGATTACTCTGATGAATTACAGTGCATGATACCTTTTGAATGTTCAAGTTATGTGGTTGATAAAATGAATAAATATATATAATAATACTATGCAAGGAACAACATATATGGGTCTGATTGAGGAGTTAGATGTATGCCGACTGATTTGGTCTATATGAGTACTTAGTGTAATTCACAATAGTAAGACTATCTCTGTTATGCTTAATATGACAGTCTATGTATGAGAAATAGAGGGTGATATTATTTAAGTTATTGTATTGTTATATCTGATGTGAATACTTATTCTTGTGGCTATATTAATGTTGTCTTTGAAGGGATAAGTATATGCCTGTCAATTCTTATTTGCCTTTTTGATCTTCTCTGTCTTGTCTCCTCCCCTAATCAGTAGTCTATAATTAAATATATATATAGATTATATTTTGTTCTCACTTGGAGGAAATAATCTCCCTTGAACTGTAATTTCCATGAACCGTAATATTCTTGAATCGTAATATATTCCTCCTTAATCGGTGTCCTGATTGGATACCTTTCCTTTTTGTCTTTTTGTTTGATGCTGTCTATGTCTTTTTTTTGCTGACTGTGTCAGTCCTAAATTCTCATTGGTTGCTTTTTATTGTTTTGTTCCTTATTTCCTCTTGCTGCCTCTGACGTGTCTGTTTTCTTTATTCGCTGAGTTATATTATTTTTGTTTCTTTTCTCTTTTTGTTTTTATTCCCTTCTTCTAAGTCCTTCCCCCAATCTGCCGTGTATATATTTATATGGGAGGAAAGGTCACGTCTTTAGAAGTAGACGCTCTTAGTTCATATACTCCTAGTTTATAAATGTTTGATCAATATTATATATAATATATTATATTATTACATTATAATAATGTTAATGTTTAATATTTGATGTCAACTTTCATCCAATATTATTATTATATCTTATATTATATTATTATTTTAATATTATATTAATTAATATATTATTATTTTAATAATATATTATTATATTAATATTAGACCATTATTATATTTATTATTTATAATATTATCATTCATTTGTTTAATTTATGTTTCAATATTATTGTTAATCGTTTACTAAATCTTGTTTAGTTTGATATATATATATATCAATCGTTATATATATTAATTTAATTTTATGAACATAATTATAATTATATATATTTATTTGTTTAGTCTTATATTTTAACATTATTATCATTAAATTCCATCTCGGAGAAGGGGACATTACATTCCACTCTTCCCAAAATTGCTTGTCCTCAAGCAATGTGAAACATCAATTTAAGTGATATCTTACTATGTAACTCTGATGTCCAATCTGATGACCCTGAAATGAAAATTTCAACTTGAGGTTAGAGTTGTAATATATTTACAAATATAAACTTATCAAATCTAAAGATTTAAAATACCAAGAATAATTCAAGGATGGACGTATCTTGATGTATTGTAGTACTTTCTTCCCTTCTTGTTGCGAGATGAGTCTTGATGAGTAATCCTAATCCTTAAGCTACGCTTTTGGACGTGACCATCCTTATAGTCCTTGGGAGAGACTTTATCTCTTCCCAGGCCTCTATGGATACCCTTTAGGAAGTATCCATCTCCATAATTCCTAGCAAAGACTTTATCCCTTCCCAGGTCTCTATGGATATCCCTTTAGGATGTATTCATCTCTATAATCCTTAGGAGAGACTTTATCTCGTCCCAGGCCTCTATGGATATCTCTTTAAGATTATCCATCTTTATAATCCTTAGGAGAGACTTTATCTCATCCTAGGACTCTATGGATATCCCTTTAGGACTATCCGTCTTTATAATTCCTAGTAGAGATTTTATCCCTTTCCAGGTCTCTATGGATATCCCTTTATGATATATCCATCTCTATAATCCTTACGAGAGACTTTATCTCGTCCCAGGCCTTTATGGATATCTCTTTAAGACTATCCATTTTTATAATCCTTAGGAGAGACTTTATCTCATCCTAGGCCTCTATGGATATCTCTTTAAGACCATCCATCTTTATAATCCTTAGGAGAGACTTTATCTCATCCCAGGCCTCTATGGATATCCCTTTAGGATGTATCCATCTTTATCCCGTATTTCTCCCTTCCAATCAAGCCCAAGAGCACGGAATGAACGTCCAATCATTCGGCCTCCTGGCCCCACCTAGGGGTTGGCATACTTGATGGGGGGACATAGTGCTGCTGCCTTCTTGTGTTTTCCCTTGGAAGTTCAATCCATTTATTGGATTGCTGGATTATGTTTGCTCTTTGTACAAGGATCCATATTGTTTGATGGTTTGATCTAACTATGTGTCGATGCTGATTGCTTCGTTGTGACCATTAGGATCCTATATAAATCTGTCTTTAATTCTCCTTCACATCTGTACTAAAGACTGTATAAGCCTGATTATATAATTGCGTATCAATGTTTTTCAAATGTAACACTTCTCGATTGATTTATCTTTTATCTCTCTGCATTGTGAATGATTTTTCGTATATTTTCTTTAACCCTACAGGATGGCAGGATCATGCTCTGATACCACTGTAATGTGCCCACTTAGGATACTCCTGATTTTGCGACAATTGCCTTGTAAAAATCCACTATAAGAGACTTCCTTCATTAGATTCTTCATTACTCTGATGAATTACAGTGCATGATACCTTCTGAATGTTCAAGTTACGTCGTTGATAAAATGAATAAATATATATAATAATACTATGCAAGGAACAACATATATGGGTCTGATTGAGGAGTTAGATGTATGCCGACTGATTTGGTCTATATGAGTACTTAGTGTAATTCACAATAGTAAGACTATCTCTGTTATGCTTGATATGACAGGTTATGTATGAGAAATAGAGGGTGATATTATTTAAGTTATTGTATTGTTATATCTGATGTGAATACTTATTCTTGTGGCAATATTAATGTTGTCTTTGAAGGGATAAGTATATGCCTGTCAATTCTTATTTGCCTTTTTGATCTTCTCTGTCTTGTCTCCTCCCCTAATCAGTAGTCTATAATTATATATATATATATATATATATATAGATTATATTTTGTTCTCACTTGGAGGAAATAATTTCCCTTGAACCGTAATTTCCATGAACCATAATATATTCTTGAATCGTAATAGATTCCTCCTTAATCAGTGTCCTGATTGGATACCTTTCCTTTTTGTCTTTTTGTTTGATGCTGTCTTTGTCTTTTTTTGCTGACTGTGTCAGTCCTAAATTCTCATTGGTTGCTTTTTATTGTTTTGTTCCTTATTTCCTCTTGCTGCCTCTGACGTGTCTGTTTTCTTTATTCGCTGAGTTATATTATTTTTGTTTCTTTTCTCTTTTTGTTTTTATTCCCTTCTTCTAAGTCCTTACCCCAATCTGCCGTGTATATATTTATATGGGAGGAAAGGTCATGTCTTTAGAAGTAGACGCTCTTAGCTTATATACTCCTAGTTTATAAATGTATACTCCTAGTTTATAAATGTTTGATCAATATTATATATAATATATTATATTATTACATTATAATAATGTTAATGTTTAATATTTGATGTCAACTTTCATCCAATATTATTATATTTTATATTATATTAATTAATATATTATTATTTTAATAATATATTATTATATTAATATTAGACCATTATTATATTTATTATTTATAATATTATTATTCATTTATTTATTTTATGTTTCAATATTATTGTTAATCATTTACTAAATCTCGTTTAGTTTGATATATATATCAATCGTTATATATATTAATTTAATTTTATGAACATAACTATAATTATATTTATTTATTTGTTTAGTCTTATATTTTAACATTATTATCATTAAATTCCATCTCGGAGAAGGGGACATTACATAGGCTGGTCGACTTGAGGGCACATAGGGTGGGGCCCACCACCCTTCGCCTTGCGACCTCACGAGGAATTGAGAAAGCCACTTTGGTAGCATTGGTGGTAGCACCTGCCATTGGAGATGTCACTCCCATGTCCATAGTTGCAATCCCTATGACAAAGGGTACAGGCCCTACGGCCAAAGGTCTGTGTACCAGGATAGGAGTAGATAGGGATAGAGGAGAGGGCGACACCACACTGGTACACTAGGATGCAGGAGATCCAGAGGGGGGAGACATGCTAGGCAAGGACATAGTATAGATACCTCAGGGGATGGATGAGGAGACCGAGATGGACAGTCTCTTGGAGAGGTTTGAGATGGGGGTTGGCGATATCCCATCACCATCACCGACATTGTTAATGGTGCAACACACTGACGAGTAGAAATAGTTGGAGGAGGCACTACTTGCAATACATGGGGAGGTTATTGAGATAGAGGAAGGGAACACTCAGCAGGGGAATATCTCCCTATAGGAGGCAAGGGTGATAGGAGACATTGAGCCAGAGGTCAGTGAGGAGGAGGCGTCCATATGGGTTTTCAAACCCGACAGACAGGATGCACTCACATCCATCTAGTGATATCTGGTAGAGATGGAGGGAATGGTTGCAGCAGCATGTGGGGTGGTGGACCTCACTAAGAAGTTGGATATAGACCTACCACAATGGAGGCAAAGAGGCTCCTCAAGTTAATGTTGGGGGATTGTGAGCAGGAATTTGCAGAGCAACTTACATCTCGGGGATGGCCTCACATGGAGACTGTAGGGATGATGGAGTGGGGCAGACCAGATATCCCAAAGGGGCAGGCCGATATGATAAGCATCCTATACAACATGGAGTGGGCATTCTGTGAGACATTCCTTTAGCTCTAGAAGGTGACCCATTTCACACGGAAGGTAGAAGAAGAGAGTGCTCTGGCACTGGGACGAGAGGTAGCCTTACAAGCAAGAATGGTAGAGCAGTAGAACGATACCACTGCTTTGGAGAATGAACTAGCTCAAGAGAAGGTAGCAAGAGCTGGGAAGTAGGAGCAGTTGTTAGCCACCATAGTGGAACTGCAACGTGCAAAGAAGGATTTGAAGGATGCACTTAGGCTGATGAAGGTGGCCAGGAAAAAGCAGATGATAGCTGAGTGGGACCTCAGGCTCCTCCGGAAGCAACTCCTGCGACTGACGTCCTCCACCACTCTAGGGACATCTTCTCATCTTTCTTCTCAGTAGTTTTGATTGGTGGTACATTAGCCATTTTGTTTTTTTTGTCGCTTGGAAGACTTCTTTTTTTTTTTTTTTGGGTGGGGGGGGGGGGGGGTGGAGGGGTTGATGTTAGCCATAGTTTAGTCATTAATAATAATACTTCATGTTTTGGTTTGTCATGGCAATGCAATTACAAATGGTCCTCAGGCAGTTGTAGGAATCGAAGGTTGGTATGCTCAACCAACCGTTGAGTGCTTTATATATGTAAATTGGCACCAAGAACGGGTTACTTTTTGTAAAAAACATTACATGGAATAAAAGGATACATTTTTCCACGATGGTAAACACAATGCATTAATGCTGAATTGTTGTGTTATTTATGTTATGCTTGAATCTCTCTGTTTACTCTGTGTGTAAAACCATATACCCCGTAGGGAGTAAACATTCCACCCGCCACTGCTCTTTTCTTTGACCTTGTGTTTTAGGCCACTGCATCAATACTTGGTTTAGGCCACAAAAGTTTGTCTCATGCTAATTGACCAGCGTAGAGTCTGGTGGCATATGATCTTGCCTACCAACAACTACTTGATTGGCATCAAATTGTTGTCTTGAAGGTGATGAATTATTTTGAACCACTAACAAACTCTCCATTTTGACATGCATTCTAGCCGTGTGGTTGGTTCATGGGTAGCAACACTCGTGCTCTTGAGCTAGATTGTTTTGAATTGGAACAAGTGCCTTTGAGGTGCTGGCATTAGATAGGTTAACACTCTTCAAGGGCTTAGCATAATTCCACTAATTCTGCCTTGATATGGCTGCCCGCTTTTTTGGTAATTTTTGATTTTGGGGCTGATAAGGTGTAATGTCCCCTTCTATGATATCTTTTGAAATTTGGACAATTACCTTGCAAAATCAATTGCAAGAGGCTTTCTTTCTTCAAGTCTCATATATTACTATGAATTTGATCTGTGATACCACTTGGAATTATGCAATTGACATGATATAAATGTATATATAATCGGATGTTGATCACTGCTATTTTTGATGGAACAATTAAATGTGTACCTATCTGCACTTACTGTAATTCACAATGATTAAGTTTATCTCTGCTATGTCTGATATAACTGATATCAATTATGCAAAGGATGATCTTGATGTTTAATATGTTGTTTAGCCTCCTCTGATTTGACAATGGAGAATATGCTATGATGTTGTTCTATTGCCCATATCGATGAATTGCTATTTCTGATCCAACACATGTAATGTATATGATGTTAATATTGCTGCCCTGGTAGCAATATGTTACTGTTTCAGATGTATAGTTATATTCTTGCAACAAGGCGAATGATGCTGTTAAAGATGTAGACGATTTGCATATTTTCTATTTGAACTGTGCAACTGAAATAGGCCAAAACGCTTATGCTCAAACTAGCAGATCCAATAAAGGCTAAATAAAATAAGAGATAAAGGTTTTTCAATGATGTTTGCTAGAATGAGATCAACTCTGTAATGATCCCTTTTCGGTCCATTTCTTGATTTTCTCTAAAACTCCCCTTTTAGGGTCTGACTCAAACTTAGAGATTGTAATTTTTAATGTTTCTAACTATGAGGATGTCGATCCCAGTTATTATCATACATCATTATGCATTTAAAACATATTATATTAAGAATAATCTCTAATTCATAATATATACTCTAATTCCTTACTTTATTCCTAATTACAGACTCCCTTTCCGCTTAGTAGTGATTAGCAAGTTGTTAAGGAATTGGCTAAATATATATTAATATTTTAATATTACGAAAATATAACTATATATAACACAAATGCTATATATAATTCCAATTCTACTGTTTGCTAATAAATAGATATAATGCACATATAAATATTATATCATTCTTATAATTCAGATATATTAAATCACTTAAATATATATATTATATACCCGAAAGTATACTATATAATTCCCATTTCATTATATATATATATATATGATCATTATATTATAGAGAATATATATAAACTTAAATATTTGTCTCAGATATATATCACATATATGAATATATACTTCTAGTTACTATTATATCCATTTCTACTCTAATCATGTGAGTGAGATATGTGTCATCTTGATTTGGAATATATTTATATATATACTGATTTTGATATTGTTAAATACCAAAGACACATATATAATATCTTAATTGGTAATGGTGATCATCCCTCTTAATATGATTCCTAAAACTATTTTCTATCATCTCCTGATATACTCCAAGTGATCTATACCAATTCTCTCATTCGATAATGATATTCTGATTGTCCTCTGACTCTTCCCATATGATCAGAATTATAACTATCAATAATCCTTTTATTCCTTCCCAAACTCATTCCATATTACAATCTTCTTTTTATCTTTTTCCTCATGCTTGATCTGTTGATCACCCCAATTCATTAAACCTTTAAATACTTCCCGTCTATTTGATATATATATATATATATAAATACTTCCCGTCTATCTGATATATATATATATATATATCAACGTCGATATATATATCACTGTTGACATATATCAGTGGTGTTTGGCCCAGCATTAACTATATTCCTTTGACCAATGTTGATTGAACTCTTTAACATATATCTTTTATTTTCTTAACAACATAATATCTTAAATCTGTTTCCTCCCCCTTCTTATTATCTTTGTCGTATGTTCTGAGCACTTATTTCAAAGTTTATTCTTAAGTCTGTTGACTCTGCTTTTGTCCCTGTTTTTCCTTATATCCCCCTCCTTTCCATCTTCAGCGGATTCTATCCTATATAACCGCGTAGGCAACTATTCTGTAAGGTTGCGACTTTTTATTTTAGACGAGCTATTTATTTATTTAAACTATGTTATGTTTTTATAACATATATTAAAGTATCATTTAATACGGGTCTGTCATTTATATTCAATAATGGTTGGGTATAAATTAATATATCTGGATATTATGAGTTTATTGTAATTTATGATTATATTCGGTATTGGTTATTTATATTACATTGTTTAGTATATTATAATAATCATCATATATTATTAATTATTATTATATTAATAAATAATATATATTATATAATCCCAATAATATTATTTTATATATTATTATATTAATATATAACTATATTATATTATTTATTTATTTTCTTATCTTTCTATTATTATTTGATTATTATTATTAAGTAATATTATTTAATATTATATTAATGTCATTATTAATATTAATAATTAATAATTATTAATATTATATATAACAATTATTGGTATGAATTGATTCTATAAGGACTCATATATTTATTATTAAAATAATATTTAAATCGAGTTTACTCATTTACATTGTCAATTAAGGCTCATGACAACTCTCCTTTTATATCTTGCTAACCGAATAGTTGCATCCATTTGATTTGAAAGATGCATCTCTCCCTTACTCACCTCTCTCCAAGACATGGCACCTTTCCATAGTTAATGGTTATTTGTTAACTTTGTCTATGATTAACTATTCAAATTGCAGCTCTTCTTCATAACACAACAAGTTGGTTTGTAAACAAATCACATCATTTAGTGATTTTCCCTTCCTTAATTGCTTACCATTTCAATATTATTAGTCACGATAGTCTCCTTTTATCATTAACATCTTTATAGTTATTAATATAATCACTGCTCCGTCTGACTGTTGATTGCTGTTATCACAATCATTCTGTCTTTATCTTATAAATGTTTCATAGTTATTTAAATCGCTTGATTGGAAGCTTCGTGGTATGTCAGCTGACTATATTGCTTGAGTAAGCATAGAATCACTTCACGCTATGCGCAAGTCTTCAAGGATGACTCTTTCTCCAATCAATTTGATATCGTTTGCCAATAGTGTTCACCCATGTTATCTTGAATCAGTTCTAGTATTGCCAATGCTGATTTCAATGTCAATTGTCTTGTCCGGAGTTGAATAAATATTGGTTTGTCATAGCTAATGACTATCGGTTGCTGCTGTTAATAGAGGTTGTCGCTGCCCATGATATTATTGATGAAGAATGGAATAGATGATGTCAATTATCTTTGCTCATTGATATATTTGCCTGATCATTATTATTAGTTGCTCACATTCATTTTAGTCGCTGTTATTCATTAGTCTCATCCTTATCAATTATGAAACTGGTAATATGTCTTCATGCAATCTGATGTTTATAGTATCTCCTTTTATCCTATGTTCCACGGGGACGCATCCCCTGTGAAATTCCACCCACACCCGTCCTGGGGACAGTATGGGAACAGGAACTTGCCGTCCCCTAAGGCGTCCCATTTTCGCCAAATCGGGTACTGTCCCCGAAATGCCACTTTGAGAGCAGCAGGGTACAGGAGTATGGCTAGAAGTCCGCATGACGGCTAGGGGATGGCTAGAAGTCCCCTACCCATCCCGGGGACTTCTGTCCTTCCCCTATGGCTCAAGCCATTTTTGGACTGCCAGTGTTAAAAAATAAGGGATTTTTAAATTTGAAATAAAGGCTGGCTGGCTCACAAAGACACGCAAACCACATTTAACAATACCAAAACCTAATCTAAGCATAAAATAACCAAAAAGAAGAAAAGAAATTCATTTTCATATTCGCAAAGGAGAAGAGCAGCAAGAGAAGGAGCAGCAGCTGGTCAAAGAGTGAACAATAGTTGAAAGAGGAGGTTAGGGCGTCAAATCTACTTGATTTAGACTCTTAGATCTACCATCTACTAATTATGTACAGTTATATATTATTACTTACTTCTATGTTTACTGTTTAGTGGTTTAGGTATAGTATTTACATTTTAATATTATTATGGATAGCTAATTATGTAGTTGGACTTCTATGTTATTGTTCACTGTTTAGTATTTTAGTTATGGACTTATAATAGTATGTCTATGTTTACATTTCAATATTTTATATCATTTCATGCATGAAACATGGAGCCTTTGGGAATTTTTGCTATATGTACGCCATATTTTTACAATGGAAGTATTTGAATTTTGTTAATTTGCTATGTATTGAGCTTCTAAAATGTATATGGTGAATGGTTTATCAATGTTATGATATGCATATTTGAAATCTCTCCCTATATAAAAAAATTCCCCTATTTTTTTAATAGCCGTCCCCCAAAAATTGGCCCTGAACCGTACCTGTACCGAAAACATGTCCCCGTCCCCAAAACTCCATGGAGCATAGTTTTTATTGGATATCTCCCATCAGCAAACCCTCACGTCAAGTAGTTGCGATCACTATGATATCTGATGTGTAATGGTATTGCGAATATAGAGATGCCATATCAAAGCCTTGGCTATTAATCAATACTCAGCATCTTGCATTCTTTCCTCAATTGAACTGTTGAAGAGGCCATATGATTACTGTGCATATCCATCGTTATTACAATTTTGAGTCTTTCTTTCAAATTCGATAGGAGAATTCCCAAATTCAAACAATCTCAGCGAATTATGTTTATCAGGACTAATTTTAGAATGTTTGTTTAGGTTGGATGAGGACATGACATAAGGCCTGCTGTTCTAAGCCTGTTACCTTTCAATTGTTAATTTACTCATTGCCAAAATTCTTCAAGAGGGCTTTAACCTCATGCAACTCGTTTGAAGGGGCAATAAAAGTAGATGACTGACTGGTTGTTGTGATGGGGGAAGGAGCCAAGGTAGGCTGTTGAGGTGGAAATTCTGGGAATACAGGCGTTGGAGGCCTTGGAGCTATCTCCCCAGCCTGTATCAGATAGATTTCTGTCTTGATGGCAATGCCATATTCATTTGGCAGAGTTACTCCATCCATAGATTGTATCATAACAAACATCATTGTTAAGAACCTTTAAGTAATATATAAGAAGGCACGGTTGGGAGATGGTTTCACAAAGGTAGGGTTTCTATCCCAGGTCTTCTAAAATCTGAAATTAAAGTCTCCCATGAATTCATGGGGAGCCTTCCTAATTTTGGTCAATTGTTCTACCAGGGACAAGTGATCACTGTTGTCCTCAAATTGCTCAAAAAGCTTCTCACTTAATTCATCCCAATTATGAATATAGTTGGGCTATAAACTCCTATTCTAGTGCAATGCTCTGCCTTTAAAGGACATGGGTAAGAGTCCAACAACTGTATCTCCATAGTGATGTTGTGAATAGAACAGATGTTGGTTGCATCTTGAATGTTTTCTATTGGAGTAGTGGCTGTTTTGCCAGCAAAGCAAGGTATACTCTCCAAATCAGCTGCTGGTATATCATTGCTTTTAGCTAACACAAGAGGGTTGCCACCATTGAAGTTGACAAACACCTGATTTTTAGAAACAACCATGTGAAAAAACGTTCTGTTTGTCTGAATAGTAGGTTTTCTTGGTTGTGGTAACCTACTGAAAGGAGGTGCAGATTGAGCTCAAGGGGATGGTTTTGCAGACTTTGCAGTCTTTCTTACTGGGTATAAAGAGTGTCTATTTCTTCTTCACGAAGTACAAAATGATAGCTCAGTAAATTGGAAATGACCACTAGAAGATACTCTTGTTCGAATTTTGGGCATGAATTTTGTAGGTCTGATCTAGAACTGGATTGCTGAGTTGCTTGCAGAGTTCCCAAGTGCTAGTCTATGCCTTCAATAATTGCGATTGCTAAGATTGCACCGATATATTAATACTAATAGGATGAGATCAAGCTCATCACGCTGGTCCACTGGGTGTGGCAAAAACTGTTGTTAAATTGAACTACACCCTTTATTGAATCCTAATTCGATTTCATAGTGATGCATGGGATTGATTTCAAAGTGTGGGACCTTGCAGATGAGATCAAACCTCTGAAGAAGGCTGGCTTTCTCTCTAACCTAGATGCAAAAGTGTTGGGCTTCGTCCAAGCCAACATTGAATAAATCTAAAACTAATTCTATTTCATCAGCTTGTAGAGCGAAAAGGGAAGAGAGAATACAAAGATGAAAGGATGGTGATGTACCGAGATTAGAAATGTTTCCTTTTGCTCACTGCAGCACATAAGATCAATCAAACTACCAAAGAGATGTACATAGTTCTCCATTATTTCAGTTTCTAGAGGCTTGTATGAAGGTACAATACTCTATGGAACATACAAGTTGTGGAGATCAATGGCTTAGAAGGGGATGACCACTCTTTTCTTGTGAGAGTATATGAGAAATCAGATTGACTGAATATTGATATTATCCTTTTTCCTTGAATATCATTTGAGGCTGCTCTTGTATATGAAGATCAATTATCTTCCTCCCTTACTTTTCTTTAATTTCTTTTTTCCAATTCATTGTTAGAAATCTTTTGGTTCATTCTGCTTTGCTCTGCAGTCATATAAGAGAATGGCATGTCCTTGCGTACAACTATTACGCTAAGTAATTGGTAAAATATTTGATTGTTGTATTAACAAATGATCAATGTGATCATTATAAAGAATTTACAAGAGAGACAAAATAGAAAGTTTCTAATAAGAAACTTAAGAGATGTTCTTATCTACAAAGATATACAAATATTACATAGATGACCATTAAAGTAATTAAATAATATATTAATACCCTCCCTTAATGGTCAATCTATCAACAACACCAAGCTGTCCCTTGAATTTAGCAAACTTATCTGGACCAAGAGGTTTGGTGAGAATGTCTGCAGTCTGATCCGCTATTGGAACATACTACAACTGAACTGTCCCATCTTCAATTAATTGCCGAATGTAATGGCAGTGAACGTCCACATGATTGGTTCTTTCATTGAAGACTGGGTTCTTGGCAAGCTTGAGAACGCCCTCATTATCAACAAATAAGGGAGTCGGACCTACTTGAGACATCTGCGTATCCGCAAGCATCCGACGAACCCAAACTGCTTCTGTTGAGGAGAGAGATACTGCATGTTGTGACTGCACCAGATCCCAAATTGAACACATATCCAGAGGTTAACTTCTTATCATTAACTGAACTTACCCAATCTGAATCTGTGAACCCACTGAGTCTAGGATCATGACTCCTAGTGTACAGAAGTCCATAATTAGGGGTGCCCTTCACATAACGCAGCACACGCTTCGCTGCTACCCAATGATCAACCTTGGGGGCTGTCATGAAGCGTGAAATGTAGTTCACTGCAAAACTGAGATCAGGTCTAGTGGCAGTGAGATAGATGAGATTGCCCACTAGTTGCTTGTAAGTGATTTCATCAACAGGAGGAGAATTAGACTTGGCTGACAACTTCAGTTCTTTCTCCATAGGCGTGGAAGCAGGTTTATAGTCCTGCATTCGAAACCTGTCAAGCAAGTTCTTGGCGTTCTTAGACTGAGAAAGAAAAATGCTACCATCAGTTTGCCAAACCTCAAAACCTAGATAATAATGGAGAAGCCCCAAATCTGTCATATCAAAATCCTTGCACGAGTCATGTTTGATATCTGCAATCAAATGTGTTGAACTGCTAGTAATGATCAAGTCATCCACATAGACAACAAGCAAGAGAATATCATCACCAGAGCATTTGATATACAAATTATTGTCAGAAAGGCAATGCTGAAAACCATGAGCAACCAAGTACTAATCAATCTTGATGTACCATGCTCGAGGGGCCTGTTTAAGTACATAGAATTCTTTTTGGAGTCTACATACTTGGTGTTCTTTGTTGGCAACCTTGAAATCAGGAGGCTGCGTCATGTAGACTTCTTCCTGCAACTCACCATTGAGGAAGGCACTCTTAACATCCATCTGATGGACTTTCCATCCAAACTAAGCTGCAATGGCGAGAAGAAGACGAATTGTACTCATCTTGGCAGTAGGAGCAAAAGTCTCCTCATAATCAATGCCCTCCCGTTGTGTGAACCCTCGAGAAACTAATTTGGCCTTGTATTTATCTAAGGTACTATTTGCAGGATACTTGACCTTATACACCCATTTGCAACTAATGGGCTTCTTCCTTGGAGGAAGATCAGAGAGAACCCAAGTGTGATTCTTTAGAAGACTGGTATTCTGCATCCATTGCATGTTCCCACTTTGGAATCCTTGTTGCCTCTTTAAATGTCTGGGGCTTATAAATACTATGAAGGTTAACCATGAGAGCAAAGTTAACTATAGTTTGTTGCTTGCCCTTATTTCTAGAAGATCTACCCTCAATGAGCTCATCAAGACGAAGATCACTGATGGTCTTAGCCCACCATTTAGGCCGAAGAGTAGATGTGCCAACTTCAAGAGGAGGCATAACTGGATCTAGAGGTGGTAGAGGATCTGAAATAGGTAGAAGATCCACATCATCTAGAGGAAATTCAGGTAGTGCATCATCAAATACAAAATCTGCATCATCCCTCCCATCAGGTGAGCCCAATGGAAGACAAGCACCCAAATCAAAAGCCTTCAAAGGATGATCCTCTGAATTTTGCTCAGTTGAGGAAAGTTGAAATGGTCCTCGTTCTTCATCAAAGACAACATCGCGATTGAAGATAAGACGATTAGTGTCTACATCAATTAGCCGGTAAGCCTTATGTTTGTCACTATAACTTGTAAACATGAGCTTCTGACTTTTGGAATCCAACTTGGAGCATTGCGCATCTAGAATCCATATATATGCTAAAGAGCCAAAAACTTTCAGATGGCTAATCCTAGGTTTGCGACCAGTCCAGGCTTCCTCAAGAGTCTTCTCCTTAATAGCATGTGTGGGAGATCTATTAAGGAGATAGACTAGTAAACATTGCTTCTGCCCAATATTTCTTAGGAACATTTTTGTGTTCCATCATAGATCTGGCCATTTCTGTAATGGTGCAATTGTGACATTCAACAAGCCGTTTTGTTGAGGGGTGTATGGTGTGGTTAATTGGCGTTTCATGCCATGTATATCATAGAAAGTAGAGAAAGCAGCAGAACAAACCCCCCCCATTATCAGACCTAAGAGATAATAACAGAACACCCAAACTCTTTTTCTACGAAGGCCTTAAATTTATGAAATATAGTAAACACATCTACTTTTTGTCTAAGAGAGTACACCCACATTTTCCTATTGAAATCATCAACAAAAAGTAAGAAATACTTGCACCCAGTAACATAAGTAGTATTCATTGGACCACATACATCAACATGGACCAATTGTAGTACCTTTGAGGCTCGCCATGAGTCACCATCTTTGAATGGTGTCCTGTGCTGCTTTCCAGCCTGACAAGTTCCACAAACTCGTTGATTTTGAGTTTGAATTTTAGGTAGACCAAGTACTAAATCATCTTGAATAAGATGAGTAATATAATGAATGTTCAGGTGACCATATTGCTGATGCCAGAGATTGTTGATAGAAGCTGATTTTGCTGCAAATGCATGCTCAAGAGAATCACCTGTATCCACAAGTCTGTATAGACCATGATCCTCAATACCAAAAGCAATAGTAGTGCGTTTCGCACGATCAACAATCGAGCACTTGTGTGTACTGAATACAACATCAAGATGAGGAGAATGCCGCATGATCTGACTCATTGAGAGAAGGTTAAGTTCCATGCTAGGAACATAGTATACATTGAGGAATATGAGATTCCTCCCACCAAATTGGATTTGAACGTTGCCCTTGCCGACAACGGTATATTCTTCACCTCCTCCAAATATAATTGAATCAGTAAAGGGAGAAAAATTTGTAAACCAATCACGCCTGTGAGTGAAATGCCGAGAAGCATTAGAATCAATATACCAAGTAATAGATTTGACATGGTCTACAGGTCTTTTAGCCATGAAGGTGTAAAAGTCAAACTCTTTTTGCTCTGTGTGCTCAACAACATTAGCTTTAGGCTGAGACCCTTCCTGCTTCCGCTGCTCGAAAGCCAATCGATTGTGACAATCCTTGAGCAAATGGCCATATTTGTGACAGTAGTTACACTGCACCTTCTTCTTCTTTGAAGCATCCTAAGACTGACTGGTGCCCTTCTGTTGAGATGACTGAGATTGTTGAGATTGACCTTTATCCTTGTAAAAGGATTTGGCTGCAAAGGCATGCTCTGAGGAGGACAAGGTGGCACTGCAACCAAACTGTTGTTTCCAATGATCTTGCTGCAGAAGTTTTGTGCACGATTCCAAAAATTTCAGATTAACATTAGTCGAAGTAATGTTGAGAGTTTCTATAAAGTGCTCATAAGATTGTGGTAGACTCTTTAGGGCGATGACTACAATATCTTCTTCCTCCATTTTCCGACCAATAGCTTCGAGCTGATCTCGAATGCCCTTAATCTTCGTGAGATGCTCCTGTAAGGACATGCATTCAAACTTCATCCATCATAATGGAGAACAACTGGTTCTTCAGGAATGCTCTGCTTTTGTCGGATGTCTCATGCAACTCCTTTAGATGCTTCCAAATGTCTGTTGCAGACTTGCTAGAAGGAATTTGAGGTAACTGATCATTTGTAACAGAGAGCTTGAGAAGCATGAAAATTTTTCGATTCCGATCATCAAACTTGTCTTGGTCTGCTTGGATTGAGGTAGGACGAGTCTCGGTGCCCAAAACAAGCTCATCCAGGCGGTGATATTCGAAGATTGTCAACATGCATTTCTTCCAGGTATTATCATTTTTGCCGTTGAATCGCTGATTGCCTTCGAACATTAAGTTGGTCAATGATGCCATCTTGCATGTTTCCCAATGCACGAAAAACAAAAATTAGAGAAGAGGCGATAGCACAAAATTAGAAACATGAATCCCAATGCAAAATATAGAGGCAGATGTAGGTACATACTTCAAAAAATAATGAAGTACAACTAGCATGGATTTTGAGAAATTGTTTTGGCTGACCTAGAAAAATCCGACGAAGACCTAAAAGAAACCTTGAAAAATCTGAAATCAGAGTTCAATTCTGGCTGGTACAGAATTTGAGGCATGGAAACTGAGGTACCCAAAAAATTCTGACAACCCAATTGAGATTTCGAAAAACCCACAAGGAATTTGCAAGAAAAATAATTTTTCGACTTGAAATGAAGGGTCATTTTTTGCAGAAGAAAACATGGGCCGATGTTAGAGAAGAACACTGCGTGCCCTAGACGCATAGGGGAGCTACAAAAAATAGAAGAAAGGCATGTCGTGGGTTAAAAAACGGATGAAAACTAGGTGCAGGATTTGCAAAAAATTGGCGACCAAACCAAAAATGAATTCCCTACTCGGGTTTTTGAATGTGAAAATTTTCAGCAAATAATTTCAAGAAAGAAATTAATTTTCGAAAGCGGTTGAATGCCAAAGGAGTTTCAAAAAATTTAGAACTAATAATTCCATAGAAATTATAAATTTTTCGAAAAAAGAACTACCTTAGCTCTGATACCATATTACGCTAAGTAATTGGTAAAATATTTGATTGTTGTATTAACAAATGATCATTGTGATCATTATAAAGAATTTACAAGAGATACAAAATAGAAAGTTTCTAATAAGAAACTTAAGAGACAATCTTATCTACAAAGATCTACAAATATTACATAGATGACCATTAAAGTAATTAAATAATATATTAATAACAACTTGTTTGGCATAGATGTTGAATTTTCTATCTCTTGTATATAATTTCTCTGAACTAAATTTATAAAATAAATTATTGTTCAATAAATTAAGGCACTGTTCTTTTACAATGATTATACACGAGGATTTTGCCATTTTGTTAGTTCTTATCTCATTTCTTATGAAACAGAAACCATTCAAAGAAACACACCTTATTGTTGTGTATCAATACATCTGAGAATGTGTTCTTGTAGTATTTTTCTTATTAATTAACCAAAAAGGCTGATGTACTTTTGCATTGTTTCTGTTGTTGGAGGGAAACAGTTATGTGGGGCAACTGGAAAGCTGCACACTAAGTCTGTAATTAATCTAGAAGGTAAAGATGACTCCACATTAATCTTTTGGAATTGATGACTCTTTTGTTAGTTGATTTGCTGAAACTCATCTTAATTTTTTGAGGATGATGACACACCTCATCTCACATACTTGATATATTCTTATTTTGTTCCAGCATCACAATTTTCTTTTCTCTAGGAACATGATTAAGTATTTTAGCTTCTATTTTTTTACTTCTGTGCTACTCGTTTAATTCCAAATTGTACCAAATTGCATAATTTTGATTTGTATTCAGTGATTCACCAACCACATTTTATGTTTGGGCCTTACAGATTCCAAAATGAACTTACATCTAGGGGAGGACCACAAGGGAAGTTTAGAATCTCAACCTTGGGCTTGGATGTTTCTGCCCGGACTTTCTTCTGCCTTAAGTTTGGCAGAAGTTGCATTTGCTAGTGAAGAAGAAACCCCAAATGAAGTTTTTGTGGTTGGTGAATTATTTGAGTTTGGAATACAACTGATTTACCTTGGAGCTTTACTTGCACTTCTTGGAATTGGAAGTTTTTTTGTTGTTCGACAAATACTTGTTCGTAGAGAGCTTGAAAATGCTGCCAAAGAATTACAGGTGAATCCATTTTTTGTGTACTACACATTTATGATTTTTTAAATCTTCTTTTAGGGTCATTTGATGTAAGAGATCCTCTGAAGTGTCCCATTACTGTAGGGGAATTTGCTGCTTTTTCCCAACATTTGATGTAACATGTATTCTGCCATTTCAATTCAAACTGGTAGGTTTTTCTTTCTTTGAATTGACCACAGCAATGATTTAGGTGTGGAAAGATAATCATTTTAATTTTTTTTTTGTGTATTAATACTGTTTTTACATTACAATCTGCAAAGTTTGAAAACATATTTATAAGTGAAGTTGTAAAGCTTTTGGAGAAAACTGTGTGGCAGACTGTTCCTTCAAGTTTTTGTGTCATACTTGTTTCCCCTACAGGGTAGTGTTCAGAACATAACAGAATGCAAGTAAAATGTAACAGTACACAAATGTGTTTTCCCTCTCGGGTCAACAAGAATAGTTGCATAAACACACATTAACTGATAAACATGAACACAGGAAAGTATTGCAATTCGGTAAACATAAAGTACTCAGAAAACCAAATCATGTCATTCACACTCAAAGCAATGTGTACATATAACCTCCGAAGAGACACCACCGAAACGTCACGTCGTAACGGTTCACACTCTCGGTACTAACTACCGAGATTAACATAAGTTTATTACACAACACCCGTACATACAAAATATACCGACAACATCATCCCCCCCAAAAAACAAGTCGGCTCCGACGACTTTTACAAAATATAACATAGACAAAAATGAGCCTACTACAAACTACTCAGGAGGGGGCGTAGGAAGCGTCCCTGATGATGATGGCGTGGCTGTGGCTGTGCCGGAAGTGACTTTAGCCCGCAACTCGTACACTTGAGTTGTCCGAAGCTGTAAAGCCTGTTCTGCCCTCATCTTAAGCTCCATAGCCTTCCGAACCATGCTAGCTGCCTCGAGCACTGCCTTCTCCTTCGCATCCACAGTCTCCAAAGCAGAACCAAGGTGAGTCTCAAGAAGAGCCCGCTCGGCACGCTCAGTCTCCAATGTAGCCCGTAAAGTGTCCAACTCCGACACCATAGTACTCCGCTCAGCCGCCCAAGACTCCCTCTCCTGAACCATTGCAGTCTCCAAAGCTGTAAGACGGGAAGCTGCCTCCTCCCGAGCTGCCTCTGCTGCCAATCCCGTAGCCTGATGTACTGAGGAAGCATGCTCTAACCGCCTGAGAGTGAAATACTCCTCTCGAAAGGCCTGTTCTAACTCTCGGATAAGACCGTGAATCCGGCTCTCGCCCACCGTCGCACTAAGAGCCCAATCCTCCAACATCGTAAGAGACTCCTGAGTAGGCCATCCCCTAGCCTCAAAGCACTCTGCAAATGCCTGTGGACAGCCAACCCGCACAAAGGTCAAGAGGCGCTCCAACTCCTCAACAACCCCCTCTTGAGCCTGAAGCTCTGCTGAGGCTATGACCCGCTGGGCTCCAGCAGCTACTGCAGCTACATCCGCCAAGTACTGCTCCAACACTTTCTGCGCGGACTCCCTTGCTGGCACCAATGAAAGATAAGAGGTTCTCCCGTAGCAATATCAACTGGCTGTGGCCTTAGCTTCTCTGCTAGAATCTGCTCTCGGGCAGCATTCAGGAACAACCCGATGGCAATATGGGGCATGTAAAATGTCCGATGCTGTAGAGTCATGAACTCATACAGCCTCTCCGCCATAACTGAAGCCCAATTGTACACCGTACCATTACAGATCCCGTTCATGAAAATGAGATGTGTAAGGGCAATGTCGGAGGCCCTACTAGCCCCGGTCAACCTGCTCTTCACGATGTCCATCAAACACCGCCACTCTCCGGGAGCCACAAATGATTTCTTGATTCCCCGATTCTTTGAAGAAGCGCCAACCAATGACTCCAACTCACTCTGAGACAGGTTTTTGGAAACCAGCTTAATGTACTTTTCCTTTTCTTCACGGGACAGTTTCCTGGGCTTTAAATCTATTTTCTTCCCGTGCATGCCAGGTATGCCAAAAACCCTCGATATCTCTTGGGCAGAAAATGAAATCTGTATCTCAGTGCCACAATACTTCAGAGTGCTACGCCGGCTATCCCGATCGAATGTATCAATCATGCCTCGGAGAGGTCCCTCGTACTCTCTAATGGAGGGCAAAGGCATCTGAATTGCCCAGTGTACTCCTGCTCTTCGAAGCTGTCCCTTCAAAAAATGTGCGTCTGGAGTGTTATCCCACCATGTTCGGCACTCCACTCCACTCAAACCCTCGAATGTCACAGTCTTCCAAGTAATCTCTTCCTTTTGTGCTTGTGGTTGCTGTACGTGTGGACGGTGCTTTCTGGCAGTATCCATGCTACCAGCAATGCGGACTCTAGACTGTGAAACCCTCGGTCCTCTGCTGCTACTGGCTGGTTTTGAAACCTGTAATTTCTGTCTCCAAGTACTATGCTGTCGTGATCCCATACTACTGTGCAGTGTCCAACAATAACGGTCTTAATCGTTTTTGTTTTTGTTTTTTTAAATTCCTCCTCTTACCGTACAAATCAACTTCCTTCAGCCAATGCAAATATGTAGCAGCTCCGGGTCTCATCAACTGGTCACACTCTCCAAGGGTTGATAACTAAACCGACTGGGGGTCTAGGGGGCAACGCCCCCAGCGGGGTCGAGGGGCAGCACCCTATTTTTGTGAATTTCGTCTGCTCCCATGCTCTTTTCCGTAAACCGCTTATGTTTCCCTTACTTCCTGCTCATGCCCTTCCCTTCGGTACCATTCGTTCTTCAATATGAGCTGCTTTGTTTTGTCGTCGTTTTTTTTTTTTTTTATACCATATGAATTTCTTCCTTCATGCTTTCCCTTCACACATCCCAATGCTGTACTGAATCCTCAGACCTCCCACCGTGCTGTACGAATGCCCTTATGTTGTGCGTCAGCTACCATATGACTTGGTATTCATACTTTGCAATCCGATGTCCGTACACTATGCCTCCTTCCCGTGCTGCGTCTGGATGCGGTACGGCCAGTACAATCCGTACACTGATCCACCGTGCGGTGCTTTGCTTGCAGTCCTCGCCTTGTACGGTTCCGTACAACACCTTTATTTCTTTTGTTTCAGCTTGTATGTCGTCACTTTTCCGTACGGTGCCGTACAATACTTGTAAATGTATCGACCACAATAATGCTTCAGTACGGTACCGTACTTCCCTGTCGCCGTGCCCTTTTCATCGTACGGTGTCGTACGGCGCTTTATAGATCCGTACGGTGCCGTACGGGGCTTTATAGATCCGTACGGTGTCGTACGATATTACTTTTTTCTTTTTTTTTAATTATATTTTTATTTTTCTCTTTCTTTTTTTTTTTTTTTTTTTTTAAAAAAATAATTTTTTTTTTAAAGTACTTGGTCCTCGCAGTGATGTCATCGGCCGTTCGTGATACACCTTCAATTTCGAGCCGTTCACCGCGTCCGAAATTTTCCGTCCGTCGAGGGTCCACAGCTTTACGGACCCGTTTGCCGCCACCTCCCGAACCTTGTAAGGGCCTATCCATTTCACTTTGAACTTTCCAGGCTTGATTTCATTTCGGCCGTTGTACTTTAGAACCAATTGGCCCAGTGTAAATTGCATTCGTCGGATATGCTTATCGTGCCAGATCTTCCTCCGTTGCTGCGTCGCTTCAGTGGCCCATTGTGTCAAAGCCCGTTTTTCGTCCAACTTATTTAAGAGATAGAGTCGTTCCCTCAGACTCTCCATATCTCCCAATTTATTCTCAATTGCAATCCGCAGGCTAGGAACCATGAATTCTACCGGTACCACGGCCTCCTGTCCGTACATGAGTTGGAACGGTGTCTGCCCGGTGGTCACCTTGTAAGATGTTTGATAGGCCCATAGTACCGAGGGTAGCCTTTCTTCCCAATCCTCGCCCTCAACGCCGCAGGATTTGTAAATGACTCCAATCAGGATCTTATTAGTCGCCTCTGCCTGACCATTTGCTCGAGGGTAGTACGGGCTCGAGAGTGTGTGAAAATTTTTGAACTCTGTCGTCAGTAGCTTGATCACATGGTTGACAAAATGTCCACCTCTATCACTCGTCAACTGCAGTGGAATGCCGTACCGCGTTATTATCTGCTCATAAATAAACTTCGCTGTACTTAGAGCAGAGTTATCCGTTAGTGCTCGTGCTTCCACCCACTTGGTACCACAAAATCCACAATGTACCGACAGCGTCGAGCGCGGCTGGGCTTCAAAGGCCCCACAAAATCCAGTCCCCACCGTTCAAACAATTCCTGTGCATGAGAGGGGTTAAGTGGCATGTAGTCTCGTTTGAGAAGTCTCCCTGCCCGCTGGCATGTGTCACAGCCGACGACCCACTCCCTGGCATCGTTGTACACCGTCGGCCACCATAAGCCTGCCAACAAGACTTTTCTGGCGGTGGTGTCGGGGCCCATATGCCCTCCGGCAGGTCCCTCATGAGCTTCCTTCAACACTCTCGGAACCTCTTCCTCCATTATGCAACGCTTCAATATTTGATCTGGACCCATTTTGTACAGCAGTCCATTGATAAGCTGGAAGGTTCTGCTCCTCAGAACCAATTTTCTACGCTCTCCGGGGAGCATTCCTTCTGGAAATCGAGCCGTGGACAGGTACTCACCGATACTTGTGTACCACTTCGGTAGTACGCCGATGTGAAATAGGTGAGTATCTGGAAAGTCATCGTTTATTCCTACTGGAGGCTCGCCGGACTTAATTCGGGACAATTGGTCCGCAATCACATGACTACGTCCTGGCCGTACAACAATTCTGAAGGTGAATTCTTGAAGGAGCAGCAACCACCTGCTCACCCTTCCCTGAATGATGGGCTTGTTAACCAGGTACATCAAAGCCTGGTGGTCCACGAAGAAAGTAAACGGTGTCGCCAATAGGTAGTGCCGAAACTTCTGAACCGAGTAGACCATTCCGAGAGCCTCTCGCTCTGTAGTGCTGTAGTTCCTCTCCGCCCTCGAGAGTAACCGACTTGCAAAATAGATTGGGTGATCCAGCCCATGTTCGCCTTTTTGTGCCAGGGTGGCCCCGATGGCGTAGTTTGACGCATCCACATGAACATGGAACTCTCTGTCCCAGTTCGAAAATGCCAAGATGGGGGCTGCCAACAATCTCATTTTTAAGTCCTCGAATGCCTCCCCTTGCTCCTTCGCCCAGAGGAACGGCTCCCCTTTCTTCATAAGTTTATCCATCGGGTATGAAATCCGGGAAAAATTCTTTATGAACCGTCGGTAGTACCCGATATGGCCCAAGAATGACTTGACACCGGTTACGTCACTGGGAGCCTCCATTTCAATTATCACCCGAACCTTGTCGGGGTCCGTCTTCAACCCTTCCTTACAAACGATGTGTCCGAGCAGCTTCCCCTGCGGTACCATGAAACGACACTTCTTCGGGTTGAGTGCCAGACGTGCCTTCCGGCACCGCTCCATGCACTCTCCGAGTGCTACAACGTGTTTGTCTTGGCTACTGAAAATGGACCAGTCATCTAGAAATGCTTTAAAATTCCCTCTCGACATCTTGTCAAAGATGTGCAGGATGATTCTCTGAAAAGTTGCAGGTGCATTACACAGGCCGAAGGGCATCCGGTTGTAGGCGTACACACCATCTTCCACTACAAAGGTGGTTTTTAGCTTGTCCTCCTCTGCAATGTATATCTGGTTATATCCTGAAAACCCGTCCATGAAGGAATAGATCTCATGGCCTGCCACCTCCTCGAGTATGCTGTCTGTGAAGGGTATCGGGAAGGGATCCTTAATGGTCACCGCATTGAGACACCTAAAGTCTACGCAGATGCGGATTTGGTTAGCCTCTTTCTTCTGAGATATCACGATTGGTGACACCCACTCACTTGTGTCTACTCGGAAAATTATCCCCGCGTCCAGCATCCGCGCAATCTCGGTCTCCACCCTTGCAGCATAGTTTTTGTTCATCTTGTACGGCCTCTTCCGCACAGGTTGGGCTCCAGGAACCAAAGGGATGCGGTGCACGCAGAGCTCCGGAGGTACGCCCTTCAGGTCTTTATAATTCCAGGCAAACACGTCCTTATACTCTGTGAATATTTTGAAGGCTGTCGTTTTTAACACGGGATCCCAGTCATCTCCCATCAGGATAGTCTTGGGATTCTGCTCGTCCTCGAGATTTATTGTTTCCAGTTTTGCCTCTTTGTATTGGATAGGTTCTCCCTCCGAGAACACGTGGGCCGGACTTACTCTCATCTGGGCTTCCCCCTCTGTATATTCTGTGTACTCCGGAGGGAACTCGTTCGTGTTTTCTTCCGTAGGGAACTCATTCCCGATCTCCAGTATATTGCACGATGGCTGAAATACCTCGTAGTCACGCATTTGCCAGTGAAAGAGACCATCTAGTGAATCCGTATCTCCTTCTATCTCAAGTACCCCTTCATCGTTCGGTTCCATAGTTTCTTCCTCTCCGTCCATCCCGCCACCATCGGAATCTGAGTTGGACGCCATTTCCTCTCCAACCATTTGTGTGGCGAGGTCTACCACAAATTTCCTCCCCCCTTTCTCGAATGCGAGGGTGTTCTTCTTCCAGTTGTGATTGGCTCGGGCTGTCACCAACCACCCTCTACCCAATATAGCGTCATACCCCTTTTGCTTGAGAGGGATTACGACGAAGTCTAAGGTGAAAGGCTGGGTTCCGATAGTCACCTGTTGTGCCATCAGCATACCGAGTGGTTTAATACCATGCTGGTCGGCCCCTAACAGATTGAAGGTTGGTGGCCACAGCGTCGGTTTCCCCAAACTCTTCCAAGTTTCCTCCGGAAGGACATTGACGCCTGACCCTCCGTCAACGATGGTGTTCGTGAGGATTTTACCCAGGATACCCATTTCTACTACTGCCGGGTTCCGTCCATGGTTTATTGATAACGTCATCGGGTCGGCTGCACAGCCGCCTGGGATCTCCGTTCGTTCCACCGTCATAGGTGGCGTGTTAGGCCCTAGGAATAGAGCTGTTTTTAGGTGTGGCATGGTCTCCAACAGGTCCTTGACCTTCACGGGTATTTCCATTTGCAGTATCTGCCGTAGTATACTTTGCTCCGCCAATTCTCGGTGAGAAGTGTCGGCGTCGGTAGGTTCCTTCCGGTCCTGTATCTCTTTTTCGATCTCGGCCCTCGCTTGCAGTACCCTCTGTTTCTCCGTCGGAGGGTGTGGGTACGTGGCCTTTTTGGCTTGGGCACGGGTGACTGTCAGGACCTTCTCAGTACCTCTACATTCCAACTCCAGGATGTTACAGCTGGGCTTCGGACAATTAGCGTCCTCATGGTCGCCTGGTCCGCACCACCGACACAACTTCTGCGGAGTTGCGGGCTCCGTCTGACAATCACGAGCATAGTGACCCCACTGATTACAACTCCGACATTGTATCATGGGTCTTCCCTTGGCATCATATTGGATCCGGGGCTTATTCTCATTGTTGCCTCGGCCTCCCCGGCGGTTATTTTTATATCCGCCAGATGATGCAGCATTCTGTTGTCCACCCGTACCAGACGTGGAAGGTTGCTCCTGTGCATAGAGTACTTGTTGGCCTCTTGCCCTCAAGTTATAGGGACATTCTTTAAGGGGATGTCCTGCGATTTGGCAGATATCACAAAAAGCTTTTTTCGGACAAGACCCTTTTGTGTGGCCTGCCTCCTTGCAGTCCGTACACCACACTGTATCTTCTTCGGCTTTGCTAGCACTTTCTTTGGCGGCTTTAAGTTCTCGCATCATCCTCTCAAGGTCTTTTTGCAATGCGAGCACTTTCTTGCTCGACCTGTTCTCACTACTTTCCGTCTCTGAATCATCATCAGAAGATGACCTTGTCTTCTTCGAGGTCTTACATTCACTCTCGACATCCATTGCTCGGTTATATGCATTACTATACGAAGTAGGCGGTACTATCTTCATTTTCTTTCGGAGGGATGTTTTGAGTCCCTCCACGAACCATCTCTTTTTCAATTCATCCGTTGGGGCCGACTTCATTTTTCCAATGAGTTCTTTGAGTCGTCGGCCGTACGCACGGACAGACTCATTCTTGGCTTGCTTCGTGTTGTAGATCTCCGCCAATATTTCATTATCATCCCGTAACAATTGGAACTCTGTCTGGAAGGCCTTTTTGACATCGTCCCATGTCGTGAGCCTTGTCTTGTCAATGTTCGAGTACCAATCAATGGCACCCTCTCGCAGTGTTGCAGGGAACTGACGGATCCATTCGTTCTCGTCAGTTACCCCGTGTGCAGTCCATATCGTTTCACACGTTCGACAGTGCCGAACTGGATCCTCCTTGGATTGCCCCGTAAATTTCGGTAACTTCTGCTTATTCACTGCCATGGTTGGCCGCGGTGGAGGCGGTGCACCGATACCACTCGTGCCCACACCTCCCTGAGTGCTGTGGGTAGTCTGGACTTGTGGTACTTGTCCTTGCGGTAGTTGCTGGGCTGGTGGTACTTGCCCTTCTCCTGGCATCGTACCGTGTGGGGTTCTCGGTTCCAACGGAGGGTCTGCTGGTGTGCTCGTGCCATCCTCTGCAGTATCACCCTCTCCGCCGGTTTGGTTCTCCGCGCTTGGTGTACGGAGACCCACCTCAAACCGTACTCTCTCCTCTTGGAGAAAGGCTCTTCTCGCCCGTGTCTCCTCAAGTAACTCTTCACGACTCCGCACTCTCCGTTCCGGAGAAGTGAACTCTTCTTCGGCTTCTGCACCCTCCGTACCACTTCTGAGGTCCCCTTCGGGCAACCCTCTGGCAAGCTGGTCTTTGGCAAGTTGCCTGAGCCTACACCGACGTTCACGTTGCTGCGCGGATATCAAAGCCTTCTGTGCGGCTTCCCCTTCGTCATCTATCACTTTCTTATTTCGATCTTTATTTAAATTATTGGGCATCAAGACAAACTATACACATTGCTCAATCAAAAAGAACACTTATTTTTTATTAATTCATGTTGCTTTACAACATTCTCAATTGAACTACAATGAAATTTTTGTGTTCCGTTCCCCTTCGTTTCAAACTTCAACAACTTTACTGTTTGTCATTTCCTTCCTCCCGACGGCGACGAAGATGCTCTCGGGCGTGGAATGCACGGAGGATCTCCTGGCGGCGGTCCTCACGGTCAATTTCCTCTTGCCGAATACGTCGTGCGAGTGCTGCTTGTGCCAACAACCGTGGAAGTTGGTTCAACAACCGATTCGCTGCAGGGTTCGCCCCAATCACGTCCCACACTACGCCTGTAGGGACGTCTCCGTTCGTTGCCTCCCTTCGGACGTGAGTTTCAAGAGCTACTTGAAACAAAATTCGGAAGTCACGTGCCAGATTATCCTCTCCGTCGTACAACTCGGTACGGGCTTCCTCGGCTTCTGGGTTTATCGCACTAACGGGTAAGCCCATTATGCCTACTCGCCATCCGGGTATGTCTAGGCAGCGGCGCCAAATGTTTTCCCTCTCGGGTCAACAAGAATAGTTGCATAAACACACATTAACTGATAAACATGAACACAGGAAAGTATTGCAATTCGGTAAACATAAAGTACTCAGAAAACCAAATCATGTCATTCACACTCAAAGCAATGTGTACATATAACCTCCGAAGAGACACCACCGAAACGTCACGTCGTAACGGTTCACACTCTCGGTACTAACTACTGAGATTAACATAAGTTTATTACACAACACCCGTACATACAAAATATACCAACAACAAAATGCACAATTTATAGAGAACTCACAGATATATTCATTGATCACAGGATTACAATGTATCTCCAAAACAGCCACAACAATAGTACCATACCAACATAACCACATCTCTCGAAGATAAATACAATTCTATAAATAAGGGTGTCGGAGCACCAACCGTTGGCCAACCGCCGACCTCTCGACAACAACTAACAACTACTAATTATCCTGACAACAATACTCTATGACCCATCACCAAGACATCAAAAAGGGACACTGGGAATTGCAGATTCTAGACTCACAAATATAATATTCAAAATGCCAAAGAAGTGTATTGGGTCGCCCATGGAAATGTAGGGGGCACTGAAGGCCTTAAATTCTAACCTTCATACTCAGTTTCTTGAAAACAAAAGATATCGAAGGTTGAATTAAATTGGAAATAAAAAACAATTCAAAAGTTGTGCAGCCTATCTAAATTTAAAACCAAAAGAGGAATAAACCAATTTTAAGTTTTTAACAGCTTAGATTGAAAGATAAATTTATTATTTTAAGATGAGGATTGTAAAGGTAGCAGTTTAAAGTTGTTGAACCTAATCACACATAAATTAATGGAACACTCCTTGACTTTAAACATGAAAGGAAGAATGAAGAGTTGAACATTAGTCAAGCGTTAATGGGGAATGGTGTCTTAAGTCTTAATTAACTGAAAAGAAAGAGGAAAAATAATAGAACAGAGAGGTTCATTGAAATGAAACAAACAGGGAAGATCAGTGCACAAACAATATAGTGGAAAGTGGACACATGAGGGGCTGACTGCACACCCCTCATCCTTGTGAAGGTTTTTGTCCGAGTGTTTACTAATCTCGATGGCTTCTCTTAAGTGTCTTTTGAAGTAGTTATCTTCTGCTGCTAAGATCCTGATATCTTCAATATAAATGTGGTACTTCGTCTTGGCAAAATGTTCTGATGGGTCTGATTTGTTGGCTAGCTCACACTTAATGTCAGCTCCGTTCTCTTTGATTTTAGTTCCTAGGGAGTAACTTTTTTCTTTGATTTACTAGAGAAGTTTTTCTTTATACAAAAATAGTGTCATGCCCAAAATTTCTTGGGCAAGGGCCAAACTGCAATAACTTTTTTTATTTTAAATTCCAATTTAAATAGATCATACAACATATGTTAATGTCAACATTGGCACCTCATTTAGCATCTGTAATTACAAAGATAATAAAACTTGATTGTTATTATAAAGAAATTATCAAAGATATCTTGTGAAAGATCACCTCTAACATCGAGTAATAAGCAATAGTTCAAAGTTTCAAACCTGTTGAGTATGAGGTATTCTTTAAATTCAATAAAACATGCATCCTACAAATGCAAAATTGATCAATTAAATTCATTGCTTGTTACAAATGATACATTTATATGCAAGGAAGGGCCTGGATAATTGAATTGATAGGGTGCCTGTCATATGCTCTATGATGAAAACAGTTAAGAAAACGTCTAGCTAAGTATTTACACCTTTTTATAAATTATTTTCTTAAATCTAAACTTTTTGAGTGTAAACATGCAGGAGCGTGTCCGAACTGGGGAAGCCAGTGCATTAGAATACTTTGAATTGGGTGCTGTAATGTTGAGGAAAAAGTTCTATTCCCTTGCTGCTAAATATCTTGAGCAGGCTATTGAGAAATGGGAGGGAGATGTTCAAGATCTAGCACAGGTGGATTTTTGGTTCCCAGATATTCTTTCATATTATTGTTGTTTTGAAAGGAGTTTATTTAAGGTTAAACTGCATCTTCAATAGTCTCTGCATTCTTTCATCTCTTGCATATCATTTTTTTGTTATTTTTCATTCTTAGACATTTGTTTAGGGGAGTATTTGTGATTATAGCTTGGATATTATTAGTGTTTTTTTAATATTTTATAATTTTTGTTTGGTATACACTGTTCCATGTAAGTCCACTTTCTGTAAATGCTTTTTGTGATTGATTCAAAAGGAACTTTTGTTTTTCTGTTATCCGTTATTCAGGTCCACAACACTCTTGGCTTCAGTTATGTAAGTGAGGGCAAGACAGATAAGGCTATTGCCCAGTTTGAGATGGCGGTGAAGCTTCAGCCAGGATATGTGACAGCTTGGAACAATTTGGGTGATGCATATGAGAAGAAGAAGCAACTGAGGGCTGCGTTAAAAGCATATGATCAAGCACTTCTGTTTGATCCAAATAATAAAGTTGCGAGAACATGTCGAAATTCTATGAAGGAGCGCCTTGACCTGTTTGAGGGAATTCCTTCTAAATCAGAAAGATAACAAAATATGCAAGCAGCGGAAATTAGACCCTCTTGTATTTATTTTTTTGGGAGTAGCAAAGACCATTTTTGAGAAGCGGATAAAGTCTTATCCATTTGAGCCTATGATTTTTATAAAATGGGTTTCTTTTATCATTGCTCAATTAAATATCATAGCCTGCTCAGGCCATAAGGTGAAGACATAAAATTGGTTTCAACTGACAAGATTTTGGGCTGTGAAGGGTCTGTAAAATCTCTTTGTTTGTCACACACATGGCCAGAAGTTTGGAGCTGGAGGAGTCTGTAATATAGTGAATGCTATTCCAGAAGCTAGTTTGCAAATATAACAAACTAAATGAAATGATTGTTATAGCTTTGATGATGCGTTTATCATGAAAGTAAGGTTAATATAGTGAAGGAGAAGCTAGTATGCGAATATAACAAACTAAATTAAATGATTGTTATAGCTTTGATGATGCGTTTATCATGAAAGGAAGGTTAACAACTTGTTCAATAAGTCAACCTGGATAAGAAAAATACATTATCAGTTGACATTCAAATCCATTAGCAAGCACATATTCCATCTTCACATAGGTAAGTACTAGAGAATTTCTGAGATGGCTGCATAATGTCTTTCTGGGATTAATCAAGGACAATGGCGTGGATTGTTTTACCCTATATTAGGAAAGGCAATTTGTTTACATACGAACTTGTGACAAATAAAATCTTTGGAAAGGAAGCTTGTCATACTATTATGCATCATTGAGTACAGTCTTAGAAAAAAATTGCAATCATATAACCTCAGACTAAACTCTTAACATCTAAGAAAAAATTACAACCGTATAACCTCACACTAACTCCCAACACACTAATCTGTCAACTTACCAGAAGTATTCCAAGAGCTTTATGGTCTGTTTCCTTTGGCCACCTTAATAAAATTATCATTGTTGTCTTCTCAAATGTGTGGAAAGTCAATACAATTTTTCTTCTTTATTTAATTATTTGATGTTTGGATCACTACTGCATCCAAATTTTCTTCACCGAATTGCCTATGGGAAGATATCTTTTCTTGGTGTGCTATTGCATAATCAAATTCTCAAGCCGAGGTTACAGTTATCTGCACTCGTTGGTCCTTGAATTTGCTCACCCTCGACTACATTCCCTTGCATCCTTATCTTCTTGAATTAAAACCATCACAGAGCCAGGCTTCAGATATGTTGTACATTATAGATGAGAGCCTTAACCTTACATTTTTGTAAACTTTGTGGTCTTAGCAAGCATTTGTTATTCCTCCTTTCATTGCCTCGGATTATAGAAGGCAAATAAATTTACTTGATCTAATTTCCTTATCCTTTCACATCAGATCAACTAATTATCCTATTTTTGTGAAGTCTGAAGAGACAAAATTACAATAAAGATCTTTCATTAAGCAGTCAGATATGTTATGGAGGATATCTAGAGACCAATATCTAAGAGATAAAAGATACCAAAGCACCGATCAGAGAAGAATATCACGACAATTGATAATTGAATGAAGGACACATCGATATCATGAAGAGGGACTTTCCACTGTCTATTGGCAATCAATAAAGATATTAGCTTGGTATTGTCTTTAAGAGTTTATCAAGCCTCTACTAAGCATACTCCTCCGTTTAAACAAGCATTCAACAGAGTTACATTCCAACATGAAGTCAACCACCTATATATATATTGACTGCAATAAAATGTCAAGGCAAAAAGACACATAAATAGTAATGAAGAGTTGGGGATAAGTTGCTTACAAACTAAACATATTATCTGTGCATCGATGAATGAAATAGAACAGTGAGCAAGGGGAACATGACTTAGCCAATATCGATGTGTGTTATAAAGGACTAAACACAAAGTGCTGTTGAGAAGATAGAAACAACTAATCTTGTTGGCCAATTCAAGTATCTCCGTCTCCAAGAAATATGTAAGAAGGATGAAGAGAACAAAATCGACATTTAATATAAGGATAATATAGATTGCTATGGTCACAGCAATTAAGAATTAGTGAACAGTGATTCAATCATCTTGAGTACGATATGTAAAGGTATCATAATCTTATTACTGCCTCTCAGCACTAATAATAGAAAAGTCAACAGTTAATAGCATTATGTTCAATGACCATTGGTGATAATAAACATTTGCTTGGATAACAGCGATTATTATTATCAGAGGAAATAAACTTGGCAGATTTAAGATAGTGATTAATAATAAGGGAAGGCACAATATTACACTAAGACCAAACAGGGGTGATCGAAATAAGTATCAATCATTATCAAGACAAGGGGAGTTTACATATTAATACAATACTGATTAATGCTTATTTCAGAAGCATCGATGACAACCAGCCAAAGAGATTACACATCAATGACTCATCAACAATCTAATTACCAATGGAGTTAGTAGATTAACGGCAGTACACTATTATTATGATTCAAGACAATGATTAGTGAAGGGAAAACTTATCGGTGCTAATAAGATTACTAACCGGTTATGTGATGAGTGTTTTGTATAAAGGTAAGGAAGCAATTATGAATGGTCATTGGATGTGTCTTTTGGGGACGTAACCCATCATCCCAATTGGTAGGATATAAGAAGGCATTTGATTCCACTTCAGCTTTCATCATCGGATATTTTACCTCATTACTTAATCCAGATTTGGATCTGCTCTGTAAGAGCAAGTGCTTTGTGGCAATATCGGTTGCAAGCAATAATAGTGCAGATCAGAGATGGCACCAAGGGATTGCAGATATCGAAGATTGTATATCAGAAATAGCATCCATTACTAGGTTGCAAGCATTCAAATATCAATATGAAATAGCAACATATAACTGTTAGCGATATCTATACATTTGCATAATCAATTCAGTATATCAGACATAGCAAACCATTGCTGAAAGCAATATAAAGCGATTGCATAGGCATATCGTACATCAAACATTCCATAAAGTAATCTCATTGATAGCATATCTCATAATTGTATATCAGACATTGCTATCAATTCTATATCAATCTTGCAAATATATATATATATATATATCAGAAATGGCAATTGATAACTCGTGTAACATCCTTTACTTGGTTTAATTGTAATCATTTGATAGAGTAAGAAGAAGAAGTTAGGTAATCGTTCCAACTTTCCAAGTAAGCCAAAAAAGGGGACATTACACTTGATGAGTTTACAATTCTCTCTTTTAGAATATCTTGCAAAAATGAAAATGAGAGTAGGGATAATGCAATAGATTTGTGATACAAAAATGCTTTCTGGAGGGCTAAATACAAGACTTCTAAGAAACATTCACCCTAATAAAGCCAACAATTATTGCCCTCTTAAGGATATGAGCCCTTGACCCTATTTATAAAATGTATGGAAATAAAAGTCTACTTACGACTCAAAGTTAATGATAGATCAATTCTCTTGTCCAAGGCAGAATAAAACTTTCCAAAACATTGGTTGCTAATTATAAATTTACCTTTGATTGCAAAGGCTGCATATTTCCCGTGTACCTTAGTTTGGTGTACCTAATCCCATCTTTAGGTGTGACTCTCTAGTCAAAATGACTTAAGGATATGTTTTGGTATTGGGAATTGTTTTCTTTAGAATCATCCCCAAATTCTTGCTAGTTGATTTAGCCAACCCATTTGCTTTGGGTAATTAGTTCTACGAGTATTGATCTATAATAATTTTAAACCTGCAAAATTAAATTGTCTCTAATAGTACAAATACTTTTTGGTATAATTAGTAGTTGTTTTATCAGTGTATGAATAAAAGAATATACATACCTGTAGAAATTTGATACAATATTGAAGTCCCGGTCTTAGTAGGAACCACTTCTAATCATCAATTGAAGCAGTTGTTGTAAGATAATTATTGAGTGAGGGAATAAATCCGATGAAGACTGGGGAGGCAATTATTAGTAAGACAATTTGTTGTGAGGGCATAAGTGCCAACAAATAACATTTGTCTTCTTGGATATATCTAGCAAATTAAGTACAATAGAACTAGAGTATACGAGCTGCGAAAATTTAAATGCAGAAATAGCTATCTCTGATGGCCCCGCAGTAAAATCCTTGGTGATGCTTGGTCAGGATTGTGCTATCTCTAATGTTTTCAATTACAGTAAGCAGAGATTTTGAAAGGGTCCAGACTTTTGTGAAAAACACCAAAGAAAAAGAAAGAAAGTAGGAAACTAATACTAATGTTACATAATAAGAACATCTTTTATGTGTTTGGCAATACAAGGTTCTTTGTAGTAGGTAAGTGAAGACACTCATTTTCATTCCACCTCCCCTTTCAATTCCTTGTACAATGTAGTAGTTAAGTGAAGACACTCATTTTCATTCCACCTCCCCTTTCAATTCCTTGTTCAATGATTTTGTAGAGGATGCATATTTGATTTTTTTGATGAACTCCTTAGTGATTTGGAGTACCAAAGTTGTTCTAATCCCCATTTAATGAGTACGACCTTCCAAATCTTTATAACCCATAGATGGAATGTCAACTAGCAAACCTTTGTTCCTCGATTTGCTATTCTATTTTGAAAATTCTTTCCTTTACTATTGTGGATATCTTTTTTTTTAGCCCCAAATAAGCAACCTTTCAAGTATTTGCTTTCTTAGTGTTTCTTTACATTACCTACAATATTTCTGTGGTCCATATGGTTTTTTTTTCTCCTTTTTTCCTTGCTATTTTTTCTATTCTTTTCTTGGAATCTCAATTGGTCTGTGGTTGCACAATTTATTTTATTAGCAAGCTTGTCCTTTTTAGTTATGCTTGAGCAAGGTGCCCGTTATTGCTATTTTCAATTTGTTAAACTAAGTACTGTAGTTGTAGGATTTTTTGATGATATTTGACAAGGAAAATATAGTAATTCAAATAGGAAAATATTGGCCTCTATGCCAATATCACCATGAATCCTTATTTCAACAATAAGGTGGATTTCCTCACTATTGAGTTATCAGATAGATAAGCCTAGTTAGTGGCAAGCATGTGTTTAGACTCGTTAATTACAATTGGATAATATCAAGAATCCTTGGAACACATTTTATGACACTTTGGATGTTGTATTTAGTTGTAGGATTTAATTGATCTTGAGATATTTTTGTTGTGAAGACTTTTTCCATCTTTGTGTAGTTGTAGGATCTAAGGAAATAAACTTATGTAGGTGTAGTTAAAATTTTTTCTAGTTGCTTTTGCACCACGTCTCCTTTCTAGCTTTTAGCTCTCATAACCTTTGACAATTGATCTAGGGACAAGTCTACTTTTGTGACATTAATTAATGGAAAAGAGTAGCAATCACTTAAATAACTAATAACTTACATGGAGAGTGAAAAAATGAAATGTGAGCTAGGATTAACAACCACTTCTTAAGTGAACATGTTATTAAAATGGCTCCTGCTCATGGAATGGTTCTTGCTCATGGGGCGATTTTGAATGAACTTGCAATGGTTTCCTTTGTTGCACCTTTGTTAGGGTTTGGGCTCTTTGGTATGGATGTTACATCATCCTTGGTGGGGTCTGGTATGTCGATTCCTAGTGATGCTTCTGTATTAGTTCTCATTGAGCATTCTTCTAGTAGACCTATGCTTGGGTCTTTTGGTACTGTGGGTGTTGGGTCTCTACTCCTAGAGCCTCTTTCTACTGCTAATTGATGGAGCTTTGCTCATGTTGCCAGATCTGCTACCGCTCTTCCTTCCAAAGAGAAATCTCATTGTCTTGCTTGTGCCAAGACCTCCCTGTTGTGGTTTGTGGCCAAGGTGTGGTGGATAATGTGGATTTATACCAATGCTACAAGTTGGTTTGTAGATTTGTTGGTCTTTGGCCTTCTCTATCAGATCTCCCTCAATGGATTATGGTTCATGGAATCCCTTAGTTACTGGTAACATTGAGCTTTTCCATTGTGCTAAGGGATTTTTTGTTGCTTTTTTAAAGAAAATTCTTCTGCTGACTATGATTTGGTGTTGAGCAAGCTTTGGGCTTGGGGTATTCACTCTCTCTCAGTCAAACCTTGGAAAGTCTCTTTTAAGCCTCTTACTAAACCACTTAGTATACGTCCAATGTGGGTTCCTCTTTCCATTCTTCCCCTTTATTTTTAGGAGAATTCTTGTTTTGAGTGATTGACAACTCTATGTCCACTTCTTGAAGGTTGATGATACCACTTTCTCCATGGGTCTTTCAACTTTTGCATGCATTTTGATCAATATTGACATCTTCATGCCTCATCCTAGGGATGTGGTTCTCATGGTTGAGGACAAGCCATGGACCCCCCTGCTAGATTATGAGGGTCTCTCCTTTCGATGTTGTTGGTGCTTCTCTATTGGTCACTTGGCCATGGAATATTTTCTATCATGTTTTAAAGGTGTTGCCACTTGGTGGAAGGACACTAATGGTGATCACCTTACTGTCTTGACTTTTGATTCTTCCTCTAATGACTCTTAATAGGCTGATGATGATTCCTCTCATGATGATGTTTTGCCTCCTACTGCTAGTATGGCCTTCTCAAGTCCTATGGATCCTAATCCACCTCTTATTGCTAGTGTATCCCCCTCTAATTGCGCGGACCCTTCTCTGTCATTGCTCTTGTTTTACTCCAACATTCTTCTTCTTGTCCTAATAGTCTCACTAAGAGGATTCCCCCACTTTCTCCCCATTGTGATGGTGTTCCTAATGACTGTATTTCTTGGATTGTTGTTTGTTTTGTTTCTTTTATTATAAACAATAACCACTTCTTGAACAACTCAAGTAGAACCAACATGATACAAAGATTCATTCACACTTGAGGAGTGGGCTAAGGTTGAAAATTCATCTTTGGTGTTGTTCAACCAAAATGGAGAAAAGATGAAGAGTAACACATGGAAGAGCAGTTATTTCATCGTCCACAATTGTAGTTTTGGTTTCCACAACACTATTATGTAGACATACACATAAACAATTAGATAGTGGAGACACATGAATGACTTGTTGCAGCGCAAGATAAGCTAAAAAGAAAGAGGGGAGAGGGGGGAAGGTTGCACATGGTTTGAGGATGAAGGCAATTATTTTGGAAATGAGTTAAAAGATAAAAAATTGATAAGAGGAGATAAAACTACAAGGGAATAAGACAATAAAGCATATTAAGAATCTAAATTTAATCTAATACAATCAAGGAGTTTTACAGTATTAAGACAACATTAATATGTTTAGATAAATTAAGATAATATAGCCTAAAAATACCTAAAAATATTAAGGTAGTTTTAGGCTCTATTTTCTTAAATGAATAAAACATTTTTGATGCATTGCAATATTTAACATATAGCTTATAATATAAAGATATCTAGTTGCAACTATGGAAGGGGTAAAATTGGAAACAAGGGTCTCAACTCTTAGATTGCAAGCTTGAAGTTCAAAGCATACATAACAAACTCTTAGATGGGAGATCATATCTACGACCAAGCTCTCTATTAAATAACAAACACTTTGTCCAAGTTGTCCCTCATGGACTCCATGGTCCGACCGATGGTTCTTTATGGCTTGGTGGTTTGGGGCCCCTCTCTCCTTGATTCTGACTGGGCTTCCATCAAGTGTGTCCAGACCCTTTTTCTTCGGTGTATTATCAAATGTCATCGACTCACCCCCCATAGTATTGTTCTAGCCGAGTTCAGGGCCCATCCCTTTAGGTTGGCTGCCATTTTCGACCTGATTTGGTTTGTTCATCGTCTTCATGGTTTTGCTGACTCTGCGGATGACCGGTGTAGATATTCTTACTTGGCTTATTGCTCCTCTGTCTCTGTGGCAGATTCTGTGCCGACCTCTCGAGTCCACTGTTGGTTCGTGCAGGCTTCGTCTTTGTTGAGCTCGATGGGGATTGATATTGACCACCTCCCCCCTTCCAGTTCTCTCTCGATGCACCCGCCCACCTCCTCCCCTCACAACAAGAGTTGAACCAACATGTCAGACTTGACATTTATAGACAGTATATCACCACAACTTGGTATAACCCTTCTGGCGGGTTACGCCTGAAGATGGACTTTTATGCCGATCACTTTCTGGTTATCAGAGACGGTATTATTGTGCCCCCTAGCTACTTGTCTCGGCTTTGGTGTCATGCCTTACACATTTCTCTGGGATCCTTCAGGGTTGGCTCCCACCAGCTTCGGATTCAGACAGATCACCACATGGACAGAGAGGACTGGACTTGTCACTTGTGTACCTTGGGCATGACCGAGACAGAGATCCATTTCATTTTTCATTGTCCCGCCTACTACGAGATTCATGGGAGATTCTATTGCTTATTTAGGGAATGCAACTCCCTTGCGGCCTTCTTCAACTACACGGACCAGAGATGCCTTGCACTGTACCTTAGGGAGACTATGTAGCTCCGCGGCCACACCTTACATCTCTTATTCCCCTAGAGAGCAACCCCGGTTCAGCTTATCACCGCTTTCTTCTCTCCCTCGTCTCCTGCATGTGGGACAAAGAGGCCTTCCAGTGCCACCATTGCTAGTCACTCTAGATCTGTGAGGCCTCGTAGTGGTTATACTCGTCAACGACACCCTCCCAGCTTTTCTCGTTGGCGGTTTAGGGCACCTTCTCACCCTAGTCCGCACCCTTCGGTGCTTGGCTTCATTTTACCAAGGAAGGACCCTTAGTCCTTGCCTCACTCTTGTGCTCCTTGTTTCTTCTTGTATCTGTTGTTTTCCCTGTTTTCTTTCTTTCCTTGGCACCACTTGGTGCTATTACTGTTGGCAGTCTTTATATTGTACACTCTTAAGCCCCATAGACCCTTGTGGTCTCTTGTTGGACATTAATAAATTTATCTTATCTTATCTTATCTATTTCGAGTAAGTGTAAATAATGCCATACCCTTTCTAGTTCGTTGTTTTCCTAATCTCACGTCCTCTGAGATTTTCTTTATTTGCCTTGATGATTGATTTGTCATGGATCCTGACCTTTCCTGTGCTTATCTAATCAAAATAGTGCCAAAACCTACTCTATTAAATCTCACACCCTTTAGTTTGACGTATGTCTGACTTGTTGTCCTCAATTTTCAGATCACAAAATTGTGGCAACCCTATGGAATTTTCTTGTGAATTCGTAGGTGTATCGTCTATGATTTGGATGTTTTGGATAATGAGTTATAGAGACAATTCGTCATCACTGAAATGCTCTTTGTAACACATGTTTCATGCATTCGTTAAGTCCTTTTCTTTGTTTTTCTCTTTCTTGTTAGCAATTTTTAATCTTGATTTTCCCTTGAGTCAATAGCCACTTGAAATACGCTTGTTCTGAGCTATTTTAGACATCAAACGAAGTTGTATAACTCAAGTTATGATGCAAAAGGTGGGGTTTTTCAGGCTGACTGCATATTCTTTAAAAATCCTTAAAAGTGGGTTTTTCAAAGTCAATTGCATGAGTTTGAATTGTATTTAATATATTAAATGGATTTTTAAGTTCATTTTCAAATTTCAATTCATTTCAAGTTGATTTAGCTATAGTTTTTAATGTTTTCATGAAATTAGCTTTAAAATAATCTAATTTCATGTTACTTTATTAAACACTATAGTTATATATTAAATTAATTTAAAATTAAAACACTTAAGTTTAAAAAGGTGTGGTTTTTATTCTTCATTGCATATCATCAACATGCAAAACACTTTTTAGGACCCACATCTTGAAATTAAGTCTTTTATACATTAAATACGTTGTTTTTATATGCAACTGCATATATAAAACATGTAAAAGTGGTTTTTTCTAGACCCAAAACATGTTTTTATAAGGATGTGCTTTTGAACCTCAAAAGAACGTACTTAATCCTTTATGAGTGTTGTTTTTATATGCAATTGCAATGATGTATTTAAAAACTCTCCAAGTGGCTTTTTCCTCATGAAAGACATGTTCTAATCAATATGTAATTGCACTTGAAAAGTGCATTTTTAATGGAGAACCACTAAAGGTGTTGTTTTTAAACTCAAATACATATCTTTTTATGTATTTTTACATGTGCAAACACCCTTTTAAAACATCGTATTTAATATTTCTCCTAGGGCGTCGATTTTTGGGAGGATTGCATATGTTTTAAAACTCATGAAAACACTTGATAAAATTGTGTTTTTAAACTCTCCCCTTTAGGGTGTTGAACTTGGAAGAGATTGCATGTATTTTTATATGTGCAAAGACATGCTAAAACAATGTATTTAACTCTTCCCTTTAGGGCGTCGAATTTGGAAGAGATTGCACATTTTCTTTACATGCAAAGGCATGATAAAATAACATATTTAATCTGCCTTCTTGGACGTCTTTTCTCAAAATATTTGCACATTGTTTGTTTATGTTTTTGCATTCAAACAATGCGTATTCAGCCTTGAAGCTCTAGGCATTGAATTTGGGAAAGATTACATGCTTCTTTGCATGTGTCTTTGCATCACAAAAGTGCGTTTTCTTCCCTCTTGGCTGCATTTCCTTTAGGGTGTCGATTTTTGAAGGCATTGCATATGCTGTTTGAAACGCAAGGCATGTGCATTTTGGCAAAAAAAGTCCGCCTTTTATCATTCTTCTTAAAAAACATTTCATGGTAGAAGGATTTGAGTATCTCCAATCAATTTCTCAACTCTAGAATTGATTTTGGTGAGTTATTTCTTTCTTTGATTATTTTATTTCTTCAATTAGATTGGAATTTATGCCCTAGATGTTGTTTTTCTTCCGCATTGCATATACATTAGAAATAGTCAAAATGGCTGCTATTTCTTTGTATTTAATATCTCATTCCTTCCCACTTGGCTGTATATGCATGTTGACTATCCAAAATTGAAGGAAAAGGCCTAGGAATGTGATCTATATATACTTTTTCAATCCAATCTTTCCTAAATCCGAAAATCCATTGGATTCATTTCAGATTTTGCTCAAGATTTTGAAAGATTTCATCTTGAGGATTGAGGTAATTTCTTCCTTAAGTCTTTTTCCTATTTTTCTTCCCAAGGCATTTAACTAACATGTAAACTTTCATTTTTTATTTACATGTGTTTAAATTCATGTTTCTTCTACTTCTATCTTTCATTTTTAAGTTGCATATGCAAGAGTCTCTTCTTGCTTGCATATGCAGTCAGGATTAAAAACCCCGTTCTATGATGAAGAAAGGAATAAGTCCATATGTGTATTATCCTTCAAAAAGCCCACTTGCATAAACCGCTATCCCTACCACTACCATATGACTTAAAACTCATGATGGTGGTTAATTCAACTCCATTATAAGAAGAAATGATATCCACTCATTTCCATACATGTTTCCCTTCATAGTTCTTGCTGTCCACATATGCAATCACCTCCAAGAAATCTGTTTTTGGGTCTTCCTTACCATTTTTGAGCTAAAATCCATTCACCTCTTCGCTATCCTAAAGTTTTCCATCCATATTCGTGTTCATAGTCTTTCAAAATCCATATTTTTACATCAAAAAGCGTACAATGGACCCATCCATGCTTTATTTTCTCACATAATACTTGTTGTCCATTCATATATAATACCCTCTGAAAAACCCATTTTTGGTTTTTCTCACAACATAAGAGCCAATCTAACCCAAATATGTTTGTTCTTCCGTTATTCACAAGTATTCCAACCACTTACAATACCCCAAGCTCACTTCTTGTGCATCCAAAAAGTGCAATGGATCCATCACTTGAAGATATTCTTACCTTGTGGAATCTTCATGTCACAGCTACTCAGGCATATCAATTACCATGTCAAGAGAATTTCTAGCCAACACTAGAAAAGGAAGAAGTAAAGACCCAAAGGATTGAGAGGGAGAATTAAGAAAGGTTAGAATGTGAGAGGCAAAACTAAAAAAATGATCTAAGATGGTGTTACCTTCCTATGCTAACTATCCAGTTGTGCAACCAGGTTTGGATATAAATGTAAGGTAGGAAGATATCATTTCAAACTTAGGGGCTTTCATTTGGAATCAAAGAGAAGACGACACACACTATACAGTTGCTTGGGCCATCTTGGAGGAAGAGGAGGAAGTTGGTATTGAATTTGAAAGAGAAAGACACAGAATTGAAAGGAGGCTTAGAGAAAGATTGCTGAGAGGAGAGAGAAATCTCATGAGATGTTGCTTAAAGTTACAATTTTATAAGGTGTAGTCTTAGCGGCTTACAATTTTTTTAGCCAATCTAACCCAAATATGTTTGTTCTTTTGTTGTTCACAAGTATTCCAGCCACTTACAATACCCCAAGCTCACTTCTTGTGCATCCAGAAAGTGCAATGGATCCATCACTTGAAGATATTCTTACCTTGTGGAATTTTCATGTCATAGCTACTCAGACATATCAATTACCATGTCAGGAGAATTTCTAGCCAACACTAGAAAAGGAAGAAGTAAAGGCCCAAAGGATTGAGAGGGAGAATCAAGAAAGGTTAGAACGTGAGAGGCAAAACTGAAAAAATGATCTAAGATGGTGTTACCTTCCTATGCTAACTATCTAGTTGTGCAACCAGGTTTGGATATAAATCTAAGACATGAAGATATTATTTCAGACTTAGGGGCTTTCATTTGGAATCAAAGAGAAGACGATGCACACTATACAGTTGCTCAGGCCATCTTGGAGGAAAAGGAGGAAGTTGGTATTGAATTTGAAAGAGAAAGACACAGAATTGAAAGGAGGCTTAGAGAAAGATTGGAACACGAGGAAAGAGAAAGGATACAAAGAGAAAGAGAAGCCCATAGGAGAGCTCAAAGGCCACCCTTAAGAGAAATTCAACTTCGAGGGAATCAAGTGAATCAAAATTAGAACAAAAGTTGGATAAGAAGATTGGATCTTTCTCCCTAAGGCTCGAAAGATTACAAGCACATAATGCTTTCAAGACAAAATGGTCAATGAACACTCAACACAAAAATCAAGGATGAACACTCAGCTGGTAGGAACTATGGTTTGTTCCTTTGGTTTGTTTGGTGGGGCACCGTAGTTGTATTATGATCTTTCAATGCCCTATCTTTTGATGCTTTTGTTCAAGGTTTCAAGATCTTTCAAATCCTCTTTTTACTTAATCAAAGCAATCAAGGATGCATATTCCTATTCCAAATCAAGATGATTTCACCAAACCAGAGCATATCAAACATTGGGCATCCCGTAGTAGCATGAGGACCCATAAAGGATGATGTAAAAGAAGTCGTGTCTTGTCAGACACTTTGAATATTTTCATCACGTATTTGTAATTTGTATTTGATAAATTACATGTAATGTGAAAACAAGATGTAATTGCATGTGATAGTATCACGTGCAAAGTTGTAACCTGTAATCAAGTTGCAAGTGCATTAGGCATGCAACTTTGAATAAGTCAAAATTAATTAGTTAGTTTTTGAATAAGTCAAAGTGGTTGAGGTTTCCCCTTTCCTCTCCACCTTTCTCTCTCCTTTTTTCCTATATAAAGGAGGGAGGTCACTGTAAATAATCATCTTTTGGCAAGGCAATAAAATTCTGCCAGTTTGTATTGTGCACTCTAATACTTTGTGCTTGGATATAAATCAGATTGCTTTCAATAAAAGAGGTAGATTGTTTTGAAACTTTGTGCCAATTCAAATTGTTATGTGACAACATTTTCTTGAGTTGATTGTGAGTTTTAATGCTTTGATTCAAGAGGGATTTGGATTCAATTGTGCAAACTTTGAGCTGCCTGTTGCATTCAGAGCCAATTTGAACTTTTGAAGACTTTGTGTTGTAGAAGGAAAAATTGTGATAGATAGTAGTGGCTGCAATTACTTAGAGTTAAAGACTTTGAGCTTCAATTGTAAGTGTTTTTATTAAATTTGAAAGTATCCAGTAAGAGACTTTGTGCCTTACTAGTTATTCTGCTTGAATCCTCACGAGACAAGCACAAGAGACTTTGGGTTCCTATTTTTGTTTCACAAAATATAAAAAAGAAAGCTTCTGCCCTTGGTATTGTTCTTATGTCAACTCTAAGGTCACTAGTATTATCGTAGCAATAAGGCACTTTTTGTTAAGTTAGAAAGGAGGAGTACGCAAATCATTATTGAAAAAAGAGGAATTGATTAAGAGAACCGCCCTTTTTGTAATTTCTGTTAAGTTCATGTTGAAGCCACTTATGGTAAGAAGGGAGCCTCCCCTATTGCTGAGAGGAGAGAGAAATCTCATGAGACATTGCCTAAAGTTACAATTTTGTAAGGTGTAGTCTTAGCGACTTACAAAAATTTTAGCCAACATGACTAATTTGAAAAGATCTTCCTCATGCCTTCGAAACTAAGTTTGACATTATTGTAAACATTGAATTTTTAAATATTATAGAATTGTCAACATTATAATCTCTAAATATTATTTTCAAGATCTTGAGCTACTTGTTCCTCAAGTATGGAAGCCTGTGAGATGACAACACTTGTATCTGCCACACCTAATGAACCCAAAACATGTTTCAAGAGGGTCAAAGAATTATATGGATCTCTAAACTTCCTCAATATTCTGCAAGCCATTGTTAAATGCCTACCACAGTGATGAAAAATCAAGTCACTAGCATCAGTAAGAGAGGAAATATTGAGGAATAGACTAAACTAATAGAAAAACATAAACATAAGTTAGTTGATGAATCAATGATCAACAACGTTAGCATGCACCAACACAAAAAACATTGGTGATGAAAAGTGATGAAGAAGGGAGGCCAAGAAAGCTCACAACTAACAAAAAGACAATCATCAATCAAACACACATGGATTGAGAATCTTCAAAATCATAAATGTTGTGGACCATGTTAAGAGGGATAGTATGTACACAACAAAGAAAGCCTCAAACTTCAACCAGACTAGCTTGTTAGAATCTATTAGTCTTTGTTTGAGTGGGATCTTTGAAATATATCTTGGTTTTATGATCAGATAAACATATATAGAATGGGGGTCTAGAAATTTAACATAAGCAACTTTGATCTTTATAATTTCAAGATGGAGGATCTTCTTATTGATATAGATTTGTTGGTTGAAATTGCTAGCTAGAAACCCTTCAAATTAAACAATGTTTGATTGGAGGGAAATAAGTTTGGTTTGGTTTTGTGTTTTGAATTTAGTGCTCTTCAATGTATAGGGAGGAGCCACCATTGAGAACCTCTAGACAAAGTTATGGAACTTATACTAGAAAAAGTCTCTTGTGAACAAGCTCTTTCTATAGAAGTTGTATTTCTTAGAGTGAGTGATAGAGCAGTTGAATTCTTTTAACATTGTGGTGAGCTAGTTAGCATCTATGAATGTAGAAATATATGAGGAAGGTTAATATTTCACCCTCCTATATCCTTTGACTAATTCATGGAAGAACTTAGTTATGACAGTTACTAGTACCATCTCAAAGTTGAAGCTTGATGAGTGTTTGACATGCATTACTCTAAGAGGAGATGAGGAGAGGCATCTTATGACAAGACTATGTTGTGGCACAATAATATAGGCCACATTGATGACAAGGACCTCGAGCCCTTGAAATATAAAAACATATTACAGGGACAAGTTAATTGTTTTTGATTAAGGTAAAAATAGGTTTTGAAGGGACCTGAAACCCTTAACAAAATAGTCACAAAAGATAATCCATGAAAGCCCTCAATAAGGAACAGATCAAGACCAAGTTGAGGATTTTACCAACAGACTCCCACAACCCGAAACAAACATTGCACAAAAAACCAGAATGCAACCAAATACTAATGAAAGGGCTAAAGAAAACACTAGCCCCAACACCCACAAAAAGAAACCATTAAGATTTACCTTTATCCCTGCCCTTTTGGGACCGAAGGGTCATATCAAAAGAGGGCATAGACATATTGGATTTTTTTCCTTTCACTGTAATCCAACCCTTTTCCACCTTAGTAGCCACATATTGCCAAGCCAATGAATCCAGTGCTGGAGTCCCAACACCTAGAGAGGAAAGACCAACAACACTCACAGGAGAACTAGATAAAGGGCCAACAACAACCAGAGTGACAAAGCCAACAATAGTATGAGAGATTGCACAAACCTATAGCAATAGTCGGAGAGACAAAAACAACTAGAGAGACAACACAACCCCCAACATCAGCCTTGTCACAAACAACATATATCTGAATTAGATTCCCATGAACACCTGGGTAGACCATAGGAGAAACCATAAGTTTGTCCCCTACAACCCACCCGTCAGAGACTGAAATAGACTAAGAAGGAACCACAGGATCCTGATCTTGAGGATCTGTAGCAACCACCTATGAGAAACTTCCTTGAGAATCAGATTCCTTGAATACTGTAATGCTGAACAAAAGTGCCTTCCCACCACAAAGAAAATAATTTATTTTTCTCTAGATCACATTGAGCAACCGAAAGTCTAGTTTTAAAACATCTTCTACACCTAAAGGGAACCCCTTCATAGTCCAAAGTTTGAACCCAACTGCCATTTGAAGACTTGATAATAATTTCAGGAGGCAAACCCTTAGCAACGTCCATATCAACCAAGATACAAGCAAACATGGAGTGATAAATGTTAGAAGAGTCATTATCAACCATAAGAAAATCCCCTAGAGCTTCACCCACTTCCTCAAGAAGAGAATCCACCCAAAGATGAAGGGGGAGATAGGGAAGACAAACCCAGATCAGAATCTTATTAAAATTTTTAGAAAATGGGTTGAAATTTGAGTGCACTAGATTAATCATAAGCAGAAATTTGTCCTCCCAACTAAAAAAATATTGACAAAATCTTATTTCTGTCATCAACAATGTCAAAATTTTCAATAAAAAACCCCATCCATAGGGAAAATATTCACTGTACCAGAGGGAAGAGGTTCCCATTGATGAGAAATCTAGTCATGAAGTTGAGGGAGGCTTGGTCAAAAGCCCCAAAACCTACATATAACAATAAGAGAGGGGAAGATAGAAGCATTGTGTTCTATCTCCTCCTCCGTCTCAACATCCAGATCAATGGCAATCCCCATGGAAACATGGATAACCCCCAACATCAACTCTTCTTGAACTCCCAACAAGAGTGCCATTATTGGAGGCACCTGCTGCAGGATGAGATACACCTTGAGTAATAGAAGCAGCCCTAACAGGCGACCCCAAATGAGCCTTACACTAAGAATCATTTCGACAACCCACAACAACAGATCTGCCACCACCAAGTACACCATCAGGGGAAGCAACATGAGCATATGACGCTAAAACAGGAGAAGAGCTCGCAGACAAAAATGATACAAAATGAGCATGTGAAACTCCCAATGTAGAAATTGCAATGACAACAACCAATGCAGAAGTAGAAGATAGGGCGAATCTACCATTCTGAGTAGAAAACATAAGAGAAGACCCCCTATCTAGAGCCTCAGAAGGGCCAGAAACATTACCTTCATAGGAACAACCTCTAAAATAGATGAATCGAGCTGGGAAGTCACAAATGGGGCTTCCTTACTAGTAGGAAACCTTCCACCAGCGAGTGCAATAGTTGCAATCAAGGATAAAACCCTAGTGCGGGAGGAGAGCATTTTGAAAATTTTGGGCATTTAGGGACAAGTTAATTGTTACCAAGATTTTGACTTTTACAAAAATTATATATATCAAAAGCAAAATTGTCCTAAAGTTTTTCTCAAAGCTTTATGGAGCTTTGGAGATTTTGGATTCAATCCATAGTGACACATTCAGACACATTGATAAACCTTCACTAGGAAAATATGTCATTGACGATTCCAAGAAAAAATGGGCCTTCTCCCTTAGAAATTTGAGATCTTTGCAAAGTTAAAAAACATTTGTAGAGATCCAAGAAAAGAAGAATATTGAGAAACTAAGAATATGCAATAGGTGAGAGTTATATTTAATATAGTTCAACAAATTTTATACTAAACATTACATTGCAAGGCATAAGAAAGCTCCATACCATCCTTAGAAGAATGTACTTGTGAAGATTATAAACAAGATATCAAAGGAGAGAGATAAGAGGATGCTTAATGGAGCTAGTTTGGATTAAAAATTCTAGTTAGAATTTTTGAGGACAACTTGTTATTTGATTAATAGACCTCTTTAACTTTATGCACAAAACTCTTGAACGGGCTTGGTTTGATAAAAATTATACGTTGTACCATATTGGATTTTTTAGCTATGAGACATACATACATGTGTCAAAGGAGAAGATATCTAAGTTGGATTTCAAAGTAGATAAATGTATCTTCATGTTCGCATGGTGGTAAAGTCAAAATGTACGAGCTTTGGAACCTTATTATTGGAAAGATATCATACATTCATAAAGTGAACATTAAATCTTCACAGACATTAAATCCATTTTCTATGAAAATGAACATACTGGTGAGCCAATTTGAGGAGACAATGCTCACGTTGAGACAAAAGAAGAATGGGTTGATATTAGGGGACAACACTGATGTGTTGCATAAAATTTCACATGCCCCACTATCTTCTCTCAAATCTACTATGTTAACTTCTAAGACAACAACACAATTCCCATCGCTCAAAGAAGGTGAAGGTGAAGAAAGGCCTCTAGAGTACCCTCCTTTGAATATCAAAGTGTGGAAAAAGGTGAAAAGGAGGTAAGTGATGATAGTGATAGTGATGAGGAGAGAAGAAGAAAAGGAAAAAAGATAATGTAGTACGCTAAGTATTCTATTCCTCTCCCCAGACCTTTGAAGGGGATTCACATTGTTGATCCACAAGAGGAATCAAGGAGGGAACCTACTCCACCACCTCCGTCACCACCAAAATCAAAAGGAAAAGTACAACTAGAAGTAGAAGTTGCAAAAGAGAGCGGTGATATTGAATATGATAGTGATGATGATTGCATAGTAATCTCTAAACAAGATTTACAAGTTGGAATGCCAGCTCACCCATTGCTCCAATTGCTGATTTTACCACTTTGGAGATTTAGGGAAAAGTATATAGATATATGAGGAAGGAAGCCTATGATGCCTTCCTAAAAGATGAAACTTTTGTAAGACCAATGCATTGCAATAGTTGTTGTGGAAGGTACACTTGGAGGATTACCACAAGAGGTGTAAGGAGAAGAAGGCTCAAAGGTTGGATGAGGTCAAATTAGAAATGACCAAGGAATTTGAGGCCTTTACTCTTCAAGAGAGGAAAAGGATTTTACATAAGGCAGGGGTCCTCATCTTTCCAGAGTGGAATATTACAAATGCAGTTGCCTTTGACATTGTGAGAAGAAATATGATGTTGTATGACAGGGAATCATAATAGGTAAACCTTGCAAGGAAGGGATCCTTTTACAACAATGATCATGCAACATTGGCAATTTGGTCATTGTCCCCTCCTGAGAATAAGCCAGACATAGTAGACATCAACCCAAACTTGAGGGGTAATGTCATCATAGAGAGGGCAACTGATATCATTGGGGTAGATGCAACTAAAATGGTGCCGGAAACAAAAAAAATTAGCCCATGATGTCACTAAACGAGATAAGGATGAGTTGTAGGAATATAAGTAAAGGTGCCACCATTTGTTTAGTGAGTACAATAAATCACAACAAAGGTGTATAGAACTAGAGATCAAAATGGCTCTACTACAGAAAAGAATTGCACAATTGACATCCTTAGCGTCTCCTGCACCACCACTTATTGAAGAATTGGAATGTTCAGTGGACCCCTCAAAGGGGTAGTTGATACAAAAGATCATTGATTTGGAGAATTAGATTGTTGAGGGTGTGCAGAGATCTATTGCAAAGAAAAAGGAGATAGTTCAAGATGTCCTGTATCACCTGAATGAAAAGGTAGATGAAAAGTTAGCCATCATTCTTTCTTCATAGACTTTATTTTTTGAAGTTGTGCATAATTTTGATAGAGATAAAGAAGTGACAAGACCACTATTTGACAAATGGAGAAATAGGGTAGAGGAGCCAAGATTGATAAATCTGGTCTCAAAACATCACAAGCAGAGGCCCCGAAAGATTCAACCCACTTTTGGATTTGTCAAGTCTCTGTAGGAGTTCCAAATGCTGCGAGAGCATATTGAGGGTAGGATGAGAGAATTAATTAACAGTTTCAATGGAATGAAAAAATCTCTCCTACCAAGTATCATAGATCAGAGTGTAAACATCAAGCCATTGCAAACCTCGAAAGAGTAGGCAAAAGAAAACAATGAAGCCCAAGTTGATACAATTCGTGATGATCTTGATGTAGTAATCTTGGAAAACAACATGGACAAGATCATTAATACATAAACATTTTTTGAAAGTTTTGAAAGGGAGGTAAATCAGTGTGTAGTCAAATACACCCCCTATAGAAAGAAGGCTGATGAGGTGATGAATCTTGATTGGCCAACAAATGAAGAGTATGATGAGTGGGTCAAGATGTATGCTGAGGAATGAAGGATGTAGACAATTAGTCCTTAATTGTTACACATGATAGTGTGACATCAATTTTGGGCACTACATGATGTAGTTACCTTTTTGGGCGCTAGGCTTGTAGTCATGGGTTTCAGAATCAAATCTTCATCAATGAACCTGATGCAAAGAGAAAAGTACAAGGAAGAATGTTCCTGACATGCGGTTACCTATTTTGTCTTCTTCTATAGAGGTTTTTGTAACAAGAATTTAAAATGTGTCAAATAAAAATGTGACACTTGTCATTCTTTGGCTTAAAGCTTGTTGCTCCCTATTTCTATAAAGGGAAATCACAACCATGAGAAAAGGGTTCTAGGTTCTAAGTCGTTTTAAGTCTAGGTTCCAGAGTAAGGTCTAGGTGAAGATAAAATATTTTTTAAGACAATTACAATTTTTTTTTTTTGAAGGATATTGTGTATATTTCTTGCAGGTTTCAAGTTTCTAAGTTGTTGTACCATGATAGGGATCTATTTTAAATTAATGAAAATATATTTTCTGGGTCATTTCTCTCTTGTATGCAAGTTCTATTGAGTATTGAATGATTTATGTCAACCTTTCTATTTCATTCAGTGCATTATTATGATGTATGCAATTTCTATTCATGCTTAGGTTCAAAAAATCAATTAAATGCTTGAATAATACTTGTAGATTCTTAGGGTTTGTATAAGGATTGTGATAAGTAGTTTGAGTCATAATTATTGTTGAATGGTGTTGTAATGCAACATTAGTTTAGTTCATAGAGATATTCCTTTTAAATTATGTTGTGTTTGAGTTAGCATTTCATAAATTTGTTGCCCAATGGAATGAGGCACTAGTCATTGTTGTTATGTCTTACTAGGTTCGTGGGTTTATTTTCATCTACTTTGCTAATAAAATTTGATACAATCACACAGTTTCATCTTTATATTTTGTTAATGTTGTTGCATTGGTATCTCATGATCCATTTCAATTGAGGATCAATGAATATTTAGCCAATATTCAATATTCTCCTAATTATGATGAGTTTAGGTGAGATTTCTGTTATTTTGATCCTTTCCACGATTTTGGTGCAGAGGTTGTGATAGAATCAAGGGATTACCCTCCCAGGTTTTACAGAGCCCAAAGTGTAGAAGGGTTTGAGTTGTCCTTGTTAGTTGGTCCAAGACCTAGAGGTTTCTGATTATTGGAGTTGGCATCTCCATAGGAAATTGAAGGATCATCTTGGTTTCTAATTTTTAGAGTAAACCCTATTTTCTAGAAACCAACACAATGAAAGATATAAAAATGACAACACACACATGAATACTATATATATGTGAAAAACCCAATGTGGGAAAAATCACAATGAGAATCTCACTCATTATATGAAATGATCAATTACAAAGTTTTAGGAAAGTAACAAAAGAACTCACTACCCCTGAGGTTTAGGCACATTTCCTTGGATCTAAGTAATTCCAGGAGAACTTGCACAACAAATATAGATCTACTCAAAGCCACTAAAAGAGCACACAACCTTTTTATAGGTACAAAGAAAATATGAAAATATTTAGGACCCCTAGATCAAATTCTGTAATCTCTTTGTTTGATTTAGCAATTCACACTTATGCTCTTCCTTATCTGCACTACTTTGTCTTCATATTTGATCCATTTATGCTTCACAATTATCTCACAGACTCTCCCTAAATAAAATCATCCATTCGCTCTCATATATATATATATATATATATATATATATATATATATATAGTGATTTGTTCATTAAAAACTTCAATAAGGTTCACCATGGAAAAATCAACATTATTAGAACAAAGTTTCCGAACATGAGCATAAATATTAAATGTGGTTCACCTCAAGAGATAAAGGGGACTCAAATGGATCACAATAAGTCTTTCTCAAATGAAATGATTAAGGCACACACATCACATCATCCTCCAAAGTTGGTCTCAAAAGTAAGGTGTAGAAAGACATTAAAATGTGCTACCAATCTCAACTCAATAATCAATTTCCAAATCACACAACACTATGCAAAGAACAACACACCACAAAACAATCACTCTAAACCTCTTAAGTATTCCCTGTCGACAAGTTGGGTGTGTTTTCATTTATGTCTACATATTAGTTTTGCCAACATTGTAGTATGCTCAGAGGTTCAGTAAGATTTGATTATTGAAAATAAGTTGTTGTGAATGTCAGGAGGTGTTGTAGATGGTTTGTACTTGTTGTATGTCAATTTATGGAGGTGCACATGATGATTTGGATATGTTATGCGATCAGTAATGGTGACTGGCTCCTACACTGTCTGCTAGTGTGACAAAAATTGGTTTGGTGTGAGCTTCCAAGTTGATATTTTTTCTCTGTGCATCTAGGAGTATGTTTGGGACATTCAGACGTGTCCTTAATTCAAAAGGTTCATGGTCGAGAGATCCACAAGGCATTTTTCATTTGCATTAGTGGATGGTGACAATGTTCTTGAGGTTCAATGTGTGAGATGCTGGTGAATTCAAAGTTTTGGGTGGCTTTGAATGATTGTGTGCTTTTCATGATGCCTATGGATGTTGTTGGGTTGTGTGCCTACTAAGTTGGTAGTCCACATTGATTGTGTTGATCAGGATTGGAGGATTGTTTGTTCGGTGGTGTTTTTCTTACGTTCTTGACCGACTTGATCTATAAATTATTTTACAAAAAATTGAAGTGTGATTTGTGGTGGTGCTATGTGCTTGAAATTGATGATAAGGGTACTTACTATGATCTAGTGGTCAATCATGGATTTGAAATGTAGTTTTTGGCATCTGGATTTGTGATTTGAATTTGGGGGTTTTTCAACCTTGTTTAGCTTTCAAGGTTGATAATTTATATATGATTTCAGGGAAAAATCTATAGTTGTGAATGTGTTTGATTGTTTGGAGAGAAAGCACATAGATCTATTGAGGTTTGAATCGCTTGTATGGAGGTGGCAGAGAGGATTTGGATAGAGATATGATTGTGCTTCATTGGAATTGACCTAGGCATAATGTAGATGCCATTATATAGTTCACAAAATCAAATATTGTGGTCTGATTAACCATTGTAGTGGTCTTGTAAGGTAGTGAGCCTTTGTTTGGGCTGAAGCCCTTTATATTTGAGTAGTGAGCTCTAAGCAGTGTGCCTGAATGCATATGAATTTCCATTTGTAATAAGTTATACTTCTAACAAGTTATTTTCTTATTGTGTTTTCTAGCCCCACTGTGGCTTTTCCCCTTTTGGGGTTTCCATGATAAAAATCTATGTTGTGTCTTTGTGGATGTGTTTTTTATTCATGCATGCAAGCTTAATTCATTAAAATAAAAAATAAGGGTTTTGAAGGTTTGTGTTTTTGGAACAACTAATTCACCTCCCTCTCAGATGTTTTCTACCATATTTCCTACATCCCCCCATCCTTTATCTGGTCCAATAAAGCTCAAATTTAGTCACACAAATAGTTGAATTGGCTAGGAGCCAACACATACTGTTGGTGTAATTAAGTATTTACTAATTACACTTTACTTAAGTTTACTTAGGATAATGCATTTGCATATTAGTTGTCTTTGAGACACCTAGGAGTTTGCATTTCATTTTAGCACATGGTTAGGAGAATCTCCATTTTAGGTGGTCATAGTTGTCTTCTCATACCTCTTTGTGTGTGAGATCCACCTTTAGTCATCTTATCACATTATCATCCTCTCATTGTTGCACATGTTGCACATACTTTCATGTACAATGGAGGATGATCCACCTTTGGTGGACATGTGATTCCACCATGTCTAGTTGTGATCTTATCACTTGCATATCTTCTAGATATCTTGCATTGCCTTTATATTTAAGCATTTCTACATTGTATGTAATCAATCTATTATCCATCATTTGATCATTATTGAATTCTTCATTTGATCATATTATCTTGTCTCTCTTGTTTGTGCTATCTCTTGAGCTTCTAGATCTTGGTTTCTACTCTTTGCCTTAAGCAAATTCTTACATGGTATCAGAGCCAAAGGAGTCTTCATTGCATAGCCATTGGAGAGCGTTTGATTGCTTCAACTTTTGGAGGGCCACGAACCAAATTCGGGATCAACATTTTGTGAGAGCATTTTGAGCAAGATTAGACCTCACCATTGCATCCGGGTGGCTGTTTCCATAAATTTTGACTATAAATTTGCCTATGTTGGGCAAAAGTCAAATCTGAGGCAAATTTTTTTGCAAATCAGACCTTCAAGGCCCGATCTGCAAAATTGGGTAATATTTTTCCAAATTTCATTTTAGATTTGAATTTTTATTTCCATTACTGGAATTTTTGGATCTGTAATATTGTTATTATTTTCAGATCTGGAATATATATATTTTTCTATTTTAGAAAATATATTCTGTGGCAAAATTTTTGCCATATTTGGCCTATATGTTGTATAAAGTGCACAGGTCAGCAGGTCAACCGTATCAGGCGACATCATAGGCCAAGCACATGACAAAGACTCCAAGTCTACCAAGGCCTAGCTCGCTTTGGTTTATCGCTGGACGTTGCGGTTTTTAAAAACCTGAAAGAAATTTGACGCGGTCAATGTGGGACTAACCCACATTACCACCACCATCTATCTCCACTAGCGCTGCCGCTTCCTCCACCCACGAACAACACCTCTGTGGCTGGGAAAACACCACCATCGGTTCTTGCGACGCCTCTCCACGCGGGCATCACCAAAGAGCTCTGCGGAAAACACCGTGTCGCTGCTCAACGGGCCTTCAAACTCCCACCACCGCGGACCCTCTTCCTCTGCTGAACTCCTCTGTGCGCCGTCAAACCCTACCACATGGGCCACCAGCTCTGTCAAACCCTATTGCGCGGGCCGCCACCGCTGCCACAGCTCCCGCGCAGCCGCTCCGGTGACTCCACTGCCACCGCGGATAAAAACACCGTCAAGCCACAGCAACGCGGGCTCACCACCGCCGCTGTTCTGCGGTTCCACCACCGGCTCCCATGCTTGATCAACATGACAGTCAGCTGGGCGCGACAAACAATCTCCGCTGGAACACGTCAGCTGCGCACTGACAAATCACAAGACAAGTGGCCGCCTGTAGAAATTGGGTATTTTTATAAATTTTTTTCAAACTTCCAGCTTATTTATTGGATTAAATTTGACGCCTGTTTGAACGTCAATTTGGGCATTTTTTGCTTTGGTATGATGGTCTATAGGACGTCAAATTTATCATAATGATCACGTCATCAAGTCTTGTAGTTAAATTTGACGGTCGTTTGACCGTCAAATCTGGGCATTTTTGCACTGTGATGACGGTCATTTGAACGTCAAATTTAACATACTAAATAGGGTGACGTCAGCGGCTTTCAAAATTTTCCAGCCCTCACCATTTACAGTTTTGATTTGGTAGTCCGACTTTGGGAGGCCATAACTTGGTCATCTGGACTCCAAATTAAGTGCAATTTTTTTGATTTTGGCAAAAATTTTGTGAACTTTTTAGTGGTGCTATTCTTTTTTGGTTTTGGATCATGGATTTTGCAGAAATTGCAGTTTTTGGCGACTGTACCTATCTGATCCCTATTTTTGCAACTTCAGAGGCTTTGTACGGGCTCATATGGACACATTTTCAGGTGAATTTTTTTTTTGAAAGTGCATAATTTTTCGTCTACTTTCTAGATCTGGTATCAGTTTGGAGAAATTATAAGTGGACATAGTACTTTCAGAAAGTGGTCTATTTTGGCCTATTGTGGCACTTGTAATTGATCAGATCCTTAAGAGATCTGCTGTCCTATCTTCTTGAGTCTTCTATAGCTTCATATTTTCAGTTGTAAACATCAAAATCAGAAGTCCACTTTGATCCATTTTGTCAAGTGGCAATTGTACACGCACTAGTTATAAAGTGCCAAAATCATCATTTTTTTTGGGGGGGGGGGTTTCTTTAATTGAGTGAATTGGGGGGGTGTCTTGTGTGTTGGTGTCTCTCTTTCTTGTGCTCATTTTCATTTCTGCATCATGGGTTCTATTGCAAAATTAACTCCACATAACTATGCTACATGGAAAGATAATGTATGGAGCAAGTTAATGGTTAGAGGTTTAAATCTGTTAAATAATTTGAGATCAAAGTATAAGATATAAACTGGATATATGTAGTAGATTTCAATTGCCTTGGTTATTGATTGAATCTACATATTTGAATATCTATATATATTGAACTAGCAAGTGTGAATAGGAAGTGACGTGACTATTCACATTTGAAATGGCATGTTTGTTCACAATGAAATGATGCGACAGTTCATAACAATTATTAGATTGTATTAATGCAAATCACATTAGTTGTTTTAATATATATAGTCACTTATCGTGAACGTCCAAATAATACTCACTGATAGTTTCGTATCATTTCATTATGATAATAACATAGTATTGTTACATACATATTGTTTCATACGTATCGTTCCATAATAATGATGTTGTTACATATTGTTTCATATGTATCATTTCACATAAACAATGCTGCAGTAAACACGATAGTTAATACTGTCAATGTAGAGAATAATACGGATGACTGATATAAGTTAGGTTGATAGTAATACATGCTTCCATTAAACCGATACCTATCGGTATTCGATGTTTATAATGTAGTGTTCATAAACCGATATAATCGGTATTAAATAAATCATATCAAATGTTATTAGTAAGGTTGAACATTAATGATGTCTATTTACTCTAATATTATAAGTACGTATATTAATATAATAATAATGTCCATCATTATATATATTAATATATTGCATATAATATTATGATCATTTTATCTGATCGAAGCTATAAACATCAACAAAATCCTTATGTGGATGGTACAATTAAAAAACCTGCTGATGATGATACTGCTGCAATACAAATTTGGTCAAGCAAAAATTATAAAGCATTAGGAGTCTTAAGAGAAAATATGTCTCAAGCGGTCATGTATCACATCAAAACCATAAAAGATGCTAAAGATGCTTGGGATAAACTTGAAGATTTGTTTGGTAAAGTGGATGAAGACATGGGATTCAAAATTGAGACTGATCTCCTCAAATTAGATCCTAGGAACTTTGACACAATTCAAGATTATCTCAACAAAGTCAATGACTATAGAGCACAACTTGATGATTGTGGTAATCCCATGAAGGATGCAAAGTTGGTTAGTCACTTGTTGAATCATCTTCCTCCTGAATATGCAACTTTTGTTTCAAGTTACAATACTCACAAGTTAACAATGGGTAGTGCCTTCACTAAGCCTTCATTTGAGTCATTTTCAGAAATGTTGGTCTTAGAACAAACAAAATTGGTGAGTATGGGGATTCTCAAGTCTTCAAAGTCTAAGGCATTGGTGGCTAATAATGGGAATCAAGGGAATCAAGATGGTAAAGGTTCCAACAAGAAGCAAAAGAAGTGGAAGGCCAAATCACAATCAGACACTCAACAATCTTCCTCGTCACAACAAGGAAAGTCTTCTCCCAACAACAATAACAACAAAAACAAGGGGGATAACTCTAAGAAGGAGAAGAAAATTTGTGCATATTGCAAGAAGCCAAATCATGATGAGCATCAATGCCACAAGAAATAAATTGATGAGTTGACAAACATAATCAAGAAGCATCACATTGATTTTCCAAATGCCTACAAGGGAAAGGATTCATCACCTTTCACTTCAAAGGGTAAAGGGAAAGCATTTGTGGCAAGTACAACTAATTCAGAGGAATGGCTCTTTGATTCAGGAGCCACACATCATATGGGTGCAACAAAGGAGCAATTTTCTTCCTTGAAACAATCTATGGTACCTTACATCTATGTAGGAGATGATACTCAAGTGGAAGTTGAAGGAAAAGGGGAAGTTGAGATGGAAAATGGAGCTTTCAAAGATGTTCTCTATGTTCCAAACCTTAGCACAAACCTCCTTTCAATTTACCAAATCACTCACCATGGAGGTGGAAAGAGAGTTGAGTTCCTACCTGATTCAGTTGTACTAAAAAATCTTAAGGATGATTCTATGGTGGCAATAGGAAAAGCAAATCATGACACAAGGCTTTATTCATTTTCTAGTTTTGTACCTAAGACTCCTTCACATGCCTTGTTGACACACTCAAATTCACAAAGTAAACTTTGGCATGAAATATTTGGACATCTCAACTGTAGATATCTTCAACAGCTTAGCAGCAAGGATATGGTCAAAGGTCTACCTCAAATCAAGTATTTAGAGGGTGTATGTTTAGGTTGTGAAATGGGCAAACATCCCGAAGAGAAGTTTGATAAGAGGAAGTCTTGGAGAGCAACATTTGTTCTTGACTTGGTTCATAGTGATGTAATGGGCCCATTTCCAGTACCATCATTTGGCAAGGCTCGTTATGTACTCACCTTCATTGATGACTTTTCACGCTACACTTGGGTCTACTTTCTTGGTCACAAGAGTGAAGTGTTTGATAAATTTCTCACCTTCAAGGCTCATGTTGAGAAGTAATCAAGTAAAGCCATCAAGATTCTTCGAACAAATAATGGAAGGGAATATGTGAACTCAAGGCTTATAGACTTTTGCACACTTGAGGGTATTGATCTTCAACATTCAGTTGCCTACACTCCACAATAGAATGGTGTTGCAGAAAGGAAGAATAGGACCCTTAAGGAGATGGCCACTTGTATGATTCATGCTAAGTCTCTCGATCAAGCCTTTTGGGCTGAAGCTATATGTTGTGCCACTCACATACAAAATAGAACTCCTCATAAAGCTTTAGATGGAGTTACTCCTTTTGAAGCTTGGTGTGGAAGAAAACCAGTTGTGAAACACTTTAGAGTCTTTGGTTGTCCAGCTTGGGCACACATACCTCCACAGAAACGTAAGGCATTGGAACCACAAAGCAAGCCTTGCATATTTGTTGGTTATCCTGAGACTCTTAAGGCATACAAGCTTATGGATCCTAAGACACATGAGATCTTCTTTGAGAGGAGTGTTCACTTTGAAGAAAATTGTCCTAGCTTGGATTCTTCAACTCCTCCTACTTCCTCCATCTCGGATAATGATAGTGATGATAGTGACTTGGAAGATGAAAGTCCCTCAAACCCGACTCGTAGGCCTCCACCTTCGCAGGGTCAAGACATAGTTGAGGACATTCCTTCATCATCTTCTTCCTCCACTAGACCTCGTTGGGCACAACAAACACTTGATTTAGTAGGTTCACTTGTGGGGAATCCTTCAGACACTAGGAGGACAAGGTCACAACACAACTCATTTCCACATGCTTATATTGCAATTTCTTCCAATCCACAATCTTTCAAGGAAGCTTCAGGGGTTCCTGAGTGGGACAAAGCTATGGAGGAAGAGTATAACTCTTTGATGAGAAATAATACTTGGGACTTAGTTCCTCTTCCTAAGGGAAGAAATGTGGTTCGATGTAAGTGGATCTATCAGACCAAGTTTGCAGCGGATGGAAGTGTGGATAAGGATAAGGCAAGACTTTTTGCAAAAGGTTTCTCTCAGGTTCTTGGTATTGACTACACTGAGACCTTTGCACCTGTAGCTAAGATGAACTCCATTTGTTTGACACTTGCTATTGCTGCAGCTCATGGTTGGGTTGTACATCAGATGGATGTTAAGAGTGCATTTCTACATGGGGATCTTCATGAGGAGATTTATATGGAGCAACCACAAGGATTCATATAGGATACTACTATGGTTTGCAAGTTAAGGAAGTCTATCTATGGCCTCAAACAGGCTCCTAGGGCTTGGTATGCCAAGATGGATTCCTTCCTTCTCTCAGCAGGATTCACCAGGTGTCATTCAGATTCGAATGTCTACATTCTTCAGCAGGATGACTCACACTTGATACTTGTACTTTATGTTGATGACTTGACCATTATAGGGAGTACTTCATCCATCATTGCTAGTGTCAAGTCTTCTTTGCAGGACAGATTTTCTATGACAGACTTGGGTTTACTTCACTATTTTCTTGGTATTGAGATCACACAGTCCTCAGCTGATGAAGGGTGCTCCCGTTAATACCAAAAACACATAACAGAAACAGAGAAACTACAACAATATGCAAGAACAAAAAATTGGCTTCTTATTATCTCCACGAATGTGGAATTACAAATTTTCAGAGTTACAATATGCAAAGCCACGTGGGCATTCCCTTACAATATTCTGTAGGACAAAGCCTCGAATCAATACCCAGATCTACTACCCAGAACTATTCTGAACTGCCTAAGACAATAATACAGCCTTCCTTATATAGGCAATTTTCCACCGCTTGGGAAGGTTCCAGAATTTTAGCCAATAAGGCCGACCAAACTTAGAATTATTCTATTTTACATTTCATTACATCATAGTCGGCTCAAGATAACCTTTGAAACCCGAACAGAAATTTTGAAGAAAATTATTTTTCACCATTTCAGGTGGCCCAACTTCCGAAGACCATAAGTCATCACCAGTTGACCCGATCGGCTATTATAACCCCATTTCAGAAATGCCACGAAGCGCTCTATAAGCTTGATCGGCGCAAGCGCTCATCACCCAAATTTTCGACCTCATCTGGGGCCTCTAAAGCCTTCAAAACTGAGTTCAAAGTTTTTGTACCCTGCTGCCAATACCGAAAATCTTCAATATCTTCCAATATACACTTGATCTGGCAATGAAACTTTACTGGCAGACTTATATGACCAAAATGAACCTCCAAGAAAGAAATCAGATCATTCTGAGCACATACGAAAATTACCAAAAATAGTAACTTTCCACAAATAGCAGCTCTGCACAAAATAAGCCTTATTGAATATAAAAACAGAAATATTTTTGGGTGATGCAAGATTGCTCTTACACCCAGGATGCTCCTGCATCAGACACCCAGGGTAATTTGAGAAGTGACCCTGTCACGACTCAGGTGTGCAGAGGAAAACCAAGACGGTTAACCTCCTCCTTTGTTAGCCATGATGAATCTTCAACAGGTCGTCCTTTCCACTTGACCAGATATTCTTCATATGTCCTGTTCCTTGTGCTTCTGCCAACACGACTGTCTAGTATATCTTCGATCTCCTTAGTGTCTGAACTAGTTGCTGGAATACTCCACTGTGCTGTTGTGATCTCATCTTCAACACCTCCTTCATGATACTCTGTCAGATCTGAAATGTTAAACACTGGTGAAATATTCAGCTCACTAGGCAATTCTACCTCATATGCATTCCCTGAATCATGCTTCTTCAATATCTTACATGGTCCAAACTTCTTCATTTTCAACTTGTTATATGTACCAACTGGAAACCGCTCCTTCCGCAAATGAACCATGACTTCATCACCAACCTGAAATTCCTTATACCTCCTTTTCTCATCTGCCTTAGCCTTATACTGTGCGTTCATCTTGGTAATATGCTTCCTCACCTCCCCATGGATGTTCTTCAAATGTTCTGCAAAATCCTCAGCCTCAGCACTACTTATTTCTCCTTTATCTATCTTTCTCAACTCAGATGCATTTCTTGGACTACTTCAATATATAATCTGGAATGGTGATTTACCAGTGCTCCTGTTGACAGAATTATTGTATGCAAATTCTGCCTGTGGTAAAATCAAATCCCATCCTGTTGGCTTATCTCCAACCAAACATCTCAGCAAATTTTCCAAACTCCTATTCACCACCTCTGTCTGTCCATCAGTCTGTGGATGATGTGATGAACTGAACT